>JAVLUX010000018.1:36155000-36755000 GCA_032164185.1 Moxostoma hubbsi
TAATGAAACACTCAAATCTTTTCTCTTTTATTAGTTAACGTATGAGTTTACATACAGCATTAAATATCTCAAAAATATATTCCCAGTGTGTCTACAAATGTCCCCATTTCTTTACAGATTCTGGCAAATGAAGACATTAATGTAAATTCAGTGACAGATTTGTTTTCCATGTGTTATTTCAAACTGTTGTACAAAATGTACAACCATTTGATTTTTCACACATTAATATATAATTAATACATATGGATATATATTACAGAATATATTTCTCTCAGAATTGTGAACATATATATCACATACATGTTCCCATATATATGTTCAAATATAGTGCATATATGTTCAAATATAGTGCATATATGTTCAAATATGTTTATACTCAATATGTATATTTTTACAAATATATAATTACATAAATATTCACATATATGGATATATATTACTGTATATATTTCCTCAGAATTGTGTACATATATTTCTCATACACATTCCCATATAAATATGACTAAATGTACAACATATATGTTAAAATATATTTGAACACACACTACCATTTTTCATCACATGCACATCTATATACAGGTGCTGGTCATATAATTAGAATATCATCAAAAAGTTGATTTATTTCAGTAATTCCATTCAAAAAGTGAAACTTGTATAATGTATACATTCATTCCACACAGACTGATATATTTCAAATGTTTATTTCATTTAATTTTGATGATTGTAACAGACAACTAATGAAAACCCCAAAATCAGTATCTCAGAAAATTAGAATATTGTGAAAAGGTTCAATATTGAAGACACCTGGTGCCACACTCTAATCAGCTAATTAACTCAAAACACCTGCAAAGGCCTTTAAATGGTCTCTCAGTCTAGTTCTGTAGGCTACACAATCATGGGGAAGACTGCTGACTTGACAGCTGTCCAAAAGACGACCATTGACATCTTGCACAAGGAGAGGCTGGCTGTTCACAGAGCTCTGTGTCCAAGCACATTAATAGAGGGGCGAAGGGAAGAAAAAGATGTGGTAGAAAAAAAGTGTACAAGCAATAGGGATAACCGCACCCTGGAGAGGATTGTGAAACAAAACCCATTCAAAAATGTGGGGGAGATTCACAAAGAGTGGACTGCAGCTGGAGTCAGTGCTTCAAGAACCACCACGCACAGACGTATGCAAGACATGGGTTTCAGCTGTCGCATTCCTTGTGTCAAGCCACTCTTGAACAAGACACAGCGTCAGAAGCATCTTGCCTGGGCTAAAAACAAAAAGGACTGGACTGCTGCTGAGTGGTCCAAAGTTATGAAAGTAAATTTTGCATTTCCTTTGGAAATCAAGGTCCCAGAGTCTGGAGGAAGAGAGGAGAGGCAAAGAATCCACGTTGCTTGAAGTCCAGTGTAAAGTTTCCACAGTCAGTGATGGTTTGGGGTGCCACAGGTGCCTGTGTTTTCTGAGGTCCAAGGTCAACGCAGCCGTCTACCAGGTAGTTTTAGAGCACTTCATGCTTCCTGCTGCTGACCAATTTTATGGAGATGCAGATTTCATTTTCCAACAGGACTTGGCACCTGCACACAGTGCCAAAGCTACCAGTACCTGGTTTAAGGACCATGGTATCCCTGTTCTTAATTGGCCAGCAAACTCGCCTGACCTTAACCCTATAGAAAATCTATGGGGTATTGTGAAGAGGAAGATGCGATACGCCAGACCCAACAATGCAGAAGAGCTGAAGGCCACTATCAGAGCAACCTGGGCTCTCATAACACCTGAGCAGTGCCACAGACTGATCGACTCCATGCCACGCCGCATTGCTGCAGTAATTCATGCAAAATGAGCCCCAACTAAGTATTGAGTGCTGTACATGCTCATACTTTTCATGTTCATACTTTTCAGTTGGCCAACATTTCTAAAAATCCTTTTTTTGTATTGGTCTTAAGTAATATTCTAATTTTCTGAGATACTGAATTTGGGATTTTCATTAGTTGTCAGTTATAATCATCACAATTAAATGAAATAAACATTTGAAATATATCAGTCTGTGTGTAATGAATGAATATAATATCCAAGTTTCACTTTTTGAATGGAATTACTAAAATAAATCAACTTTTTGATGATATTTTAATTATATGACCAGCACCTGTATTATGAAGTGAATTATTGAATATAAAATGACACGTTACAATGTAAAATGAAATAAATTGTCATATATTAACAATTTATGAAAAGTGTCAATTCCTTATGTATTAATCAGTATATTGCAATATATTAACACAATATATTCTATATAATTATGAATATACAGAAAATGGTTTAATATATTGAGACTTAATATATAAGGAAATATATTTTCTTTGTGTGAGGATTGCTTCATGATTTCCATTACGCATAGAGTTTTTCATAAAGCGTGACAGAAGCTGTGCTAATATCTGAGGTTACTTCACAACAAATGATTTCAATGGCTTTTATAAAGTTATGAAGATAAGTGTTGTTCCTGTGTAATGTCCACAGAGGGGCGCCAAAAGCAAGTTGTAAAGCGTGTTGTTTTCTGCTGTACAGGCTGTAATACAGTGAAGAGGAATACATATTTTGTAAACTGTAATCCCCAACCCAAACCCCAAACCTAAACCTAACCAACAGTGGAGTAAAAATATCATGTTAAAAATGCAACCTCCGAAAATCTTCCTGATTACAAACCCAGTGTCTCCCATACAGCTGACGTTACATGCTTTTAGTTGCTCCACAAGTGACAATAAAAACACAGTGAGTCAGGATAATATGGCAGATCCTAGACTACTGGAATTCTCGGAAACAACATGCAGATTTGCCATGTGATCCTGTTGATTTGTCACCATATGAAAGAAGCTAACATATTCCATGGTGATGTGATACACGGTTACTAAAACAACAATTTAATAAATATTTTTCATATAAAATGTCTCTCTGTGGCTGCTGCTTTTACTTTTGTTCAAAGAGAGTCCAAGATGCGTGCTTATTCGAATACCAAAATTGCTATGGTCTGCAACCGAACCGAGCCCAACAGGAACCAACAAACCTTTGGGTTTCAGGCCGGGTTTGGGTCAGTTTTTAAAGTGTTTAACTGAAGCAACTGCAACACATAGTATGCTTTTGGAACGTCACTTCCGTGCGTTATAATCCATGACTTTCAATACGATCGCAAAATTCTGGCATGTTGATAGTACCTAGAATATCAAAATCCTCTTAAGGAGGTAGATCCTTTTCCCATTTGGCTCCTAATCTATGGAATAGCCTTCCTAACATTGTTCAGAACTCAGACACATTCAGTCTACACCAGTGTTTCCCAAACTGGGTTATACATACCCCTGGGGTTCTGTGAGGTCACAATGGGCATACATGAATATAATTCTGAGATTTACCATTCTTTTAATGAATTGCAAAGATACTTACCCACAATGCTTGAAGTCAACCAGCAATGCCGTACCTGCAAACATACACAATTCCAGGCACAGAACCGAACGCTATTCTTGCGTACTGCGACACAATTGGGGGGGGGGGGGGGGTCAATTTATGCAGTTACATCATATCTAACATACCAATCTCATCTCAACCATTTATTTAATATGTATATGATTAATATAACATATACAAAACATGTACAAATATAACATGTTTAATATAAGGGAGATGTTTTATAAAGATAATTGTGTTAAATATACATATTTTCTAAATACATTGTGTGAATGTAATCTATGCATTAAAGAGGGGGTACACAAAAGGATGTTGAATGTTTGGAGGGGTATGCCACTGTAAAATTTTGGGAACCACTGCTCTATGCTAAAGACTCATCTATTCAGTCAAGCATAGGCCTAATTTATCCATCAACTCATAGTTATGCTGCATTTGTCATGACTGCCAGAACCGGAAACATACATCTCATATTCTATAACTCGGCTTTAAACTTAAGTGAATGGGATCTACACTAATATTATTCTATTTGTTTATCTGTCTTATCCACGGGATACATATTTTGAGGTTACCAGAACCTGTCAGATCCAGCTCTGGTTCATCCCAACGCTATGTGTCTCTGAGTGATGATTACTAACTGCAGCCTGTGCCATCCTGACAGCATGGGGCACTTCGATAATCTCTCTCTGCATCACTTCAATCTATTATGATGGACTTCAGAGAGGATGAACTGCTGCCAACACCAACCATACAACATGGGATACTTCACTAGCCCCTGCCTGCATCCCGGATTTAGGATGGACTTCACTGGGAATAAACTCCCAGAAGCTTCCAGACAGACTACGAGGCACACCTCACTAACCTCTGCTTGCATAATTTTGGTCATAGGATGGACTGCACTCTCTTAAAATGGAATCCAAAGACAATACATTAATGCCAGCAAAAGCCTTCTTCAGCCAAATAAAAAGGGACGCTGGATCTATGTGCATTTCTATGGTCAGTTTGGGATGGACTTCAAGGACACTAAATCATTCATATTAAAATTCTATCAATATCCTTTAGTTTTAAGCATTGCTCACCAACATCTACTCAGTTTCCTCAAATAATCCATGACTTGTTTTACACATATCTTACTAATATTGGGATTATATTCATGCTGTGTAGCCAGAGGGGAACTGGATCCCCCAGTTGAGCCTGTTTCTTCCCATGTTTATTTTTTTCCTCCATTAACTAACATCTTATGGAGTTTTTGGTTCCTTTAGTCACCTTTGGCTTGCTCACTGGGTGCATAAAGACAAATAATTTTACCAATAATTTACATAAAAAAAATACAATTATAATTCAGAACCTACACTTCTATAAATTGAAAATATGAGAATGTGACATAAATTGGAGGCCATCTGATGAACAAAATATAAATATTTATTGTAACCTAAATGTATATTTTAATCACAATATTTGCATTTGGATATATATTTAGACATTGTCAAACTATAATTTGTCAAAGTTTAGCATTTTAAAATGTATTTAAAGTGTCAGTTTTTCCATGTCATTATGCTTGCAATCAAACCAGACCATGGTGTTACAAAGAGAAGACACAGAATAAGCATTGTTCAACCAATAATTTATTTCAAACATAACAATTTAATATACTCAAAGTAAATGCATAATAATGTTAAGAAAATGTACTGGGAAAAAAAAAAAAAAAAAAAAAAAATCAGAAAATTAAATTAGAGTATAAAACAGAAGAATCAGAGTAAACATTTTTACATTTCAAACTTTCTATGGCACAAATGTATTTTTCCAAACGTGTGTCAGACTGTCGTCATCCACTGGAAAACAACAGATGACTTTAACTATATGTTATTTTATATAGGTTATAGTCTCACCAGTTCTCTCGCACGTGCGTGCGTGCGTGCGTGCGTCCATGTTGCACTGAAAATGTTTAAGAGTCTTACCCTGTAGTTTCGGTCTGGTTTTTTTCCGGCATTGTGTCTGATTTATTGAATTTGACAGATCAAAAGGGAAAAAAAATGCTTTTCCATTCATTTTCAATATTCGTTCAATTTTGACCGCAAATACCAAGTGTGTTTTTATGACCACTCAGACTTATCGAATCAAGTCCAATTAGTTTTTTTTTTGTATGTTCAGATGGCACATGGAGGAAAAGTCACCAAGTCTTGTATTGCTTTAGGTAAAGGAAACTATTTTTATTAAATGAGGAAAATATCTTTCGGTAAAAAATTAACGAATAACATTGTAGGGTTTAGTGATACTACAATCAATGTTAACATTGTTTTTGCTGTTTCATTCTCCATCTTAAGAGAGGATTCAATCAGGAAATCTGCCAGTGTTACAGGTTTCTATTACCCTTAATTAGGTGTCAGCTAATGGTGAATTAAAAATATTTGTATAACCTTTCATGAATTGTGTAATAAGATCACGAGTGATAATACGGTGGGTTTAAAGTATAATTATTATAATTAATTTATGATAGAAATCTCACTGAAATTGAAGAATGACGTAAAATACAATCAGGATTCATACAATAAAGAAGAAATTGAATGAAACAAAATATAATCCTGGCAGTATTTGTGCATTTTGTTTAATTGCAATTATAACGTGCAAAACTAGTTATAACAAACACAACCAAATATTTTGCTCTACAAAGTGTGTATGTACATCTCTTCACCTGAGAATCCATTAATCATGAAACAAGTAGATTCCCATAACAATATTTATCTGTCAGGGAAAAACCCATTGCATTTAATTTATTCACATATACAGATTACTCTCCTATATGTTTTGAGAGCCTTAACTGTTGCACTGAGTGACAAAAGTAATACCAATATTTTAAATATTATGTGAAAAAAAAAAAGGTTACAGCACCGACCAATCATTGTTGCTCCAAAACTATAAGGCAAAAAAACATTTTGCTGCATGCTTGGAGCCATAATATTAATGTAGCTAAATATTGTTAAAAGACCACAAGGACACACAGATTTGTCAGTTTTCCTTACAGCTGTGTGACTGAGCAGCCTTTACCAAACTCAAGTCACCTTCTACATGATTGGACAGTGAAGGGAGAGGAGGCTGTTGGGTAATGAAGCAAGAATGAATGAATGAATGTAGTCCACAGCCCTGACACAGCCTAGCTAAACTCATGTCTGAACTTCCTTTTCTACATTCACATCCTCATCCTTCACCTAAAAGATTAAAGGGACAGGAGATCAGCTGAGAAACACTGTATAACATCACATATTAAAATGTTAATAAGATATTTATTTACGGTTCATACATTGTGCTGTATTGCAAATGTTATTGATATTAGAGAATTGTTGTAAATTTGGTGAGAATAGACCTTAAGTCATCACTCATTAAAGCCCTTTCATCTCTAGTGTGCACCCAGTGCAACACCAGTGTGCAGGGCCTCAAAAACTTGCATTACACCACTGTATCTCACCTGCTCAACTCCTTCCACCTCGGGAACATAGAACTGCAGCATGTTCTGAATGCCGATCTTCAGTGTGATGATGGAGCTGGGACAGCTAGTGCAGGAGCCCTGCAGCTTCAGCTTCACAATACCATCTTCAAAACCCTGATAAAGCACATCACCACCATCCTCCTGGACTGTGGGCCTGACAGATGAGAGGAAAATACATTAAAGTTGCAGCCCTTCTTAAGTCAAATCATGAAAACTATCACTCCATTCCAAAACCCACTGAGCTGCATATGTAGGCCCTCTTTTTATCTAATAGTCATCATTTACTCACCCTCATGTCACATTGGTCCAAACTTATATGACTTTAATAGTTACACTGAACACATAAGAATGGTACTGGTCACTCTTTTCCAAGTAATTAGCCCCCATGTTGCTAAGACTTTCAAGCTTTCTATAAGGATGCAAAAGGATCATAAATGTATTATAAAAACAGCCCACATGACATGTGCGCCTTATACTGTCTTAAACCATTCGATATCTTAGTAATAATTCACTGATAATCTTCCCTTACAGTGAGCTGTTAACCGCTGTGACCAAATCTAAGAATTGGATCAGTCCGATTTACAAATGAATCATTCAAGCTGGTGTTGTGAACAGGATCATCCGAATCGATGAAAAGATCCAACTCATTCACAAATCAGACATTAACCCTTTAAGCTCTGAAGGTGTTTTTTAAAGATTTTTAAAGATGGCATGCCCAAAATTAAAGGCTTATAATGCTGCAAAAAACCCAAAGAGGGTCAATTGTTTGGTACCCTTTTAAAGAAAACATTTGATATAGATTATGAGACTCTCGGCCTAAGAAACAAGGTGTAAATAAGGTTGATCCAAAAAATTACTTTTGTTTGGTTCCAATCATGTTACAGATTTTGAAAGTGCTGAAATTTGACACTATATTCTTCTTTCAAAATGCATTTATTTCCCTCTTAGGAAAGAAAACAAAACAATATGTAATAATATAATGCTGTATTAACATTTTCAAAACAAAGCCTTCCACAGTATAAAGACAGAAATGCACTAAAAAAGCACTAATTCAAGAAACATTTAACTTTTCCCTAAGTGGGTCTAAGTGGGAGTTTGACTATTTGTAAATTAGAGTGAATGATCTTCTCTGCCCATATTTGGATGACTTCCACCTCTGGTTGCAGCGATCTGAATCCTAATATGATTGGTTTGGCATTCCATTCTGATTAAGTCATCTGATCCAGGCAAGCTAACGTGTTTTTAGCCAGATAGCACATTATGTGCTGTGTGTATATTGTGCTTTATGTGGATTATCTAATGATCTATGCAACAGAGTATGTTGTGTTTGGGCTCGTTTTAATAGCATTTCCCTCCTCTAAGTAACATGAAGTGATATTTTATGTTCTGTTTATTTTCCTTAAAAGCAGAAAACGCAAAAACGCAGCTTGTAAGCAACACCTATTTTCCTGTAACATGTATGTCAAAGACATGTACTTAGCTACTACTCGCTATATCTTTGTCTGTGAGTAAAAGGCTGATTGTATTGCACTCTTTGAGAGCTGTCCAATGTCAAATGACACATAAGTATTTGATCAGTTTGATGTTTTTACAGATTACAAACATATGTGCAGTGCAAAATTATTAATCAATTATCAAAACGGAACCCTTCTGCTTTGTCTGCAAATTTCAAAGCACTTGTTTAGTTTTGGTCATAACGCCTTCATGCACTGTAAAGTACAACTTCTAAGCTTTAAAACTATACCTATTTTGTGTTGGTCAAGACTGCAGTTAGTAATATTTTGATCAATATGTTTTTCTTGGCTGGCCAGCCAGTGGGCCCGAGCTTAAAGGGTTAATACTTTTCTCATGACCTCTCATGAATGTGCCAAGAAGAGCTTGGGTGGGTGTCAATATATTCAGTAAATAACAACTTAATTTCTGTATGTTTCTGACACAGGGCTACTGTATGGCTTCAGAAGACTTGGAATGTTGTGCAGCAGAGTCGTATGGACAACTTTTATGATTCTTTTAAGGTGATTTTGTGTCCTTTTGGACTTAAGACTAAATTCTTCATATATTTCTCATTTTATGTTCCCTGAAAGAAAGTAATTTAAATTTGGAACAACATAAGGGTAACATAATAGTGACATAAATTAGGGATGTGCTGAACGTCTAATTTCACTGACGTTTAAACAGAACATTTTAAGTCGATACATATATATAAAAATTGTTTAATACATTACAAATATATATTTTACCCAATATTTGCGTGTTCTTTATATTTTCATGCTTATTTCACAGCTCTCTGATTGGTCAATTGTGCTGTCCAAATGTCAAATATTTGTGAATAATGACCACACATCCGCTTTGCTCCATGTCGGTGTCATGACCACCCTGTTTGGGTTTATTTTGTGGTTATGACCAGCTGACAGTAAATTATCCCTTATTTATTAAGCTATTGTGTTGTTAACAACTAAAAACATCACACTTTATTGGAATCAATAGTTGTTTCCTGTGCGCTTATTTGTGATGAAGTTGCTGTTTATGTAGAGAGTTGTAAGCAGTCACTTTTAGTTAGCATGCTGCCTTCAAAGGCCACTGCCTATGTAAGGAGTAGGCTGACTAGGTTTCGGAGCAGAGCCCAAAACATGGCCACATTGAATTTAATATCTAGGGCTGTCAATTTAATGCATTACATGTAACTGTGTTTTTACGAGCCGCATCAGTAGCAGGCAGTCAGTGTGCCTCAACAAACCTCACAAGTAGCGCAGACACAGAATGAGAGCCGCTCACACAGGATGCATTCTTGGCAGCTAGATAGAATGCATGGATCTCTAGACGTGAATTTTAAAGTTTCAACTACATTTAACTTGACAGAGCATCCAAAAAATGCAGCATTTATGATGTAAAAACAGTGTCTGACACACATATAAATATATAGACTGACAATTAAATATAGTGCAGACAAAACGCAAGAACATGTCTAGCAAGAACAGGACAGATTAACCATCTTAATTGCAAAAATGGATTACTGTGAAAGATATGGGAATAAAACAAACAATATATTGACTTCTAAAGCCACTTTCGTGTTGTTTAATCAATGCTTTACTCATCTGCCACAATAATGCAATACATTTCAATCTGAATCTCAGAAAATATTGTTACTGTATATTATATTCATATTTATTTATGCCGATTAATTATATTGGATTATCTTCATTTGGGGGCCTTTCTCAGAAAATATTGATATAATACCATTTATTGCGATTAGTTCAATTAATTAATCTGTATGTCATAGATTGATTTACAATTGAAATTGATTAACAGCCCTAATAATAACATAAGTATTGAGATTTGTCTGGTACCTTATGCGTGTGTCCAATAATTCCTTAATCATGGCAACCACCTCGTCATCATCCTCCGAAGGAGCTGCAGAATTTTGACATATACAAGATGTTTAACAAGCTTGGGTTAAAGGGATAGTTCACCCAAAAATTAGGAGTGAGTAAACAATGACAGTATCTTGTGTTGCTATAACCCTGAGAGACTTTCTTTTTCTTGACACAAAGAGAGAAATTGTTAAACATGTTGTGCTCAGTGATGTCATACAATGGCAGCTTATGGTGACCACCTCTTCAAGCTTCAAAAGGACGCAAAAGTATAATTCAGAAGTCATTTAATAAATCCATGAGACTCATGATTGCTATGAAAGCATACAATAATGTTTGGTGAGAACCAAACCAAAATCTAACATATTATTTAGTGAAAATGTTCACTGACAGTTGAACTCCTGAGCGGGTTCACGATAGGGCACGAGAGCAACAGTTCACGCAGCCCCCTCGTGCCATTGGAGCATTCAAGCAAAAACACCTTTTTACAGAATTCACGAAACGTGTGAAGAGTTTGTAGTCAAAGAATTAATGAATTTCTATGCCCAGCCTTATTTTCTTTGTTTTATTGGACCAGTAGTTCACAGTGGACAGAGTTACCCACGCGATTTCGCAAAAAGATAACAAGCAAACGGTAAAATGTACCGTCGCTCATCATGGCTGGTTAGGACAAAAACTCTGATTACCATAGAAAATATACCTTTTATCGTGTGTCGTTTGCTGTCAGGTTAGGACATGGTGTGACTGGCTGTCTGTAGCCTCCTCTGTGATTCTGTTTGATTTCAGAGCACTCCGTTTAAAAAACAAATAAGGCTGGGCATAGAAATGCATCAATTCTTCGACTACGACTACAAACTCTTTAGACATGTTCTGAAAGTTCTGTTCTCTGTTTTGTGCAGCTGTGTTGTGTTCTTTAGTCGCATTCGCTGTGGAGGACCTGTTTTTAGATAAACACGTTTTCGCTTGAATGCCCCAAATGCTGCGAGGGGGCTGCGTGTTGCTCTCATAACCTATCAAGAACACGCACAGGAGATCAACGATCAGTGAACTTTTTCACTACATAATACATTAGATTTCAGTTTGTTTCTCACCAAACCTTATCGTATGCTTTCATAACAATCATGAGTCTCATGGAATAATTTATTAGACTTCTGAATTATACTTTGTCCTTTTGAAACATGAAGAGGTGGTCACCATAAACTGCCATTGTATGACATCACTGAGCACAAAATCTTTTAACAATTCCTCCCTTTGTGTTAAGAAAAATGAAGCAATTAATTTAGGGTTACATCAACACAGGGGTTAGTAAACAGTGACTGAATCTTCATTTTTGGGTGAACTAACCCTTTAAAAGGATGATTTCAAACAAGAATGAGAGAGAAAATAATGTTTAACCCGTGTCTGCAAGTGGAGCATCTGCCTCATTGACAACAGGGAGTCCTGAGGTGAAGAAGTCCATAATGGTGGCAAAGACGTCTGGTTTGATCACCTTCCACTCTGTGTCTCCATTAGCCTAAATTAATAGGGGAGACTGGGGTAAGCTGTCACTTTTTACTTAAGCTACCCTCTAGGCAAGGGAAAATCTGCTGCATCCAATTATATTTCAGGATGTCTGCTTTCAACTGAAACTAGGGCCATAGAAATACTTTTCAAGTACTTAATACTTAATGAAAAGTTTTCAAAAGACCCCTGAGTTTATTTAGGAGAAAGCTATTTCAGGATTTACATTCAAATAAATATTTGAACACACAGGAGTTAAGAAAAATCCCTAATGCACAATTCACTAATGCTCAATCACATTCCAAAGTGTTATTTTGCTGCACATTATTTGCATTTTCAAAAACCAACCAGGAAAAAAAATATTCAATATATCTGAATGTTGTAAAACAAAACATTTAGTAATAAAACCAGAATTTGTAATAGTATTACCTGCATTTGGAGGCAAAGCTTACAATCACTATACTGTAAGTTAGGCAACTGGCACATTTTACCCCAAAGCATCTGACTCATTTTATAATTCATGACTCAAGTATTATCATTCTTTGCCAATTCATTTACACAGTGTTGTACATTGGCAATTTACCAACATGTATGATACATATTTTTATACAAATTCATGTTGCCACCATGTGAAACAATTACTTTGACATGCAAACAATTATGCACAGTTTGCCAGATTAAAGAGTGGCACAGTTTTACTGAAACATTTTACATCACTCTCCCACTAATAGTAAAAATTACCATTAGTGGGAGAAAAGTGGGTTTTTTTTTTTACCTTGGTAATGGTTATGAAGTCAGGGCCCAGGAAAACACTCTTGACTCCATCAATTCTGAACAAATGCCTGAAAATAGAAAAAAGTATCACTCACACGTAACATTCTGTAATGAACTTCTGTCATTAAACTTCACAGTACAATCACATAAAAGGGATTCTGGATTTAAAGATGTTTTTTGGAATACCACACATAAAATGTCCCTGCTACCTGCGGTCATTTAGCTGAGAAACTAAATTCACAATTGTCACTGAAATTAGATTTTTTTTTTTTATTTAATTTTAGCGATTTTTTTTTTTTTTATTGCAAAGAAAATTTGCTTGTTATAAACGTGAGTATAGGATAAGGTCAAGCGATTTCGCCAGGTCATATTCTCAAATATTAAGTAAAAAATTATAAAGAGAAAAGAAGTGCTTCATGTAGAATAGGCAGTTATACGTTAACTTGGTGTTGCACAGTAGCCTATACTGGTGCCATAATACTACCACAAACTCAAGCTTCATAATACTGGTGGTACCACAGTGTTTTAATTAAATATACATTTGTATGTACATACCTAAGGTTCATGCAGTGAGATGCTGATAAGAGAGCAAGGCATAGTCATGACACAACCGCCAAAGACTTCCTCCTCTGGGGGCCTTTCACTCCGAACGTGTCCATCTTTTTTTATCTAAGCATGCACTAGACGGATGTCTTTGACCTTTGCATCATATTTATTCAGCGTCTCATGCAGTAACAATGCAATTTTTTAGATGCTGTGTTAATTTAAAGGTAAATTCAACCTTTAAAATGCATCACGAGAAACCCGCGTTTTGTTTTATTCGCTGCACTGCGTCTGTTTTTGCTCCAAGAATGTAAGTCGTCATCAGTGCTTGGCACACATCCAAAATAAGAATGTGCATTTTTATCTTAAATTTGCACAATTTATTGAATTTTAATTTCACAGCCTTACAGGTTGTGGTGTCCTAAGAAACCACACTAGAATCTGTGAGAGCTCTAGGATCTGAAAACAACTAAAAGGAATCGGAGTGTGTTAGCCAATCAAAAAACTAAAAAAAACTGGGAGGTGGCTCTCTGCTAGCCTCAACTAATGGCGTGTTTGAGGTGGGACTATTCAGGCGGAGCTGTTTGAGTGCCAATATGCAATAGAAAAGTGCACAAGTAATCGATTAATCGAGTACTCATTGTGCACCAGTTAGTGGACCATTAAATACACCTCTCGAATATTGCAAATTGACTTTCCTTTACACATTTGACATTTAAATGCATATTGTTGTTTCCCAAAAGCATCGTATGTTGAAGTTAACTTATTTTGAAACCATTCTTGGTAAATTCTGTAATTGAAATTTCTCATACATCGTCATAATTGTTACTTTTTAACCTACAAGTAATCGATTAATTATATTTTTGTGGGTTAGACTATACTAGACTACAAAACTACTCAATAATGCCCATCCCTACTAAGCAACTACCTAGAAAACCCTAGCAACTACATAGCAACATGATGAAATCTCCTAGCAACCACGTAGCAACCTACCAACAACACCCTAGCATTTTAAACAGACAAGAACCACTCATAATTTCTTCAGAAATTATAAATATCTAGTTATTTTTGCAATTCTGGTGCCACTAGTGATGCAGGAAATGCTAACAGCAGCTTTAAACTGTTTAAATTTAAACAAGGGCTGTCAATCGATTAACATTTTTAATCAAATTAATTACATAGTGTTAATTAATCGCATATTGCTGAGAAAGCCCCTCATATAACAATAATTAAATATATAATGATGAAATAATTATACACACACATATACACTCACCTAAAGGATTATTAGGAACACCATACTAATACTGTGTTTGACCCCCTTTTGCCTTCAGAACTGCCTTAATTCTACGTGGCATTGAATCTACAAGGTGCTGAAAGCATTCTTTAGAAATGTTGGCCCATATTGATAGGATAGCATCTTGCAGTTGATGGAGATTTGTGGGATGCACATCCAGGGCACGAAGCTCCCGTTCCACCACATCCCAAAGATGCTCTATTGGGTTGAGATCTGATGACTGTGGGGGCCATTTTAGTACAGTGAACTCATTGTCATGTTCAAGAAACCAATTTGAAATGATTCGAGCTTTGTGACATGGTGCATTATCCTGCTGGAAGTAGCCATCAGAGGATGGGTACATGGTGGCCATAAAGGGATGGACATGGTCAGAAACAATGCTCAGGTAGGCCGTGGCATTTAAATGATGCCAAATTGGCACTAAGGGGCCTAAAGTGTGCCAAGAAAACATCCCCCACACCATTACACCACCACCACCAGCCTGCACAGTGGTAACAAGGCATGATGGATCCATGTTCTCATTCTGTTTACGCCAAATTCTGACTCTACCATTTGAATGTCTCAACTGAAATCGAGACTCATCAGACCAGGCAACATTTTTCCAGTCTTCAACTGTCCAATTTTGGTGAGCTCTTGCAAATTGTAGCCTCTTTTTCCTATTTGTAGTGGAGATGTGTGGTACCCGGTGGAGTCTTCTGCTGTTGTAGCCCATCCGCCTCAAGGTTGTGCGTGTTGTGGCTTCACAAATGCTTTGCTGCATACCTCGGTTGTAACGAGTGGTTATTTCAGTCAAAGTTGCTCTTCTATCAGCTTGAATCAGTCGGCCCATTCTCCTCTGACCTCTAGCATCAACAAGGCATTTTCACCCACAGGACTGCCGCATACTGGATGTTTTTCCCTTTTCACACCATTCTTTGTAAACCCTAGAAATAATCCTTTAGGTGAGTGTATATGTGTGTGTATAATTATTTCATCATTATATACACTACCGTTCAAAAGTTTGGGGTCACATTGAAATGTCCTTATTTTTGAAGGAAAAGCACTGTACTTTTCAATGAAGACAACTTTAAACTAGTCTTAACTTTGAAGAAATACACTCTATACATTGCTAATGTGGTAAATGACTATTCTAGCTGCAAATGTCTGGTTTTTGGTGCAATATGTACATAGGTGTATAGAGGCCCATTTCCAGCAACTATCACTCCAGTGTTCTAATGGTACAATGTGTTTGCTCATTGGCTCAGAAGGCTAATTGATGATTAGAAAACCCTTGTGCAATCATGTTCACACATCTGAAAACAGTTTAGGTCGTTACAGAAGCTACAAAACTGACCTTCCTTTGAGCAGATTGAGTTTCTGGAGCATCACATTTGTGGGGTCAATTAAACGCTCAAAATGGCCAGAAAAAGAGAACTTTCATCTGAAACTCGACAGTCTATTCTTGTCCTTAGAAATGAAGGCTATTCCATGCGAGACATTGCTAAGAAATTGAAGATTTCCTACAACGGTGTGTACTACTCCCTTCAGAGGACAGCACAAACAGGCTCTAACCAGAGTAGAAAAAGAAGTGGGAGGCCGCGTTGCACAACTGAGCAAGAAGATAAGTACATTAGAGTCTCTAGTTTGAGAAACAGACGCCTCACAGGTCCCCAACTGGCATCTTCATTAAATAGTACCCGCAAAACACCAGAGTCAACATGTACAGTGAAGAGGCGGCTGCGGGATTCTGGGCTTCAGGGCAGAGTGGCAAAGAAAAAGCCATATCTGAGACTGGCCAATAAAAGAAAAAGATTAAGATGGGCAAAAGAACACAGACATTGGACAGAGGAAGACTGGAAAAAAGTGTTGTGGACCGATGAATCCAAGTTTGAGGTGTTTGGATCACAAAGAAGAACGTTTGTGAGACGCAGAACAAATGAAAAGATGCTGGAAGAATGCCTGACGCCATCTGTTAAGCATGGTGGAGGTAATATAATGGTCTGGGGTTGCTTTGGTGCTGGTAAGGTGGGAGATTTATACAGGGTAAAAGGGATTCTGAATAAGGAAGGCTATCACTCCATTTTGCAACGCCATGCCATACCCAGTGGACAGCGCTTGATTGGAGCCAATTTCATCCTACAACAGGACAATGACCCTAAACACACCTCCAAATTGTGCAAGAACTATTTAGAGCAGAAGCAGGCAGCTGTTATTCTATCGGTAATGGAGTGGCCAGCGCAGTCACCAGATCTGAACCCCATTGAGCTGTTGTGGGAGCAGCTTGACCGTATGGTACGCAAGAAGTGCCCATCCAACCAATCCAACTTGTGGGAGCTGCTTCTGGAAGCGTGGGGTGCAATTTCTCCAGATTACCTCAACAAATTAACAGCTAGAATGCCAAAGGTCTGCAATGCTGTAATTGCTGCAAATGGAGGATTCTTTGACAAAAGCAAAGTTTGATGTAAAAAAAATCTTATTTCAAATACAAATCATTATTTCTAACCTTGTCAATGTCTTGACTCTATTTTCTATTAATTTCACAACGTATGGTGGTGAATAAGTGTGACTTTTCAGGAAAACACAAAATTGTTTGGGTGACCCCAAACTTTTGAACGGTAGTGTATATATATATATATATATATATATATATATATATATATATATATATATATATATATATATACACACACACACACACACTCACCTAAAGGATTATTAGGAACACCTGTTCAATTTCTCATTAATGCAATTATCTAATCAACCAATCACATGGCAGTTGTTTCAATGCATTTAGGGGTGTTCCTGGTCAAGACAATCTCCTGAACTCCAAACTGAATGTCAGAATGGGAAAGAAAGGTGATTTAAGCAATTTTGAGCCTGGCATGGTTGTTGGTGCCAGACGGGCCGGTCTGAGTATTTCACAATCTGCTCAGTTACTGGGATTTTCACGCACAACCATTTCTAGGGTTTACAAAGAATGGTGTGAAAAGGGAAAAACATCCAGTATGCGGCAGTCCTGTGGGCGAAAATGCCTTGTTGATGCTAGAGGTCAGAGGAGAATGGGCCGACTGATTCAAGCTGATAGAAGAGCAACTTTGACTGAAATAACCACTCGTTAAAACCGAGGTATGCAGCAAAGCATTTGTGAAGCCACAACACGCACAACCTTGAGGCAGATGGGCTACAACAGCAGAAGACACCACTGGGTACCACTCATCTCCACTACAAATAGGAAAAAGAGGCTACAATTTGCAAGAGCTCACCAAAATTGGACAGTTGAAGACTGGAAAAATGTTGCCTGGTCTGATGAGTCTCGATTTCTGTTGAGACATTCAGATGGTAGAGTCAGAATTTGGCGTAAACAGAATGAGAACATGGATCCATCATGCCTTGTTACCACTGTGCAGGCTGGTGGTGGTGGTGTAATGGTGTGGGGGATGTTTTCTTGGCACACTTTAGGCCCCTTAGTGCCAATTGGGCATCGTTTAAATGCCACGGCCTACCTGAGCATTGTTTCTGACCATGTCCATCCCTTTATGGCCACCATGTACCCATCCTCTGATGGCTATTTCCAGCAGGATAATGCACCATGTCACAAAGCTCGAATCATTTCAAATTGGTTTCTTGAACATGACAATGAGTTCACTGTACTAAAATGGCCCCCACAGTCACCAGATCTCAACCCAATAGAGCATCTTTGGGATGTGGTGGAACGGGAGCTTCGTGCCCTGTATGTGCATCCCACAAATCTCCATCAACTGCAAGATGCTATCCTATCAATATGGGCCAACATTTCTAAAGAATGCTTTCAGCACCTTGTTGGATCAATGCCACGTAGAATTAAGGCAGTTCTGAAGGCGAAAGGGGGTCAAACACAGTATTAGTATGGTGTTCCTAATAATCCTTTAGGTGAGTGTATTTTACAATAATGCTAAGACATTATAGTCATTACATTATATATATTATATTCATTATATATTCATTACAGGTTTTCAATGCTTTGGAGTTGTTGGAGGTACAAAGATTATTTAAATAATATTTCAAGTCCTTACAAAAAAAGTGCAAATAGAGGCTTTATAGACATAAATTTACACTTATGTATAAAAAACTTGGCAAGAAAAATAAACAGATTAATCAGAAAATATTAACTTAAGTTATCAAAACTGTGAAAACCAAATAAAACGTCTTAAGAAAGCTAAGAAAAAATAGTTAAAATAGAGGTACATACAAAAAAAAAAAAATCCAAAATACTACAGCATGGACACATTCCCAAAAAGGTGAGAGGCAGATTCATCTACAGCATTACAGAAGGAGCAAAGTGGATCTATTTCAGGGAGCATGTTTCTTAAATAAAGATTGACTGGGTAAAAATGGTGAAACAGTTTAAATGACACCTCCTTAACCCTGTTGTTAATTAAATATTCATGAGGTAAAGACCATACGACCTGCGCTGCGTCAGACATGCTTGTGTCGCGTCTCGGGTGTGTTGCGTCATAAAAATAAAGGTTTAGGTCACTGTGTCAAGTTAAATATAGTTTAATACTCAATCTTTAAACACATCTTGAGATCTCTTAGTTCGCATTTGCGCTCCTTCAAGTGTGTCCACTGAAGGGTTGTTAATGTTTTCTTCACTGTATAAACTGTGCGTTGCTCACACAGCTGAAATTTTACTTACTGCCCTCTGAAGTAAACAGCTGGTACTACAAGCTTGCATTTCTCAGGAAAGCATTGCGATTAAATGCGTTAATTTTTTTAATGCATTATTTTTTGCTAAATTAATTGCATGTTTTTAACGTGTTAAATCGACAGCCCTAATATAAACTTATTTTAGCTTTCTCAATAGTAGAGAGAACTACTTCAACTTATTAAAAGTAATAGCCTATTACTTCAACTCACAATGTGCTTTGCCATACATTTATTAACATAAGAATAATGATTTTTGTTAAAACAAATTAAAAAATAAAAAAAGTGTTTAGTCTGGGTGTAAACAAAGACTCTACCTTGCCAAAGGTGAACAATAAGCATCTCTGGGTCCAGCAAAGTCCATGGTCCCCGATTCCAACACTATGCGACCAGGGAGAAACTTCAGACTATTTGGGTTTGGAGTGACTTGAGTCTGAATAAACATGTTTCTGACTTGATGAGATGAGAGATGGGAAAGACATTATGAGAATATTAAACACTTTAACATGAAGTTAAAGCTGGTTTGATTGTAATACTTACTAAACATAGTGGTTGCTTGCTGTGGCAAAGCAGTCCTGCCGACTGTGTTAAGGGGAGGTCTGCTGAGCCCTGTTCCATGATATCTGCATACAGGATGCCTTTGAGCACAACAAATAATCAAATTAATAAAATAAGTATTGCAATTCATCTGCAAATGTACAGGTTTACCCAATGGGCAATTCTCTTGATAGGTCTTAGTCTTACAGAGGATAAAGCAGTATCAATAACACGTAGACTGATATATATCAAAAATTGCCATGGTTGTTGTTACTACACTCTGGAAACTGTCATGGAAAGTGACAAATCTGAAATATGTCAGAAAGGTTCTAACACTATTTAAATTAGACCCTGTATTAATTTATTATGATTTCACAAACGTAACTATAACAGCGAAGTTATTATGGTGGAAACTATAGTTACCATCGTTAATTGTTGTGAGAATACTTTTACAGTAACTGCAGCGACTATGCTAAATGACAGTCTAGGAAATTAAAAACATATTTTCAAAAGTGTAGAACATAGCGGTGATGATGTTTTAAGTGACGCAGATGCAGGTCCTTGTCACTGACACTGTAAAGTGTTTCAAAACTCTTAAAAATGCAAGGCAGGCGTCACGACACTTCAATAAAAATGTCATATAATACTTCTAGTTCCCAAATCATACAACAATAAGTGGTATCATACAGTGACGACTTACGACTTTGTTAAAAGAGCCGCTAAACTCCTTCCAACCCCAGCGCTCCTGTAGGCGGCCATACTTGTGAGGGTATGTATGTGACGTCGCATCCTAAATTTGATGCGGGGCGGAAATTGTACATTTTTCGTTGGCCTTCAAAACAACAAATCAGAATCCATAAAAAAAATCAAAAAAAAAAAATCTAATCTTTATATGTTAAAAAGTGCATTGTACTTGTTTTGTTGTTTTACAATTTTTTTGAGTGTTCAATGCTTAATAATTTTATTTAAATAAAACAGAATCCAGGAAAATATATTCTTAGTTTAGAATTTAAAGAGACAAAACAAGACCAAAAATACAGATAACCCTAATCGCATTCATAATTTCGACCATAGAAACCTGCAGAGACCACAACAGTGGATTAGATGTATAAATTGTGACAAAATAACAATTATTTTTGTGCAATCGTCTTGGTTACTGATGTAACCTCCATTCCCTGATGGAGGGAACGAGACGTTGTGTCGATGAGTTGACACTAGGGGTCGCTTCTTGGGAGCCCAGACATCTCTGATCTGGAGAAAAGGCAAATGAAAATTGGCATGTGTTAGGTGTTGCCCAGCCTTCGACTCTAGATATGTCTGTTAGAGAGACAAGCCCAAGAAGCCGCAACACCCCTGGTAGAATGGGCTCGTAGACCAGCAGTGGGCGGAATGTGCTGGACATGGTATGCCATAGTGAGCGATCCTCTGTTTGGAGACAGCGCTTCCCTTCTGCTGTCCACCGAAGCAGACAAAGAGCTGCTCGGAGCTTCTAAAGCTCTGTGTGCGATCTAAGTAGATGCGAAGAGTGCGCACCGGACACAGCATCGCCAAGGCTTGGTCTGCCTCCTCCTGGGTATCGCTTGCAGGTTCACCACCTGATCCTTGAAAGGGGTTGTGGGAACCTTGGGCACGTAGCCATAAGGCCATAAGGGCGCCTCGGTGAGGGGGCCGCGGGTGGTCGGCCACTTAAGTCTTACACGTCCTGTCCAAGGGCCAGACATGGAGATTCTAGAGGTCCGGTCACAGGTGCCAGATGGTGCCCCGTCCCTGATGAAGAAGGTCCTTCCTCAGGGGATTCGCTAGGGGGGGCTGTCACGAGGTGCATAAGGTCCGAGTTCGAAATCCAGGAGGGCCAATAAGGGACCACTAAGAGGATCTGCTCCTAGTCCTCCCTAACCTTGCACAACGTCTGTGCAGTAGGCTCACTGAGGAGAACGCATACTTGTGCAGCCCCAGGGGCCAGCTGTGTGCCAGGGCATCTGTGCCGAAGGGAGCCTCGGTCAGAGAGTACCAAAGTGGGCAGTGGGAAGATTCTGGGGAATCAAACAGGTCTACCTGTTCTTGGCCGAATCAACTCCAGATCAGCTGGACCAACTGAGGGTGGATTCTCCACTCTCTTCTGAGCATAACCTTGGGACAGCGCGTCCGCTGTGCTGTTGAGGTGCCCCAGGATGTGGGTGGTTTGCAGCGACTTGAGCCGCTGCGGACTCCAAAGGAGGAGACGATGGGCGAGTTGTGACATTCGACGAGAGTGTAGGTTGCATTGGCGGCTGATGTACGCAATCGTCGCTCTGTTGTCTGTCCGGATCAACACATGCTTGCCCCAGATCAACGGCAATAGCCTCCTATTAGCCAGCAAGTAGTAGTGCCAGCAACTTGAGGCACTTGCAAACACGGGTATTTGCCCAGGGGTATTTGCTCAGCACAACCGTGGTTTGCGAGGGGGAGGACTGCTGGAATGCGCCATAGATCCAACAGCCTAGAGAGAGATGAATGGAGACGGCAGGAGGAATGAACTTGACTGCTCGGCTCCGAAGAAGATATCTGATGTGCACTTCGTCACTCCTTTTATACCCGAGAGTGGCATGCAAATTGCACACACACCAATTTTCATTGGCCTTTTCCCAAGATCAGAGATGTCTGGGCTCCCAAGAAGTGACCCCTAGTGTCAACTCATCGACACAACGTCGAGTGAGTGACAGATAGGGAACCTGTATCCTACTAATAGCTACATTCAGTGTTTGGGGTAATGTGTCAAAAGTAACGCATGTTACGTAATCAGATTACTTTTCCAAGTAACGAGTAAAGTAACACAATATTTTTATTTTAGATCATAATATTGGAGTTACTTTTTAAATAAAGAAACACGTTGCTTTTAAACACCTTGGTTGAGTGGATATAATGACAACCAGGACGGAGAGGTGCGGCGACCTTGGTGTGTACACATGTATAGTTTGTACATTTGTACAGAGATGATTTCACCTCTAAAGTACTAAATTGTGCCAAAAAAAATAACTAAAACTGAGCTAGGTGGTGGCCAATGGGGTGGCCAGGCTTCGGTCCATGGTGGCCACCTAGCTCAGACACTGATGATGAGCATTGTAGTTCTATAGAATGTGAGGCCAACGCCTATTTAGCAGAGATGTGTCACTTCTATTTAAATGAATGGGAAAAATTGGAACGCCCAACCAAGAAGCTCGAGCGACCAACAGTCAATAGATGTAGAAAGGAAGCACCACCTTGCAAGGCAAGAGCCAATCACCTTTAAGATACAGACATCGCATGTCAATCAACTAGCTAACGCACATGCGCATTGGCTATACAAGCCAGGAAAATTGCGCGTTTTAGCGTAATATGAGGTCAACATTCGGTCAACATTCACTGCATTAAAAAATGTCTTAGTTTCTAAAAATACAAGTGGTTTGATTCATGAAACAAAACGTTTTATGACATTTTGGTAGCATTAAAAACAATTCCATTGAAGTTGTATCAACATGCACCTGTGAAGTTGTGGCATCTGTATGCACCATGGATCAATTCAATATAAGCATGCACTGAGATTACTTAAATGAAAAATATGATTTTATTCGCCAGACTTATTCCTTGAACATGTTAGGCTGGCATTCCCCACTGAATTTTATCCTGACTTTTGAAAAACATCTTAAGTTGAATCTGGCTTTGTTGAAGGACACAGCACATTATGACATATATGATGCAGGTTCAAGAGTTGGACTTTGCTGCTATAGGTAAGTGTGGCACGGTGGAGGTATTTGGCTAATCAAGCCTCCGAGAGGGATAAAGGCCGCTCGCAGAGGATGGTGTGAGAGAGAGAGAGAGATCCTTACGGACATGTCCGTCATGTGTGTGTTTGTCCTTCGAGTTTATCATTAAACTATCATTTATAATCAAGCCGGTATCTCACCTCTTCCTTGCCCGTGAGCATGAACTACTTTACATTGGTGCCGAAACCCGGGAAGGAAGCCACTACCGTCCACCCCAATGAAGCAGCCGCAGCCATTTGCCCGGGGACGAGGAGCCCAGCCGCCTGAAAGCGGATCAATGACCGCCGACCTCGAGGGGAGAAGGGGCTCCTGGCCGACCGCCTGGAGCGAGGAAATGCCGCTGCCAGGGACGGAGGAGACCCCTTCTAGACGCAGAAACGTGGCAGGGTAAAAGACCGCCGACCGCGAGTGGGGAGGGGCTACGAGTCCGACCGCCTGGAGCGAGGAAACCGCTGCCAGGATCGGGAGAGACCCCTTCCGAGTCCGGCGGGACGTTTCATCCGCCAGGGGCTGGAGAGCTACCTCAGATCCATCCGAAGGGCGCGGCTGCCATTCGGTAGAGGGTGGAGGAGTGGCCAAGGAACAAGCTACGGCGTATCGGAGAACCGGCGAGTAAGTGTTTTTTTGTTTTTTTATCTCTCTCTCCTCTCTCTCTCTCACTGTCGCTCTGCGTTGGCCTTTTCCCTCTCTATTAAATTGTAGTGTTTTTTTGGGGGGTACTATACTGTTACAGAAAGTACCCCCCCACATTTTAATTATTTGTTTCCCTCCCCTTGTCCCCTCCCTTGTCCAGGTTGATGGGGATGACCTGCCGGCAGACCGCAAGGAGTGTTGACAAGAGTGTTGTACAGTAGCTAGCATGACCTGTAATGATTCTTGTATGCAATGCATGGCTTACTTGTATGGAATGCATAGCATAGCAGAAGAGAAAGTGGCTGTGAGAAAAAAGTACTGAAAAAATAACGCAAAATTACGTAACATACTTTCCATAAAACGTTAAAAAAAAAAAATCTCCCCAATTTGGAATGCCCAATTCCCAATGCTCCATTGGTCCTCGTGGTGGTGTGGTGACTTGCCTCAATCTGGGTGGCAGAGGACGAATCTCAGTTGCCTCAGAATCTGAGACCGTCAACCGTGCATCTTATCACGTGGCTTGTTGAGCGCATTACCACTGAGACATAGCGCTACACTATTCTCTGCGACATCCACACACAACTCACCATGCGCGCCACCGAGAGCGAACCACATTATAGCGACCATGAGGAGGTTACCAGATGTGACTCTACCCTCCCTAGCAATCGGGCCAGTTTGGTTGCTTAGGAGACTCCAGGGGTGGTAGTCAGCATCTTTACTCTCTGAGCTTAAAAGTAAAGTTACCCTACACCAGGGACGTCACTAGGATTGGAAGACAGGGGGGGCTTAGCCCCCAGGGTATTTGTAACTTGCGTTTGCAAAATCTTTGCACTCACATCTAGTGCTACACTTATGTCAACAACCAGTCAAGAAACCAAGATGTTAACAAGTAAAATGTGACAGACATATCCTCTTCTTCCATTTCTACTCTGTTAAAGAAAAGTTACTGTAATGTTGCTTTTAGACACATCAAAGCTGCATGGGGGAATTTACTTAGGCCAGACTTTGCTCCTGATGAGTTATTCTATAAGCAATGACTTAAATGTCTGCTCATGTAAATGTATGAGAAAGTAATAGCATACTATATCTAATTCCTCTCTATATAAGATAAGTCCACAGAATGATATTTAATTACTCTAATTACTGAAACTGCGCTGTGCATTGGTTCAATCAGAGTGTAATTTTGCTGTGTAGTTTGGCTTGCATACAGTTTAACCCAAGAACCAGAATTTTAAGGTCATAGTGAAATTTGACAACACAGGTTTGAGCGTTTCTCAATTAAAGATGATTTATTCTGCCAAATGATGTATACAATGTATGATATAAATCAACAACAAAAAGGCAGTATTCAAATAAAGGAAAATTAAGAATGAAATCATTTTCAAAACCACAGTCAACAGTTACTTTTTGTTTATTGTCTACTTCATTGGTGGAAGCATCAAAAAATGCTCAATGAACTGAAGGATACAATGGTAATAGCATTAACAGGGACCCTATGACATTTAGTTTTCAGTGACAACAACATTCTATGGGGATTGATATTGTTTTATATGCCTATTATAGAGATAGGTAATATTATTGGCAAAGAATAAAGAGTTGTGATTAGCTTGCTAAGTTCACCATTTCTTGTATTTTGCTTGTTCACTCTAGCTAGACTACAGTTTTCCATAGCAAACCAAAATATCCACTTTCCTTTACCTCAAGAAAACGTAGCTAAAGGTAAGCAGGTAATTCAAAACAACGTACAATTTCACTCTGTATCACGACACTTACCTATCTTCCTTTCACATTAGCATTATTCACATTATTTACACATTAGCGTGTGTATCGGTGTGTATCGGTGTGTGTGGGCGGGAGGGTGCATAGCGTGTGTATCGGTGTGTGTGCGGGGGGAGCGTGTGTATCGGTGTGTGTGGGCGGGAGGATGCATAGCGTGTGTATCGGTGTGTGTGCGGGGGGAGCGTGTGTATCGGTGTGTGTGCGGGGGGGGGAGCGTGTGTATCGGTGTGTGTGGGCGGGAGGATGCATAGCGTGTGTATCGGTGTGTGTGGGCGGGAGGGTGCATAGCGTGTGTATCGGTGTGTGTGGGCGGGAGGGTGCATAGCGTGTGTATCGGTGTGTGTGGGCGGGAGGGTGCATAGCGTGTGTATCGGTGTGTGTGGGCGGGAGGGTGCATAGCGTGTGTATCGGTGTGTGTGGGCGGGAGGATGCATAGCGTGTGTATCGGTGTGTGTGGGCGGGAGGGTGCATAGCGTGTGTATCGGTGTGTGTGGGCGGGAGGATGCATAGCGTGTGTATCGGTGTGTGTGGGCGGGAGGATGCATAGCGTGTGTATCGGTGTGTGTGGGCGGGAGGGTGCATAGCGTGTGTATCGGTGTGTGTGGGCGGGAGGGTGCATAGCGTGTGTATCGGTGTGTGTGGGCGGGAGGATGCATAGCGTGTGTATCGGTGTGTGTGGGCGGGAGGGTGCATAGCGTGTGTATCGGTGTGTGTGGGCGGGAGGGTGCATAGCGTGTGTATCGGTGTGTGTGGGCGGGAGGATGCATAGCGTGTGTATCGGTGTGTGTGGGCGGGAGGATGCATAGCGTGTGTATCGGTGTGTGTGGGCGGGAGGGTGCATAGCGTGTGTATCGGTGTGTGTGGGCGGGAGGGTGCATAGCGTGTGTATCGGTGTGTGTGGGCGGGAGGATGCATAGCGAGTTCAACTTCAGACCAAACTAGAGTAACGACGAGACGAGATGAATCCTCCAGTTACTTGCAGCGCTCCGGTCTGCAACGCTCTGAAAGCTGCCACAGTTCACACCAATGCAACGAGACGCTGCGGTGCATCATCTTGATAGCACAACGACTCTTTGTACTTCTGTCCAACTTCCGACTTTTCGGCTATTTTTTGTAGCTGGATATACATCATTTGTTGCGTCTAATTCTAAATATGAATGAGGATACAGTTATTGATAAATCGAATTGTTATTCTTATTATCATTTAGGGGGTGTAACGCGGGGTTATGATGGGCAAGGAGGAGGCGAGAACCGGCTTGTCAATATAAATAATATTGTAATGAAGAACTTAAAACAAAAGCATAAACAAACACATAGGACAACGGACATGTCCGTGATTAAGCTCTCTCTCTCGAACCGTCGTCACCGGCCGCCTTTATCCCTCGCACGCCCCATCAGGCCGATTGGGGACCGGGCGTGCAACATTCCAGCCCGGCCCCGCCCCCCTCCACTCCACAGGGGGGCTTAGGAACATTTTGGGGTAGCTTCAGCCCCCCTAAAATAGGCCTAACGACGTCCCTGCCCTACACTGGTTACGTTATCTTGCATCTTGCCCTTCTGATTTCTTTTCATCAAGGTGTTACTTGAAGAGCTGCAGTGCCCTCTATATGTAGCAGGCAACATGACAAGATGCACAAAAGCTGTGTTGAGTGGAGGTACGCCCTCACCTGGTATAAAAAAAGCCCACTATGATCTACAAAGGATCAGTAGAGATCAGCCACCATTCTGGCATAGGCATACTGTATATGTAAATGAAAATGAAAATTATTAGCGGTACCATGGAAAAGTGATGTTATCAGATGCTAGGCCCACTAATATTACTTTGATATCACTTACTGAATGATTTCGACACTAATGTACCATGGTATTTACCTTACTCCAAGATACTTCAAAGAATACCATGATTATATCATAATTTATGTCCAAATAACATTTTTATTGGTACCATGTGAATAAAACTTTTCACTTTTAATTAAAGAAATGTTCAATTAATACAAGTTAAGTTCAGTGGCAGCATTTGTGGCATAATAATGATTACAACAAAAATCGATTTTGAATTGTCCGTACTTTTTTTTTTTTTTTTAAAGCAAAAATTTAAAAAGTTGTAAAATTGGCTACAACTTCACACAGAAAATGTTAGTAAGTGATTTTATCACACTAAAATTGTTTATTGTAAGTTTGTAAGTGCCTCACTGGAACCCAGATTTTGCTTCTTTTTTTTTTTTTCTTTTTTTTTCAAAAAAGGAGGAATGAGTCCAAATTGATTTTGTGGTGATCAGTATTATGCCACAAATGTTGTCGTTTGAGCTACATGTAGCCTATTGAGCCTAAATGCTTCTTTAAAAGTGTTAAAACTTTTTTAAAAAAAAAGCAAAAATACCCAATTCAAAGAACAGAAATTGTTTCAATCAATCAGAGTTTCAGCTCAAGATGTGCTACCAGTGATTTTACCTAATTTATTAAAGTCCTTTACCTGAATAAATGCATTGCCCATGATTTCAAAACATCTGATATGACCATATTGATTTAGTTTGTATATTTCAGCAAGATCATATGTGGACATATTCCAATTCACTAGTATTTTTGAAAATATATTCATAGAAATGGCCAACTTGGTAGCATTTTGAAATGAATGTTCCATATACATAGCTACAAGTGTGTGATTTTATATATATATATATATCAATGTAAACCAGATTTGAACATAAATTTAAATGTATCCGATTTCTGTGTGGGATGCTGAAAAGATTTACAGACTATGTTGTATTGTTTGATGCGGATCAGCTTAAAGAATGAGAAAGAAGCGTGTTTCCGTAAACAAGCATTGACATCTTACACAGCCGACAGATTAGGCAATTATTCTGAGCGTTATATTTACACAGCAGCACCTGTGAGTGGCATTATTACAGTTTTTCTCAGTCGCTTTGGTGCATTTCTCACATCACTATTTACATTTGCACAACAGTTAGTTCAACCTCCACAACATTTAGTCATTTGTGCACATCATAGTAGCAGTTTCTCATTCATTCCAACAAATTGGAAATGCTTTTGGACATGCATCAATTGCTTTCATACAACTCTCTGCTGTTTTATAACATTATCATTTGCTTATGTCATGTCACTCAAAATTAACTATACTTTTGAATGCTGAATAGTCATTCCATATAAAACTAATAGTCCTCATTTTATTGCTTGAGTCATTACATACAAAAATATTGAACTAGTTGTCAAAATCTGTCAAGCTAATTTTACACATTTTTTTAAAATCTTTTTTTTCCTGAAAATGTCTCCTAAATTAAACAATTTCTCTCAGGTGAATCTCAGCTTTCACTCATGAGAAGGGGTGTGTGAAGCATTAGTTGCAACCAATGATAAGCCACTTCTCTACAATCACTGTCAGAGCTGAATCCCATAAACCCCCACTTTACAAGCATATATGAACCAAGCAGGACATAGTGTGTACCATTTCTACAATACTGTGACACAGAAATGGAAGGTCAGCCTCGTGGAAGAGGGGTGAGGGTGCGGGGAGGAAGGGGAAGGGGACAAAACAGGGGAAGAGGAAGAAGAGGCCAAGTACATAGGCGGATCCCTGATGAAATCAGGGCTACAATTGTGGATCATGTTGTCAATCACGGCCTCACAATGGCTGAGGCTGGTCGAAGGGTGCAGCCAAATGTTGGGAGAACCACTGTAAATTCAATTATTCAAACATTTCGTCAGGAGAACAGGTGTGTATACAGTTTTTCTTAGTCGCTTTGGTACATTTCTCCAAACTCAGGTAACTGCTCTCAAAACATTTAACACAGTGATCTGTACACTTTGTAATTGTCCTAAACAGATAGTAAACTATCCTTCATTTCATACAATTTACAAATCAAAAGCATAATTTTCTCAAAACACTGTGCACAAAATTCCCTAATGTTATCATTGCAGTTCATACAGCCAACCAAATCTTTAATATATCAGGAAAAACATTTGCAGCTTTTTCATTGGTCTTCACAAAGATCACAAGCATTTTTGTACCATTTTCAAAATACAACAAACAAAACTCTGTGAATTGTAAAATAGTCAGTTGCACACCTTATGTCCTCATTTCACCCCAAATTGATATCTGATGAGTTAGTAATCCACTCAACACAGAAAAAGCCAATTTCCTAATTGTTCACACAGCTGTCTTAATTACAACAACTACAAAAGGGGAAGAGAAAAACAAAAAAGAAGACGAATGAGGAGAAAAGACAATTAAAAAGAAGAAGAATGAGCAGTGGAAAAGGAAGAGGTGTGAGAGGTGGTGGACAGGGTAGAGGGAGAAGAAGAGGAAGAGGAGATGGAGAGAGCAAGAAGAGCTGATGATGTAGGAGAAAGAGCAAGAAGAGCTGGGGATGTAGGAAGAGAAGATAGAGGAGTAGAGGGAGAAGAGATGGATAGATTGGAGGGCAATGGTATAGTGGAAAGAGAAAGAGTAGAAAATATAAGAGATGGACAGAGAGGAAGAGGAGGGAAAGGTGTAAGAGGAGGGAGGAGAGGTAGAAGGATAGGGTACACATGTTTCAAATGAAATCAGAGCCACACTTATTGACCATGTCATAAATCACGGTCTCTCACTGAGAGAAGCTGGGCAGAGAGTTCAGCCCAATATAAACAGATCCACAGTGGCTTCAATTATCTGCACATTTCAGAGGGAAAACCGGTAAGTAACTATATCATTCTACAATGAGAGTCCATGTAGTCTTGTTTGACATGGGTCTAGATTTCTACAGTAAATATTCCTGCTTGTCCAAACATTTTTCAGAACTGAAGTTAGAGAACATTCAGGTGGACGAACAAGACTTCTTTCAATTGAACAAGAGCATGCCATTGTTGATATGGTGGTCCAGAACAACACCCTCCGCCTCAAAGAAATTCAGCAAAGAATAACACAGGACAATGAACTGTTCCACAATATCCACCAATGCAGTCTTTCCACAATTGATCGTGTTCTAAGGAGAAATGCAATCCGAATGAAGCAAGTATACAAAGTGCCCTTTGAGAGGAACTCTGTTAGAGTGAAGGAGCTGCGATTCCAGTTTGTTCAAGTATGTGCAACCCAATTACTGCACTTTTACTGTCAACACAAAGATATATTTTTCCTGAATTTTAAGTATGTGTCCATAAACTATTCCATGCTACTGTAAGTGAAAAGATTTAGGTATATCTATGTATACTGCTGCTTCAAAGTGTGAACTCAAACTTCAGCAACAGTTTCACAGTAGTACTGACTGCAATCAATGACATTACTGTAAAACACTAACTTACTGTATTGTACCTTGTGTTCTTTTTACTCTAGAGAATCTTGGAGTTGGATAGCAGTGCAACTCATTATGAGTCCCTGTATATTGATGAAGCAGGCTTCAATCTTCACAAAAAAAGAAGAGGGAGAAATGTGATTGGCCATCGTGCTATAGTCAATGTCCCTGGACAACGAGGAGGCAACATCACTCTCTGTGCCACAATTTCTACAACTGGTGTTGTGGCACACAATGCTGTCTTGGGACCATACAACACAGCAAGGCTCCTACATTTTTTTAAACCTCCTCAATGAAATCCTCTTTCCGCAGGGTGATCAGGAGCAAATGGTAAGGAATTTTGTAGTTGTTTGGGACAATGTCCAATTCCACCATTCAGCACTAGTGCGAGAGTGGTTTGAGAATCACCCACATTTCAGGATGGTGTTCCTTCCACCATATTCTCCTTTCCTGAACCCAATAGAGGAATTCTTCTCCTCTTGGAGATGGAAAGTACATGATCGCAACCCTTACAACCAAGTAAGTCTTCAAGCGATGGAAGAGGCCTGTGGAGATATTGGGGCACAAGCATGTCAAGGATGGATACAGCATTCAAGGCGTTTTTTCCCACGATGCATGACTTGTGAAAATATTTGCTGTGATGTTGATGAAATTCTCTGGCCAGATGTAATTGAGAGACATGATCAATAAATTAATTGATTCAATGAATGCAGGTTTTTTTTTTTTTTTACCTATGTACTTACAGTATTTGCATAATATATTTTTTTTTTTTTTTTTTTTTTTGGGGGGTGACAACTCATTGTTATACACCTGAACTTGGAACTTATTTAAAGAACTTAATGAAAAACATGTATTCTTTTATTTATTTGTGTATCTTCAGCTGAATTTGTTATTAAATCAACAGAGAACACACTTTTAGTTTTGATTTTAATAAATGCATTACTAGAATAAAATGCTGTGTTTCATTGTGCAGTGAATACTTAACTGTTTCGCCAACATAAGAGTGTGTTTAGTTTGCTGTGTTAATTGTTTTGAGAGCAGTTACCTGAGTTTGGAGAAATGTACCAAAGCGACTAAGAAAAACTGTAAATGGACAGTAATTCAGCACTAAACAATCTACACTGCACTACTGTCATTGTGTCATACATGAAGCTTGCAGTGGGACGAGAACTTGTCACTGTACATTTTACATTTAGACGTACAGCTTTACTGCATTACACATTTAGTATATTGTAGTGTACAGTAGTGTTACAGTAAAGATTTGCCATATTTACTGTAATTTTACTCTGCACCACACAGGATTGCAAGACAACCTCGCAGAGGTGGAAGAGGGCCCCTTTTTATTCTGCAACAAGAGGAAGCCATTTGTGCAATGGTGATCAAAGGTTGAGAGAGATACAAAGTGCTGTTATAGAGGATGACAACATCTTTGGGAATATTGTATGTGTTCTATGCATATTCTAATGTTCAGTGCTGTAAACTGTTTACTTTGTGTAGTGTCATGCACTACACTTACATGACAGTTCTGTGTATGTGTATTCACAGTGCATACTGTACAATATGTTGTCCAAAATGCATTGTTACACAGGAAAAGTTGTTATAGTTTTTCTCACTCCCTCTTCTGTAATAAAGCATGTACTGGAGCTGGAGGCCAGGGAACCGCTGCACACATTCATATACCTTGATGAGGCAGGTTTCAACCTGGCAAAAGGTAGAAGACGTGGAAGGAATCGCATTGGACAGAGAGCAACCATTGATGTCCCAGGCCAACGAGGAGGGAATATTACTATGTGTGCAGCCATCTCAGAAAACGGCGTCCTCACCCATATCCCCCGTCTTGGTCCATACAACACACAACATCTGCTGACTTTTTTAGACACTCTTTACAGGGACATAATCCCTGAGAATGAGAGGGGTCTAACTGGAGACCATCTGAACAAGCATGTTGTTGTTTGGGATAATGTGCGTTTTCACCACTCAGATGTCATCAGACAGTGGTATGCAGCACATGATAGGATGCTGGTGGAATATCTCCCTCCCTACTCACCATTCCTAAATCCAATAGAGGAGTTTTTCTCTTCCTGGAGGTGGAAGGTATATGACCGGCATCCACATACCCAAAGGACCCTGCTAGCGGCCATGGATGCAGCATGTGATGACATCACAGCAGAGTCCTGCAGAGGGTGGATTCGCCACTCGAGGAGATACTTTCCTCGCTGCATTGCAAGAGATGATATTCGCTGTGATGTAGATGAAATTATGTGGCCAGACAGAGAGGAACGTCTGGATGTGCATGAATGATTTACAGTACTATGTATGTTGTATGTTCAGTTCCAATATGTACTGCAATATTGTTTACAGTTGTGCACAACTCTACCCAAAGGGAGTTTATGTTTGTTGTAAATAAGGGTGTATTTTTTCTTTTTCACAATGCTGTGAACAAATTAGAATTGCAAAGAGCATATGCATTACAGTAAAAATGTGAAACATACATATTCAGTGTCTTGTACTCAGTTACCTCACTAAATACAGTAATGTGTAACTTTACTGTATTTTTCAAGTGGCTGTGCAAATAGTATATATAGTGCTGTCTTGAGCATTTTCAGGTAGTGTCACCAAGATCAGACTTTTTTGCATTGGAAAACATTTACAGAGTAAACTGTCATAATGAAAACATGACAAAGCCATTTGACTATCTTGTTCATAAACAATAGTGTCAGGACTTTTCATCTTGATGACACTGACACTTTCATTGACATGAATACTTGCTTTTGAGGAATGAACTATCCATTTTGAGCAAGTGATACGCTTTTGCAGGTTATCAACTAGGTTTTGCAGTTTGTACTAATAGTTTTGAGAACTGCATTAACTGTTGTGCAAATGTAAATAGTGATGTGAGAAATGCACCAAAGCGACTGAGAAAAACTATAATAGTGTAGTGGAGCGGAGCGCTACTCCCGGATGTAGCGGCGGTCTGCCTCCTCTCGTCTGATCCTCTTATCACAGAACAAGCGGTCGAGATGGATGTTGTCAACCAGGTAGGGCTTTCAATCACTGATATTCACGCAATTAATTCTACAGAAGATGCAAACGCTGCACTCTCAGTACTGTACAGGCCAACAGACTAATTTTGTTATTTGGTTATCTAGACTGAACAGGACGCATAACGGAGATTAAATGAATAGACGTTTGACGTGCACGAAAATAACAAGAGACGGTCTCGTTGACTTCCAGCGAATCGTTTTTTTTTTTCTTTTCTTGTTCGAGTCCGACTAGGATATCACCTAAATAAACACAACATAAAAGCCATGCTATCCCAGATAAATCGTGTGAAACCGAATATTAGCACTTTGTAGTTCAGTTGGCGATGGTGGTGTTATTATATCACTATGTATTTTCTGAGGATGAGAGAACTAGTGCAATAACTATTTCCAAAGGCAGAGCTATCATTCATATAGCCTTAACCGACTATTTATAGCCTTCAAAACATATTTGGGATGAGGCATAAACAGAGACCTGTCTTTGATTTATCTGTATTTACATTGATCTCGGACTCGCGAGCAAAGTGTCTTTTGAACCGGCTCTTTTTATTGATTTGGTCGAACCGATTCGCACAGCCTCACAAGACTGTCAGGTTTAATTTTGTGAGTGACTTGTTAGAACCACGCACAACCTATGTAACCTAACAGAAAACATTCTGATAAAAGTAGCATTTACTAAATGTGTTTTACAACAAAAAAATGTAACGTTAAATTCCAAATTCTAGGAACGAATTGGTGAAACGCATGTTTTGAACGGACTGTCCGAACGAACCGACTTGCTACAGTGAATCAGACTTCCCAGTGGCATTTGCTCGTCGTTTATTAGTTATTACATCGTGACAGAACGGGGGTATCAAACTCTGGTTACACCAGCTTTCATATGGTGTGCGTGAACATTAATGGGTCAGGTGAGAGATGATATAATTGATGCTGGTACTGCATCAGTCTGCAGAGTGCTGCAGTCACTGCTCTCTTGCTTTGTGCCTGCTGTGCGAATAATATATAGGGCAGTAACCGGTAAATGCTCTCCGGTTGCACTTTCATAGAGGAAACGTTGAGATAAGCAGCTTTGACTAATTCTAATGCTTGCAAAGTCTCCCTCCAATCTTGCGTGCGCTCTATTGGTCAGTCGCTCTGGACGCTGCGGCGGGCAGCTCTGTCGTCATCTCTGACGTCATCTCTGATCTCTGAACTGTCAGGTTATTATAGTGTACTGATGGAAAGATGGCGATTACACATACCTGCATTATTTATCACAATAAATGCATCTCTGACAGACAGACAGATAGAACAGAATGAGTGTTAGACACAAACAGACAGACAGACATACAGACATATAGATAGATAGATAGATAGATAGATAGATAGATAGATAGATAGATAGATAGATAGATAGATAGATAGATAGAGAGCTGATGGATGGATGGATGGATGGATGGACGGCGGCACAAATGGACGGACATATAGATAGATAGATAGATAGATAGATAGATAGATAGATAGAGAGCTGATGGATGGATGGATGGATGGACGGCGGCACGAATGGACGGACAGACAGATAGACAGATAGATAGATAGATAGATAGATAGATAGATAGATAGATAGATAGATAGAGAGCTGATGGATGGATGGATGGATGGACGGTGGCACGAATGGACGGACATATAGATAGATAGAGAGAGAGAGAGAGAGAGAGAGAGAGAGAGAGAGAGAGAGATAGATAGATAGATAGATAGATAGATAGAAAGATAATGGGTGGGTGGATAGACAGACAGATAGGTGGGTGGATGAAGGACAGATGGATGGATTGATGGATGGATGGGTGGGTGAGTGGGTGGATAGACAGATAGATAGGTGGTGGGTGGAAGGATGGACAGATGGATGGATGGTTAGACAGACAGAGATTGGATAGAAAGATGGATGGATGGATGGACAGATGATTGATGGACAGGTGGGTGGAAGGATGGATGTATAGACAGACAGACAGACAGAGGTGGGAGGGAGGACGGACGGACGGACGGACGGATAGATAGATAGATAGATAGATAGATAGATAGATAGATAGATAGATAGATAGATAGATAGATGATGATGGGTGGATAGACAGACAGACATATAGGTGGGTGGGTGGAAGGATGGAGAGATTGATGCATGGGTGGGTGGGTTGATGGATAGACAGACAGATAAAGAGGTAGGTGGGTGGAAGGATGGACAGATGGATGGATGGATGGATGGATAGGTAGATAGATAGATGATGGACAGACAGATAGATAGATAGATGGGTGGATGAATGGTTGGATGGATGTTTAGGTGAGTTGATGGATAGACAGAAAGGTGGGTGGGTGGATGGAAATATGAATGGATGGACAGAGAGACAGGTGGGTGGATGGACGGATGGACAGGTAGATCTTGTCTTTTTGTTGTTGACATTATGTATTTGTTTTTCAGTTGGTCGCCACTGGGCAGTTCACAATCGTCAAACAGCCGTTAGGATTCATTAAAGTCTTACAGTGGGTGAGTAACTGTAATTAGTGCTTGCAAGGCAAACAGGCTATTTAAATCTGTCATATGTTTTCTTCCTCTACATTCATTTCTGCAATTAGTGTAGAACTTATTTTAACCCTGTTTAAAATATTAAAATATCCAGATTGTCACCCTGCTTAAACTTTGTATTGTAGACAATTTCAGGCTTAGTTGTGTTTTATATTTTTGGTTTATACTTTCTTAAGATATGTAAGATTACACTGAATTCAAGGGGCAGTTACACACATTTTTTTCAGACACGGTAACAAACTGGGATATGATGTCATGTGTGAGGGCTTCTGGTTTTAATAAATAAAAAATAACATCCATCCATCCATCCATCGTCAACCGCTTATCCTGTACAGGGTCGCGGGGGGGCTGGAGCCTATCCCAGCTAACATTGGGCGAAAGGCGGGGTACACCCTGGACAGGTCGCCAGTCCATCGCAGGGCCACACATATACAGACAACCACTCACACTCACATCCACACCTAGGGCAATTTTTTGGAGACATCAATTAACCTAGCCTGCATGTCTTTGGATGGTGGGAGGAAGCCGGAGCTAAAAAATAACATATCATTTTATATTTAAAATGTATACTACTAATTTTCCTGCAATAAAAACACTCAGCTTTTTGAAATGTTTTTTTATATTTAGCCCAGAGGTCAGTGTTTGAGGTTTTGATCTTCTATTGGTCACACATCTTTTTTTACTTTCTTTCCTCTATTTTTTATTTTCTTCATATTCAGGGACGTAACCGCCATATTCAATGTGGGGAACATGTTTCCCCCTCAACATTTATAATACTTTTGGTTCAAGATGGGGATTTTATTTACCTTTGGTCCCCCCCATATTAATATGTGGTTACACCCATCCAACTACAAAATCAAATTTTGTAATGCAACTACAAAATCTTTGAAGTGTCATAAAATATTTGAGATTACAACATGGTATTATTATTAAATGTATTCTTTTTTTTACTGAAAAACTTTTCCTTCTCAAACATTGCAAATCTAATTTTTAAATTACATTTTGCAGTAAACAACACTCACACACACACACATGGTATTGTGCACAGCTTGAGTGGGTGGGAGTCCCTGGTGTTGCTTAGATAATCACAGTGCTGCGAGGAACTTGGTGGTAGTTTATAACTGATGGTCTAAAGATCTAAAGAATCAAAGCTGATGATTATGAATCTTGTGAACATGTTTGCATGTGGGTTTGTGTGCATATTTAAACTGTAGGCCTGTGGCTCTAAGAATGATTCAAAGTTGCATACTATACTGAGATATTGTTTTTTCTTTGTACTGTACTGTATATTCAAGGTAAACAGTACATGGCAAATGCTAATTTAATGCAAATATTTTTTACCTGTCCTTCTCAAGCTGAAGTTAAAAAAGGATTCTATCAAAATTCACATAGTACCTTCTTTTTATGCATTTATTTATTTTATTATCAGAGGTAACAGCAAGCTGAAGCATAATTTTTATGTACATTACAAAACAAAATTGTGGTACTATTTTACATAGGTGGCTTTGCTGCAGTGTTGAAATACAATGTTAGACTACTGTTTACACTGTAATAGAGTGGCAGTAAACAAATTGCTTCTGAAAAGATTCCTGTTCACACTTCAGTCAGTTATACAAGGCCGATATAATGCACAGAAGAAATATAGTTAGTATTCCAAAAGCAGTATGTCAGACAGGGGCGGACTGGCCATCAGGACTTTTACCATTGGACCTGCCATGAAACGGGGTCGAATGGGCTGCGATAAACTGAAATGGAATGTCAAAAGTTCTACTGCTCAAATTGGTCTGGGCTTAACAAAAGTCGAACCACTGCCTCCGTATCTGGAGCTGGAATTGTTGTTGACCAGTTTTTGGGTGAAATGTCGACAGAGTGGCACCAAAAGCTGGTTGTATTTTAGTAGTGCTGTCAGTCGAAAACATTTTTAATCAGGATTAATCGCATATTGTTTTCAGTTAAGCATGGTTAATCGCAGATTTTGACTCTAAATATAATTAAAAATGCATTTATTTCCTTCTTAGGAAAGAAAACAAAATATGTAACAATTTTATACTTTATTAACATTTTCAATGCAAAGCTCTCCACAGTATTAAGAAAGAAATGCAATAAAATAGCACCAATTCAAGTAACATTAAACATTTCCCAAAGTCTAAGTGTGTGAAAGAACTATTCCCCACATAGGTTGCAGTTTCATTACAATGGGCATTACACTCTTAAACTGTCATCCTCCACAATATTATTCTGCTGGCAGACTGTGGCTTTGTTACAGCAATTGCGCAGCCACGTTCATGATTCACATCAAGGTGCCAACGCCAACATCATGCATAGCTTTGAACTCCACATGAAAAGTGATTGCAGTCAAAAACGTCTCATTCTGCATTTTGGTGATAGTTAAGACTTTGCGTGCTTCTGTTGTATTTAAAATGCGCCTTACTTAGGCTGAAAAATAATTTATTTCTGTCTTGTTTTGTACAAAAACATCTAGGTTACAGATGTAACCTCTGTTCCCTGATGGAGGGAACGAGACGTTGTGTCGAAGAATCGACACTAGGGGTCTCTCTTGAGCGCCGAATATACCTCTGATCTATGAAAAAAGGCCAATGAGAAGTTGGCAGACAGAATTTGCATGTCCCGCCCCCGGACATATGGGTATAAAGGTGGGGAAATACGTCTGTTTCATTCGGTCTTAGGATCACATGTGTGTCTGCCGGACCGAACTCCAGGCAATTGTCGCTGACAGAGAACGCTTGCAGGTCCCTGACCCTCTTGATGGAGGTGAGCGCAATCAGCAGGGCCGTCTTTAGGGAGAGGGTCCTGAGTCCAACAGATTCTAGCGGCTCGAAGGGGGGTCTCTGAAGGCCCAAGAGGACCACTGAGAGATCCCAGGAGGGAAACAGGCTTGGCCGGGAGGGATTTAACCTCCGGGCACCTCTTAGGAACCTGATAACCAAGTCGCGCTTACCCAAAGACTTGCCGTCTACTGCTTCGTGGTGGGCTGCGATAGCAGCTACATACACCTTCAAGGTGGATGGGGACAGCCTCCCTTCCAACCTGTCCTACAGAAATGAGAGTACTGACCTGACTGCACACCTTTGTGGGTCTTCGGCCCGAGAAGAACACCAATTCGTGAACAAGCGGCACAATAGGGCGTAAAGTTGCCTGGTAGAAGGGGCTCTGGCTTGGTTGATCATGTCTACGATGGCAGGTGGTAGATCAGCTAGATCTTCCATGTCCCGTCCAGGGTCCAGACGTGGAGGCTCCAGAGATCTGGGTGCGGATCCCAGAGCATGCCCCATCCCTGAGAAAGAAGGTCTTTCCTCAGGGGAATTTGCAAGGGAGGGGCTGTCACGAGGAGTACGAGGTCTGAGAACCAAGCCCAGGTGGGCCAATAGGGAGCCACTAGAGTGACTTGTTCCTCGTCCTCCCTGACCTTGCACCTGTGCAAGAAGGCTCACTGGGGGAAATGCGTACTTGCGCAGCCCCGTGGGCCAGCTGTGTGCCAGTGCGTCTACCCCGAGGGGAGCCTCTGTTCGGGCATACCAGAGCGGGCAGTGGGAGGTCTCTTGGGAGGTGAACAGGTCTACCTGAGCATTGCCGAACTGTTCCCAGCTGGACCAACTGGGGGTGAAGCCTCCACTCTCCACTGGGTAAGCGTTGTCATGATAGCGCGTCCGCCACCACATTGAGGTTGCCGGGGATGTGAGTGGCGCGCAGCAACTTGAGTGCCTGCTGGCTCCAAAGGAGGAGATGACGGGCGAGTTGTGACATGTGGCGGGAGCGTACGGCGCCCTTGTTGATATATGTACGTTACCGCAGTGGTGCTGTCTGATCTGATCAAGACATGTTTGCCCTGAACCAGCGGGAGAAACCTCCGTAGGGCAAAGAATACAGTCAACAACTCTAGGCAGTTGATGTGCCAGCGCAGCGGGGCCCCTTTCCAACGGCCCGTGACTGCGTGCCCATTGCACACGGCACTTCAACCCAATTTGGAGGTGTCGGATGTGACCAGGACATGTCCGGGACACCTGCTGCAAGGGGACTCCTGACTGCAGAAAGCAGAGGTCTGTCCAGGGTTTGAATATTTGGTGGCAGGTGGGGGTGACCATCACACGGTGCGTGCCGCGGCGGCATGCACTTCTCGGGACTCGAGTCTGGAGCCAGTGCTGAAGTGGTTAACCCCTGCGGCGGAGGACGCCATATGCCCCAGGAGCCTCTGGAAAAGTTTTAAAGGGACCGCAGTGCCTGGCCTGAAGGCGGCGAGGCATTCCAGCACTGACTGCGCGCACTCGTTGGTGAGGCACGCTGACATTGAGACTGAGTCTAACTCCATGCCGAGAAAAGAGATGCTCTGAACCAGGGCGAGCTTGCTCTTTTCCCTGTTGACCTGAAGCCCTAAGCGTCTGAGGTGCCTGAGCAGCTGGTCCCTGTGGGCAAATAGTAACTCTCGAGAGTGGTCCAGGTTGAGCAAGTTGTCAAGGTAATTGAGTATGGAGATGCCGGCTTCTCGGAGCGGGGCAATGGCTGCCTCTGCAACCTTCGTAAGACACGAGGGGACAGGGACATGCCGAAGGGGAGGACCTCGTACTGATGCGCCTGCCCGTCGAACGCGAACCGTAGAAAGGGTCGATGTCGAGGCAATATTGAGACGTGGAAGTATGCGTCCTTCAGGTCTACCACTGCAAATCAATCTAGATGCCGGACGCAGGTTAAGATGTGTTTTTGCATGTAAACAACACACACACACACATGGTATTGTGCACAGATTGAGTGGGTGGGTGTGTTTTTGCATTGAACGGGAGTTTGTGCAAAGCCTGGTTGAAAACTCGCAAGTCCAAGATCGGTCATAAGCCGCCACCTTTCTTGGGTACGATGAAGTAAGGGCTGTAGAAACCCTTCTTCATCTCGGTAGGAGGGACAGGCTCTATCCCGTCTTTGAGTAAGAGGGTCACGATTTCCGCGCGTAGGGATTTGGCATGTTTGCCGTGTACTGCGGTAAAGCGGACGCCCCTGAAGTGGGTGGGGGGGGAGGGGGGCTGGCAAACTGAATTGCGTGACCGAGTCGGATGGTCCTGGCCAGCCAGCATGACGGTTTGGGAAGTGAACACATCTAAGCTCCGCGCTAGGGGCACTAACGGGACAATTATTTTTGACGTACCCGGTGGGGCTTTGCAGCAGGGCGGAGCAGGTAGTACGGCGTCAGGAGGCAAAGGTGCGTCACGAGGCTCTGGTGCTGAGAAATGACTCAAAGCACTTACCTTGCTCCGCACACCCAGCAGGGGGCGGTTAGTGACTGAGGAGGAGGTCCGGTGGAGGCGTCCTCTAGACTCGTCAGAACCGGCCGACTGGGGAACAGTTGTGGGGCTGAAGGTAGGGGGGTCCGCATCCAGTATGCCAGGACTGTTGAGGTGTGTTGGCAGAGTGCCGTGAGAACAGAATTTGCGGGCCAGGTGACCCAGAGACATAGGAAATAGCTCTTTTATTGGGAATGTGGAAATTAAATAAATTTAATTAATTTCTTTGAAACTTAATTCAAATAAGGATTCTCCTCCCGGCCCTCCACCGGGGGATGGAGTGGTCTGCTTACCAGCTCCAGAGTGAACGTCTTGGTCTCTGGGTCGATTGTCTCAGGAGCGCCTTGGAGCCTTCCGGGTCCTCGAGGGGGTCCGTGAGACGGGGGGCGTGCACTTCTTACGGGGTGTTAGACGCAGGGGCTGAGAGCTGGGCCCAGGTTGAGGCGGAGCTGCGCGTTTCTTAGCCACAGGAGGACGCCCTCGGCAAGCAGACAGGGCTTGGCCCATGGCGGCAGGTTTGCGGTGTGGCAGGATGTGTGAAATGGCCTCCGTCTGCTTTTTCACCATGGAGAACTGCTGGGCGAAGTCATCGATGGTGTCGCGAAAGAGGCCGAACTGGGAGACAGGGGCATCGAGGAAGCGTGTCTAGTCCGTCTCGGCCATCTCGACCAAGTTCAGCCACAGTTGACATTCCTGAACCACAAGTGTGGCCATCACCAGCCCGAGTGACTGCGCTGTGGCCCTGAGGGCAAGGTCGGTTGCTGAGCTCAGTTCCTGCAGCACGTCGGGATCAGGACTACCGATGTGCAGATCTTTGAGTGCCTTGGCCTGGTGGACTTCCAGGAGGGCCACGGCATGTAGGGGACGGAAGCGGCCTGTCCGGTGGCGGCCAATGATGACGTCGTCCTACAGACTTTGGAGGGGAGCACAGGGCGACACCGCCAGGTGGCGGCGTTCTCGGGACATAGGTGGATAGCAACCGGCCTATCCACCTGGGTAATTGCCGTGTACCTGTGGGCCACTCCGCTGTCAAGGGTAGTGAGAGTGGATGAGCGAGGGGCTTTGTGACGAGTGGAGAGGGGTGCTCTCAATGCAGTCGTCAGCTCATCATGCACCTCATCATGGAAGAAAGGGAACAGACCCAAGGAACCAATCATCCAGCCGCGACAGCTGTGGGGAGGACGGAGGGTTCCAGTCCAGCCCCATGCTGGTGGCAGCCCGGGCAAGCATGTCGGATATCTGGGCATCAGCCTCAGCCTGGGCGTGCTAGCCCGAAGGCGGCAGCCCAGACAAGTCATCCGCGTCAGATGCCGGGCCGCTCTCTGATGCAGTGGCGAGCTCATCCACTTGGGGGGCTCCAGAGGATAGGCAGGCTGGCTGAGAGGCAAGCCGCTGTTGCCTCGAGCCCGGATGGAAGTCAACGAGCGTGCCGACTTAAAATATATATATATCACAATATCCAATTACATCATCAGCCCCCCGGCTGAGGGATCGGTGAATATCCTTGCTTTAGTGATTTTTCATTGAAAATTAAATTAATTTATTTTAATAATGAAAAACTTAAACTAAATACATTTCTAAATTCAAATTGTCCAAGAAACAAAAAAGCAATTAAAATAATGAAGTGGTCACAAAAAAATAAAAATAAATCATATATAACCACCTTTCCATTTACCGTCATGCAAGTATCCGTCTATGATAACAGGCGGAAAATAACTAATACAAATTAAGATCTAAAAACAATTATAAATGTAAACATAATTATAATGATGCTAATAATCACTGTAATATAAATCATGGTTCGAGGTGAACGTGTTTTTGTATGATTTTATGTTTTAATCACAGATGCATAGGCTGCAGTTGCGTTCACAACGAACTGCTCTGTGGAAATAAAACGAAATGAAAACAAAGCAACTGCTGAGTTGAGATGATCTGAGGTCATTTGCAGCATTCTCATATACGATAATATCTTTGCAAAAGATAGACTGAAGACTGAAACAAAGAAAAAGTAAAACCTTTACATACGCGTGTTACACGAGACTGCACGCCGAACAAACAGCGCATCAGACATGCGCATGAATGGCTTTTCTGCCATCTGTTCTTAATAATATAATAAAATGTGTTTCTTAAAGCCCTGTGGCTTTAAGAAACAGCTGTGATGAGGTAAACAGGAAAACACTGTGTCATTCACAATGGTAATTACAGGCTTTTCAATCCACACATCACCATTCATATTACATTTAAGAATGTCCGTGTGTCTAACAGCATTTCTTGTGTCATTCTGAATCCAAGACGTTACCCACCATGCACATTATATTCGCAACCTGCAATTAAACGTCTTCTGTCAGTGTGCGTAAAGAACATCTGGCTTTCAATGCGTTATTTAGGCTCATTTATTATGGGTCACAAACTCTTCATTAGGCACCTATTCTTTACTTAAGGCTATTCTCTTTGTTAGGCTATAGTATTGATATTAGAAGTTCTGTTCATAATGTTTTCCACTAGTACCAAGTAAAACCGGTAACACTGTACACCGTGGCAACCCTAGAATGAGGATGATTTCAGGGTACATGTTGATTTCACGTGCGATCATGTGGACATGTATGCCACAGTTAAAAATGTATAAATGACTTAACATGATGCTGTTGAAAAAAACAAAACAAAAACCTACTGTACTGTAAGAAATATAGCACAAACAAATGTGTCAAGCAAAATAGGCTTTAAAACAAGAGATATATTGTTTAAAAGTATGACTTGGGTACAAAAAAGTACAGAAAGTATTAGGACATTTTTGGATGTCAAATACCTGTCTGAACTTGAAGGGAACTGACTTCATAAATCCACCAAAAATCACCTCGAGGCAGCTGGTTTTAAGTCACTGCATAAATGCATAAAAGTAATGTGAATGTTTCATTTGTTTGCATATGTAATACAGTAGCATTCAGACATTTTAAAGTGTGACTTAATTGTCCAAGAGTGTCCAAATAATTTTTAGGGCCACTGTGCATGCACCTGTTTTCTGCCTGTCTGTGTACATGCGCTGTATGACCTTAGCATGTGTGTGTGTGTGTGTGTGTGTAACGTGTAGTAGTTTGGCACAGCGTGTGTAGAGAGTGACAGATGGTGAAGCACCTCAGTAAGATTAATTGCCGGATTTTCTATTAAATCGGATCTTCCTGCAGTGAAGAAGGGTATGGTAAAAATACTCTGACCAACTAATCTGTGTGTGTTTGTGTGTGTGTGTGTGTGTGTGTGTGTGTGTGTGTGTGTGTGTGTGTGTGTGTGTGTGTGTGTTAGCACGTGCCTGCTCCATTGTAAAACTATTGCATTTAAAGTGATAGTTCACCTCAATATAAAAAGAATATAATTGTTTACACAATTTCATGTTGTTCTAAGCCTCTTTGACTTTCTTTCCTACTTGGAACACAAAAGGAGATGTTAGAGAGAATGTTTGCCTCAGTCACCATTCACTTTCAATGTATGGAGAAAAAAAAGGTGCAATGAAAGGCATATGGGTTTGGAATGACATGAGGGTGAATAACTGATGACAGAATTTTCATTTTTGGCTGAACTATTCCTTTGAGGTGTTCCATTGTTAATGTTGTAAATCCAAGGGATTCATTTAACGTTATTGTGATATTTCGTGAATGCCCAATCTTTGTCACCTTTGTCACTCAATTGCTAAATATCCATGGCAACAAGTGCAGCACAGTAGCCAGGAAAGCTGCATTTATTTGCACAATGTGTGCTTGTGTGGGCAGTGCTTTGTGATTTGTTTAGCAGAGAAAAGGTGCTGTAAATGCTGTAATCGTATTGGTTGACAGGAGAGAGGATCAAGGATGCAGCAGATGGAGAAACACTGCAGTTGGCTGACACATAAAAAACACACAATCACACACAGTAACACGAAACCACTTATAGTTTTTTCGTTCTGTAATTCCCTGTGACTTATCAAATATTCTTCATTTCATTTCTCACATTTATTATATTAAATGTGACACCATTGTCTTTCAACAGCATTCACCTTTAAAACAGATTATTTATCTTTTTTTGTAGTAACTCGTAAAATGTTTTTATTTTATAGTTTTTAATTAAAAATTTAATGCACTTTTGTTAACAGCAGATATGTTCTTTGCAGGGATAGACTGGCCATCGTGAGTAGCTGGACTTTTCCCGGTGGCCGGTCGTTTAGTGGGCTGATGCGACTAAATGGTTGCATTTGGCTACGGTTTTTTTTCCACCTGGGCACCTCTTATTTATTTATTTGAAATGTATTATTTTTATTTTCTCACCTTTTCTGGGGAGAGGCATAGTGGCGTAGGGACTCGTCTCAATCTGAGTGGCAGAGGACGAATCTCAGTTGCCTCCGTGTCTGAGACTGTCAATCTGCACAGCTTATCATGTGGCTTGTTGAGTGCGTTATCGTGGAGACATATTGTGTGTGGAGGCTTAACGCTATTCTCCGCGGCATCCACGCACAACTCACCACGTGCCCCACCGAGAGTAAGAACCACATTATAGTGACCATGAGGATTTTACCCCATGTGACTCTACCCTACCTAGCAACCGGGCCAATTTGGTTGCTTTGGAGACCTGACTGGAGTCACTCAGCATGCCCTGGATTTGAACTTGTGACTCCAGGAGTGGTAGTCAGCGTCTTTACCACCAACCCCACTCTTGTTTATTAAGCACTTCCATTTACAAAACGGTGCTACTTTTTTGTAGGAACTGACTATATTTTTGGATTTTATAGTTTTATCCACTTTAGTTTAAAATTGAATGCTGGCCATCGGGAGCTCCGGGACTTTTTCTGGTGGGCCAGTCTGTCGAGTAGTGGGCTGAAACTTTTTTCCCACCCTTGCGACTCCAAAATAGCCCTACTCTTATTTAGTAAGTACTGTCATTTACTGCTTGGCATGGGAAACACCAAATACTCCAAAACAGCCCAGACATTCTAAAAAGCTGTGATGAGGTAAACAGGAAAACACAGTGTCTTTCACAATGGTAATTAAAGGCTTTTCAATCCACACATCACCATTACATTGCAGTTAGTAGCACTAACTGTAGAAACTAGGATGTTTTGGCAGAAATATTGTATATATTTACATTAAATGTTACTATTATTATAATTACATTATATTAGGGGAATATAAGTAACTTTTAAGGCAGTTGTTTTTTATAGTGTCTACTTGGAGACTGTTTTTCATTACAAATTCCACAGTTTGTTTTTTAGAAACCATAATTACATCTGGTAATGAGATGCATGGTTTTACCTGTGATTAAAATGATTTTACTAATACCACAGTTAAACTCTGAATACTGTGCAAGAACTGAGGTCAAATATCATAAGGGCAAGTACAAAGGAGAATTTAACAAGGTTTTTCCAAGCCTGAACCACCTGAATTAAAGACTAAGCAATGAGATTTTCTCCTCTGTAAATATGTATAGTTCTAATGAACTTTAATGGAAAAATATGATTCGATAATTAAGAGCAAAATGAAAGTTAAATAAAAGTTCTAAAATCCTATTGTCAGAATGCTTGAACATAGCTGTCACATTCTGTTGACTTTTGTTCTGTGCTTTTATGTTGAAATCCCTGTTTAGTTCCTGTTTCCTGTTTGGTTTTTGTAGTCCTTTTGTAGTTCCATTTTTTGATTGGTTTTCCCCTGATTGTCTCCCATGCCCTGATTGTTTCCCCAGGTGTTACTAGTTTTCCCTTGTGTATTTAAGCCCTTGTTTCCCTCCTGTCCGTTTGTCTGTTATTTCATGTTTATCTTGTTTTTCACCTAGTTCGCCGTGGTTTTTGTTATCCCAAGTTTGCTTGTTTTTTGATTTAATAAAAAGCTGCACATAGATCCTCTCCCGTTGCCTGTCGTTACAATAGCCCTACAAAAATTAGGTGTTGATTAACCTTTTACAGAAAAGTTTTAAAATATGCATCTGACAGAAAATATGCAATATTAATATTGTTAACAGAATTTGCAATTCAATAATAATATAACTACATACTGTATACATATAATACATATTATAATCCTATTTGATTTGTAAGAAGTAGCCTTAATAAACCTACATATATATATTTGTATATATGTTAATATATATATATATATATATATACAGTTGAATGTACAGATGATGTACACACACACTGGCAGCCAAATTCTTTTAGAATACTTTTCTTTTTAGAATATGTTTAAAAAAAATGTTTACAAAGGTTTACACTACAGTCTTCAAAGTCAAAGGACAACTGACTCTAACAAAGACAGAAAGAGATGTGGAAGACCAGATGATCAACTAAACAAGAGGATCAACTAAACACATCAGAGTCTCTAGTTTGAGAAATAGATGCCTCACATGTCCTCAGCTGACAGCTTCATTGAATTATACCTGCTCAACACCAGTTTCGTGGTCTAATGGGAAGAATTGCAAAGAAAACACTTTTGAAACAGAAAAACAAAAAGAAAAGGTTATAGTGGGAAAAGAAACACAGATATTGGAAAACAAATAATTGGAAAACAGTGTTTGATCCCATTGAGCTTTTGTGGGATCAGCTAGACTGTAAGAATAAAAAAATATCTTATGTTTTCAGGAGTGTTGGTTATTTATGCTTTTGAAACGTTACAGACATTCCATTAGAAATTAGCATAAATAATTCTGATTAAGTGTAATGGCTAGCATCATCCAATCACTGCCAACCAAGTTAATATAAAAGTTTGCATCAAAAATTCTGAATCTATGTACCGATCACCATTGTCTGCCAAACATGTTGTGTTCCAACCTATAACTGAAGTTTTTACCAGATACAGTACGAGGAGTGAATGCACTTGGCTGCATAGGAAAGCAATAGGATGCTCCCTTGATCCCTAATTGGGAATTGCTTAACCTCCAGTGTGCTGTCTGTCTGCACTGGTCTTTATTTTCATCCTAACTCCATATAAAGCCTCTGAAAGCAAAATCTTCCAGTTTTGGATGCATCCATTAATTTTCAATGTGATAATTCACAGTAAATATAGGATATTTTATAGGATAAATTTGCCACCACATACGTTGTCAATTCCACATACATGGTCATTGTGTTTAACGGAGGACATTTTTAAAATGGCATATCGAATGAAACTAGGGACTCTAACTTTTTGACTCAAACAGATTTTAATGTAAAAACCTTATTAGGTTTCTTACCAGATGTAGTTTTGTTTCAGTTTCTCCCAAAGACAAACTGAGATCTACGTCATGTTGTTTTGTCACATGACTTGGTGCATCAAACGTTTAACCCTTTTAATGACAGCTTAGAATCTCCTGAACTGATATCAGTCGGTTTAAATGAAATTAAATTATGCACACTGTAGCCTATACTGAAGCCAAAATGTAATGTCCACGCATGTGGGGGCGGGGTTTCAGATGGTTAAAAAATCTGAATAAGCAAGAAAACCATGTTTCCATGACATTTGAAATGATCGAGTTATGCTGCCTTCATGTGCTATCGGAATAATCGTTAACATGAGTTTTCCACTCGGAAGTTGCACATGAACGACCCCACAAGGCATGTGCACAACACGTGTGCATATTGGATAAGCTGGTAAGAATGACGGTAAAGGTGTTTTCATGCAAAATTACATCAGGGTAAATCTACCCATGTCGACCAGTTCAATTATGACCTTTTTTGTATTTACATTTGTTTACGTTGGATGTAAACAACTTTACCAGCATTCCTACCGGCTTATCCAATGAACGTAAGTGTTTAAATCTATTCATTCCATGCAAACAAATGCAAATCCACTTCAGCAATCTCTATAAAATAAATAAAATAAAATAAAATCATAAATTCTTATCCAGTAACCACAGATGAATGTGATTGGTCTGTCTGACCTGCGCTGAGAAAAGTAACAAGTACGACACGGGTTGGGTGACCTGGCAATGTTTACGTGCTGTCTTAGCAGCGGTCGGAAGAATATTTTGCACCTGAACAATGACACTAAGAAACATTAATAGCTATTTATTTGAGAATATAGAGTTAAGAATTAAAATATTACAATTATTATTTATATTTAGATTTGTTATTTGTTTACCAATCCAATTTCAGGGTCTGTTTCACACTAATTTCCATTTTACCTGCTTATTTTATTTTTATGGTATATATTTACTGTACATAACTCACTCACCTTTCTTTTTCTTCCTCAGTTCTTTGCCATTTTTGCGTTCTCCACCTGTGGTGGTTACTCTGGAGTGTTTCGTCTGAGTGTGGAGTGTAAGAACCGCTCAGAGAGTGACCTGAACATCGAGGTTGAGTTTGGCTATCCGTTCAGGTCAGTGTTCATGTCATTCCCATCCAATCAGGTCTCAGCACAGCAAACACAATTCCTAAATTAATATCGAAATTTTCGTTGAGTCACCCAGTTCACACATGGTGTTGTAGTTCTGGCATACAGTCAGGTATTTTTTCATGACTCAAATGTCTGATTCCATAGGAAAACCTTTTATGAGTGTTAAGGTTCTTTAGAAAAACCAAGTACACAAGAGGGCTTCACTTGTCCTCTGTTAACGGATGACACCTAGAACCTATAATGTGACATTAAAAACGTTTTGAATCTCCAAAGAACTATATAAATTGCGTATATTAAACCTATAAAACAGAAATTAATTGTGGTGACATCTAGGGGGCCTGGGTAGTGAGTAAAGATGCTGACTACCATGCCTGGAGTCATGAGTTTGAATCCAGGGCATGCTGAGTGATTCCAGTCAGGTCTCCTAAGCAACCAAATTGGCCTGGTTGCTAGGGAGGGTAGATTCACATTGGGTATCCTCCTCGTGGTCACTATAATGTGGTTTGCTCTTGGTGGGGCATATGGTGAGTTGTGCATTGATGCTGCGGAGCCTCAACACGTGCTCTGTCTCCATAGTAATGCGCTCAACAAGCCATGTGATAAAATTAGTGGATTGACGGTCTGACGTGGAGGCAACTGAAATTCATCCTCCAAAACCTGGATTAAGATGAGTCAATACACCACGAGGACTTAAGAGTGCATTGGGAATTGAGCATTCCAAATTGGGGAGAAAAATGGAGGAAATCCAGTATAAAGTGAATTAAAAGGAACACATTTTATGTTTGGTGTCAATGAAGAGAACTTGAGCCATCCCAATGGGGCTGTGGGGGTACATCAGACAAATGTATTTGGGAAACACTGATAAAGGCAATTTAAGAACTCTATACAGTGAAAATGTTCTTGTTAACATTGAAGAACACACAGATCTGGACACATTCACAGATTCTCTTTCTCCACAGACTGCACCAGGTGTGGTTTGATGTTCCTACGTGTAAAGGGCCGGAGCCAGAGCGTCTGTTTCTTGTGGGAGACAACTCTTCTTCCGCTGAGTTCTTTGTCACCATCGGTGTCTTTTCCTTCCTTTACTCAATGGCAGCCCTCTCTCTGTACATCTTCCTCCTGGAGAAATACCATGAGGGAAACAAAGGCGCTCAGGCTGTGAGTCTTTGTTGGGAAAGCAGTTTGAAAAATTATTAATTTATTCATTACACACTAAACAGTCCAATTTGTCAACAATTTGATTATGTATCGAATAATGTGACTGGTTCAGGATCAGTATTGTTAATTCTTTCAGTAGTATGTCACAAACGACACAGTTTCGTGAGAATGAACCCTTAACAAAACCTGCTAGCTGAAATGGTTGCGTATTGTTCTGTTGTTCCATAGGATTTTGTGGTGACCGCTATCTTTACATTTATGTGGTTGGTGAGTTCAGCAGCGTGGGCCAAAGGTCTGTCAGACGTAAAGAGGGCAACCGACCCTGATGAAGTCATCAACCTCATTGATGCGTGTGATCGTGAGGAGAATCGCTGCAAAGAAATCCATGAGCCTGTTGTGTCTGGCCTTAATACATCTGTGGTGGGTACAGTATATATAATAGTGCTGAATTTTTACTCTATATATACTTATTTCCTGTCAAAATACATTTATTTCCATCTTAGGAAAGAAATAAAAAAATATGTTATAATATAATGCTTTATTAACATTTTCAAAACAAAGTCTTCCACAATATAAAGATAGAAATGCACTAAAATAGCACCAATTCAAGTAAAATTTCCCAAAGTCTAAGAGGAAGTTTCACTAACTGAAAGAACTAGTCCCAGCATAGGTTGCATATTCATTGCAATGGGCATTAAATCTCTTAAACTCTCATCCTCCACAATGTTAATCTTCTGGTAGACTGTGGCCTCTTTGTTACAGCAATCGTGAAGCTGTGTTCACGATTGCTGTAACACATTATTCACATTAGGGCGTCAAACCCCAGCGCTGCTTTGAAATCCACACAAAGAGCTTGTGCAGACAAAAAACGTCTCATTCTGCGTTTTGGTGATGGTTAAGACTCTTACATAGGCTGAAAATACTTGATTTTTATCACAAATCCAATCTTGGCTTGTTTTGTACATCGAATAGCATTAAGAGGTCCTTTCTCCATCATTTTATCACTGAAGCATTGATGTGTGTGTGTGGAGAGATTTTTTTTATTTACCGAGATAACCTCCGTGACTCTATCATAGCAGAGAGTGTAACGATCAACTAGCGTGTTATGACAGTACTGCCGCTTTATTATATTTTATGCTAAGCTTGTAGGCTCCCCTTGATAGAAGGGCACTGGTGTGTTGTTATGTGTGCATCAGTGTAATGACACATTACAAAGGTTCCGCCCTGCCCAATTTTAACTGTATAACGGTAAAAACAAAAATTCTGTCATCATTTACTCTCACTCAAGTTCTGAATCCGAATTAGTTTCTTCATGTTTGACATACACATGTCTGAGTGAAATTTAAGAGCTACGATGAAGATTATCCATGAATAACAACTTAAATTTTAGTCTGTTTCTTCAAAATGTATTCTTTTGTGTTCCATGGTTGACAGAAAGTCAAATAGGTTTGGAGCAACATCAATGAGTACATGTCACAAATGTTTCACCAAATATTATTACATACTCAGGTTTTTATCCACCTGGCATTTTAAGACAATTAGAAAATAATGATCACAATTCAGATATTTTTACATTTTATTTTTCATATATTAAATAGATGATGCAACAAATATAGAACAGGATTTTCTCAGGCACATTTTGAGTCTAAATAGATACAGAACATAATTTCAGCAGTACACCAAATGACAATAGTCATATAATACTGTTCACGTGTTACACTTGCTATAGTTTACTTCCACGATACTTCTTTGTCAAATAGCAATTTCAAATGTAAATCAAGTCAATCACTGACACATCAGTGCCACCTTGAATAAGATGTAGCATGTATATGTATGTGTGCATGCATATGGAATACTAATAATTCACCATTGTCACACAGAAAATCAGCGTGATATAGTATTCATTTTTCTTGTAATAAACAAAGAAATATATATAATGTTAGTAAACCTATATAGATATGAAATAATCATAAGTAAAACTATTACATATCTTTAATGACCCTATACACTTTTGGTAATCAAGCAACACATTTTTTTAATGCAATTTTGCCTTTATTTTTTTGTTTGATTGTCTTGTTACACTATTCAGAAGAGAAAGGTTGAATAATACTAAATAATTGTGGGCATAACCTCAAAAAAATGGATGAGGTACAAAGGGTGGTATGAGGTCAATTGTCACTAAAGACCCGAGGTATTAAAGTGTTGTTCCCATAAAGGGGTCATGAAATGCTCTTTTTTGTCATTTTATTATCCACTAATAATGTTAGTATTTTATGCACCAAAACAGTCATGATGTTGTCATATATGACCATTTTCCACCCTGTCTCTGGCCCTCTGACTGAAACGCTCAGTTTTGGCCTAAGTGCTTCCTACTTCAACGTAAACACCCACTGTTATGATTGGCTAACAGCGTGCAGCCCCTCGAAATCAGCCATATTTAAAACTCAATCAATATTATAAATCTACATTTCAGGGTTGACACATAACACACATCCAACACATTGCATCTGAACATATTAAACTGCTCATTTCAAGCACAACAGTTAACACTCAGTTATCAAACAGTCATGACATTTGAAATATTCATGAATTAAATGGTTTACTTACGTTAAAATGATCAAATGAGTGCATATGTGCAAGTAACCAGATGGCTCATTTCTCTGGTTCCTGCAGGCGTTTGGGTTCTGTAATATGGTGCTGTGGGCTGGGAACTTGTGGTTTGTCTTCAAGGAAACAGGTTGGCTCGCAGCCTTTGCTGGCACTTATGCGCCCTCTGGAGAAAAGCAGCCAGCACCAGACTCCGTCGGCCAAGGTAGGCACAGTCAAATGTAAAAAAAATGACCCTCAGTGAACCTGGTTTCTCCCGAGGTTATTTTTCTCCATTAGCCAACATCTTATGGAGTTTTGCGTTCCTTGCCTCAGTTCCCTTTAGCTTGCTCACTGGGGGTCTAAATACAAATATTACTTATTTTTTCATTTTATGGCTTATTTGAAGGCACAATTTACAATTCTGTTTTTATTTAACAGCATTATTATGACTCGAAAACATTACTATATTACAGTTTCTTTTTCTGTTAAAGCATAATTTTCTGTAAAGCTGTTTTGAAATGATGTGTGTTGTGAAAAGAGCTTGACAAATAAAAATGACTATTATTTGGGTTTACAAACTGTCGATATTAAGCCTACTTTTAGGACCATGAAGATTTTTTTTGCATTGTAGCATTATTTTCATGAAAATTAAGCACATTTCCCTCTCTAATTTCAATTATTGTAATTAAGCAAAAAAAAAAAAAAAATCAAATAAAGTATTCTCTTTATTGTAATGCAAAAAATCTGTAATACATTAATGAAAATCATCCTGTCAGCTCACAATGATTTTTTAATCTTAAAATCAGCATAAATTAAATGCTACCATGATTTGTAAATACTTGAAAATTAATATATGGAAAAAAAAATATATATATATATATATATATATATATATATATATATATATATACAGTATATTTATATTATTTTATTTTTTTTGCATTACAGTAATGAGAATTAATAGTGCACAACAACTGGGTTTCAGAAGTAAATATACCATTTATTTTTCTCCAAAGACTAATTAATTTTAAACAATAATTTATAAACCTCTAAAGACAGCCTGAGGTTTCTCATGAGCTCTGAGGTTGTTAATCATACCTGTTATTTTAATTTCCTAAAAAAAAATAAAGTTTAATAACAGAATTCCTCATGGAGAACTACACTACCCATGATCCAGCAGAGAAAGATCCACCAATCAGAGAATCACGCCCAATAAGATGAGAATACAAACATGAGTTTGTATTCCTACACTCTTAAACTACTAATATACACTCACCTAAAGGATTATTAGGAACACCATACTAATACTGTGTTTGACCCCCTTTCGCCTTCAGAACTGCCTTAATTCTACGTGGCATTGATTCAACAAGGTGCTGAAAGCATTCTTTAGAAATGTTGGCCCATATTGATAGGATAGCATCTTGCAGTTGATGGAGATTTGTGGGATGCACATACAGGGCACGAAGCTCCCGTTCCACCACATCCCAAAGATGCTCTATTGGGTTGAGATCTGGTGACTGTGGGGGCCATTTTAGTACAGTGAACTCATTGTCATGTTCAAGAAACCAATTTGAAATGATTCGAGCTTTGTGACATGGTGCATTATCCTGCTGGAAGTAGCCATCAGAGGATGGGTACATGGTGGCCATAAAGGGATGGATATGGTCAGAAACAATGCTCAGGTAGGCCGTGGCATTTAAACGATGCCCAATTGGCACTAAGGGGCCTAAAGTGTGCCAAGAAAACATCCCCCACACCATTACACCACCACCACCAGCCTGCACAGTGGTAACAAGGCATGATGGATCCATGTTCTCATTCTGTTTACGCCAAATTCTGACTCTACCATCTTAATGTCTCAACAGAAATCGAGACTCATCAGACCAGGCAACATTTTTCCAGTCTTCAACTGTCCAATTTTGGTGAGCTCTTGCAAATTGTAGCCTCTTTTTCCTATTTGTAGTGGAGATGAGTGGTACCCGGTGGGGTCTTCTGCTGTTGTAGCCCATCCGCCTCAAGGTTGTGCGTGTTGTGGCTTCGCAAATGCTTTGCTGCATACCTCGGTTGTAACGAGTGGTTTTTTCAGTCAAAGTTGCTCTTCTATCAGCTTGAATCAGTCGGCCCATTCTCCTCTGACCTCTAGCATCAACAAGGCATTTTCGCCCACAGGTCTGCCGCATACTGGATGTTTTTCCCTTTTCACACCATTCTTTGTAAACCCTAGAAATGGTTGTGCGTGAAAATTCCAGTAACTGAGCAGATTGTGAAATACTCAGACCGGCCCGTCTGGCACCAACAACCATGCCAGGCTCAAAATTGCTTAAATCACCTTTCTTTCCCATTGTGACATTCAGTTTGGGGTTCAGGAGATTGTCTTGACCAGGACCACACCCCTAAATGCATTGAAGCAACTGCCATGTGATTGGTTGATTAGATAATTGCATTAATGAGAAATTGAACAGGTGTTCCTAATAATCCTTTAGGTGAGTGTATTTGAATCAATCTGGATATTTTGCCAAATACTTAAAAAATATTAATTCAATGCTTATAATTAACAGATTTAAATAAATAGATATAATATTTCCATAATTGTTTATTTGGTTACGTCATTCGCAATACTTCATGTATTGTAATTCATTCCCTCATTCAACACAGTCGTGTTCCTTTTTTTGTCCGATTGTCAAATACTTTTTTGCGTCAAATCAAATTTTGTAATGTTGTGATTCACTTTGGAGGTGGTTAGTTTTGTTCATGACTTAGAATGCTTTCATGAAGACTTTTAGTATAAACCCTATGAAAAAAATGAATGAGAAAAATATTTCCGGAACTAGGGCGTGGGCGTAAAAAAAGGGGATGGGCACTGTTGCGCTCTATTGCAATTCCTAACTGTCAAGAAAATATTATCACAATGCAAAAAATCTTAATGGTCCTAATAGTAATCTTCATTTACTTTATGCTAAATATATTTTTTTGGGGGGTGGTGAAATATGACCTAGACAAATTCTTGATAGGTTTCATGAGATTCACTCTTTTTAGGATAGTTGACATTTGAAATGATTTACATTGTGAATCATTTTGGTCCAACTGGGGCATGCCCATAATCCATCATCCTCTTTAATTATATTCTCTGTTAAATGTATTATTCCAGGCTATGAGCAGGATGGTTATGGACAGGAACCGTATGCCGGCTCCCAGGGTGGGTACCAGCCCGACTATGGCCAACAGGGGGGTGGATATGAAGGTGGAGGCTACAACCAAGGAGTGTATGGTCAGGGCGAACCCACCTCCTTCTCCAATGAGATGTGAGCCCAGCCACAGTGGCTGAAGCTCTGCACTGGTGAGTAAAACCAAATATGAAACGAGTATTATTTAGGTGCTTTTATCTACTTTAAAAGGGATAGTTCAACATTCTCGCAAAATTTACTCACCCCCATGCCATCCCAAATGTGTATGTCTTTCACTCTTCTGCTAAACACAAACAAAGATTTTTAGATAAATATTTCAGCTCTGTAGGTCCATTAGTAATCCATAAGACTCCAATGGTTAAATCCGTCTTCAGAAGCGATATGATAGGTGTGCGTGAGAAACAGATAAAAATTGAAGTCCTTTTTTACTATATTATAGTTATTATAGTAAAAGAAGATTGAAATATTGATCTGTTTCTCACCCAAAGTGATTGCATCACTTTAGAAGACATTGATTAAACCACTTGAGTCTTATTGATTACTTTTATGCTTCTGTGGCACGGTAGAGGGCGGGACCGGCACGTGATTACGCACGCCTGGTCCCGTATTAGGCTAATTAAGCCGTCAAGAGGGATAAAGGCCACTCGCAGACGGCGATCGAGAGAGAGAGCTCAATTACGGACATGTCCGTTGTCTTATGTGTTTGTCTTTTGAGTTTTTAGGTCTTTGTTGACATTAGGTCACAGAGATAAGCAGGAGAATGGTGTCATTCAGTGTAGTGAGAGTGAGGTCGAAATAGATCCTGATGATCATGTTATCCAGCATGATTTGAGAATGCTCCAAAGAGCATATTGTGTCCTTCAATGAAAGCAAGGAAATCTTTCTCCTTCTGACCTTCAGTTAGCATCGTCAATATCACAAATTTGACCTCCCGGGTCAACTTGACCAATTTTAGATTTTGATATGCAAGAAAGATGTAAATGTTAGTCCAGTAGCATATGTTATTTATAAGTACACTCATATTGCATGCACATAACCTCTCCCTGAACATATGAAACCCACCTCCCACACAGACACACTCTATGACTTACTATTACCAAAAATGACTGAAATGTGCATTAGGAAATTAGTAATAAGTAGGTTAATGATTTATGATCAATTGTTGGGGGTAAAATCGGTAAATTCTGATGTTTATTTGTAATTAATAATGCCGGGTCAAATTGACCCGGTGAGGTCTACAGTGGAACTTGATTTTCAGGACCAAGGAAGGGTTAAAAAGATAAGTGGCTAAGAAATAGTATTAAATATTTCTTCATTATACATCAAAACTTTTCTGTTTAAAAAATGTTAAAATCCTAAAATTGTTTCTTTTTGTTTCCTGGTTTAAATTTGAGTTTGTGCATGTGTTTTAGGCTAAATCTGTAAAATTGTAAAAGCATTTTCACTAATTGCTAATAATTTTGCTTGTGTAAACTCTTTCCACAGATTACAACAAGTTGACATTCATGTGATCAGCTGGCGTGGAAACTACAGTATTAGCTATGTTTCCACTTTCTTAATTATTTTTTAAAAGGGAAGGAGGAGGGGGGCACATACAATCATAACTGAGGGTACATGCATTGGGCCCAGGAGGAAGTGTGCGCCTAATTTTAATATGATGCCTATTCTTACTTTAAATCCACTGGGGTATTACCCATCCTGTTATAAGTAAACACTTGAACATGCAACCAAAAAACTAATTGAGAACTACTATGGATAGGTCATGTACGGGAAACAGTTTAAATGAATTATATAATTTTTAGTAATATTAAATTGAATCAGTGTTTGTCTGTGTGGTGTAAATATGAAATATATTTAAATATATATACAGTATTGTGTATTGAACTTAACGTTGCTTTTTATTTTTGTTATTTTATTTGTAATCCCCACATTTGTTCACTTTCTTTTTATTTATTGTAGTGGTGTTTTTCCCCATATTACCAATCCATCATCATCGTTCAACCCACAGTAAGAGCTAACCTTAAACCTCCTACTGAATGCGTGATATTTTTCCTTATTTATTTGTGTAAAACATTCTTCTAAGGTTTGTAAGAACACAAATTAGATTTTGAGTTATGTAACTGCTAGAAGAAAGTATTAACAGAAGTCAGTAGTTTGAGATGAAATTGGAATAAGGGAGAGAAATTGAGTAAACATTCAAACATTACCCAAGACTACATGGATCTATTTGGCCCCTGTTCTTCATAATGTATACACAAATTATACAGAAGATTTCTGTTCGTTAGTGTTTTGGTTATATATCCAAACCTTTATGAATATAACATAATTTCAAATGTGCAGATATGTGTTAGTGATGATATTAAAAGCTATATTGGAAAGTGAACACTTTTGAAGTCTGGCATGAGCACTTCAGTACTTGAGCATCAGTTTATCTAGTTCTGTGTAACACTGCAGAGTTGTGAATGAACTATTTGTATCCTTCCTGAAAATTCATTTCCATGTGTTTTGGCTTTTTGTTGATACTGAAATGTGTTTTTTATGCTGAATTTCACATGAAGATTCTTTCTTTCTCTCCCTCACTATATTGTCTGATTATGCAAATAAAATGATGTTAGAGAAGGGTGTGGTGATTACATTAATAACCATGTGTGTGTTTGATAAAATCAATAAGGTTAAATTGTGTTTCCTAGGGTTGAAGGTTTTATTCTCCTTTAACAATCATTTATTTGCAAAATAGTATACAAATAAAAGTGCTTAGGTTCAAGTCTACAATTGATGAAGTCCAACATGGTCGATGTGTTTTTAAAAGTATCCACAGGAGGGCTTTAAAACCATATATATATATATATATATATATATATTTATACATATATACCTTATGTATAGCTGTTCCTATGGAATGTGATATGGTCATAGACATAAAGCTCCAAAAACACCCATAATATGTTTGTTTATTCAAATCACAAATTTGTTATTAAATCTAACATCTAAAATATATCAATAGTAAGGTCATATTAATTCATACAGATAGTAATATATATGCCTACTAATATATATACACTCACCTAAAGGATTATTAGGAACACCTGTTCAATTTCTCATTAATGCAATTATCTAATCAACCAATCCAATGGCAGTTGCTTCAATGCATTTAGGGGTGTGGTCCTGGTCAAGACAATCTCCTGAACTCCAAACTGAATGTCAGAATGGGAAAGAAAGGTGATTTAAGCAATTTTGAGCATGGCATGGTTGTTGGTGCCAGACGGGCCGGTCTGAGTATTTCACAATCTGCTCAGTTACTGGGATTTTCATGCACAACCATTTCTAGGGTTTACAAAGAATGGTGTGAAAAGGGAAAAACATCCAGTATGCGGCAGTCCTGTGGGCGAAAATGCCTTGTTGATGCTAGAGGTCAGAGGAGAATGGGCCGACTGATTCAAGCTGATAGAAGAGCAACTTTGACTGAAATAACCACTCGTTACAACCGAGGTATGCAGCAAAGCATTTGTGAAGCCACAACACGCACAACCTTGAGGCGGATGGGCTACAACAGCAGAAGACCCCACCGGGTACCACTCATCTCCACTACAAATAGGAAAAAGAGGCTACAATTTGCAAGAGCTCGCCAAAATTGGACAGTTGAAGACTGGAAAAATGTTGCCTGGTCTGATGAGTCTCGATTTCTGTTGAGACATTCAGATGGTAGAGTCAGAATTTGGCGTAAACAGAATGAGAACATGGATCCATCATGCCTTGTCACCACTGTGCAGGCTGGTGGTGGTGGTGTAATGGTGTGGGGGATGTTTTCTTGGCACACTTTAGGCCCCTTAGTGCCAATTGGGCATCGTTTAAATGCCACGGCCTACCTGAGCATTGTTTCTGACCATATCCATCCCTTTATGGCCACCATGTACCCATCCTCTGATGGCTACTTCCAGCAGGATAATGCACCATGTCACAAAGCTCGAATCATTTCAAATTGGTTTCTTGAACATGACAATGAGTTCACTGTACTAAAATGGCCCCCACAGTCACCAGATCTCAACCCAATAGAGCATCTTTGGGATGTGGTGGAACGGGAGCTTCGTGCCCTGGATGTGCATCCCACAAATCTCCATCAACTGCAAGATGCTATCCTATCAATATGGGCCAACATTTCTAAAGAATGCTTTCAGCACCTTGTTGAATCAATGCCACGTAGAATTAAGGCAGTTCTGAAGGCGAAAGGGGGTCAAACACAGTATTAGTATGGTGTTCCTAATAATCCTTTAGGTGAGTGTATATATATATAAAAGTTTTAGGCACTTGTGAAATTTATTGCATAGTGAGGATGTCTTCAAAAATAACACCATAAATAGTTTTCATATATCAATTAATGTCATACAAAGTCCGGTAAACATAAAAAAAGCTAAATCAATATTTGGTGTGACCACCTTTGCCTCTAAAACAGCACCAGTTCTCCTAGGTACACCTGGAAACAGTTTTTCTTGGTTGTTGGCAGATAGGATGTTCCAAGCTTCTTGGAGAATTTGCAAAAGTTCTTCTCAATTGCTTCTGTCTCTTTATGTAATCTCAGACCGACTCAATGTTCAGCTTTAAAAAAGACAGTATGTTACTGTAAATAATCTTACCTGATGCAATAATGTCAATAGGCTATTATCAATTCCATTTTTTTCACGTGGCAAGCTGCAAATAAAGTCTTCTAATGAATGTAAAAAGGCAAACATACTGAGAATTAGCACCAAGTCAGTCAATTCGGTATATTGCCTGATGTGGGATATTGCACTTGATATCTCTGATCTCCGACTAAAGGCATCCATTGCCAGATGCTCAGAAAATTACGTTATAGAAAACAAAACTGCAACGCTCCCGTTGTGCTTGACTGTCACCAGACATGTCTCCGAACAACCCAGTAAATAAACAATCTGCAACGCATTTGTGCTACAGGTGCACGATTATTAAAAAAGAGAGTATAATTTACCACGTTTTGAACACCTGCTACTCTGCTAATGTTAAAAGCAAGCGTTAATATCATGTAATGTGGGAACTTTTACTAATTTATCAATATAATTTAATAAAAATTAATGTTTATCATCCTGAGTGCCGACATGATTGTGTGATGTCACGCACGTCTGCATCCCGGCGAAATCGGAGTTTAAAATTTCCGCACGACTTTCCAAGTTGGAATTCCAACTTCAAGTGCCGTTCCATTGCACTTTTCCCGATAGGAAGTTAGAAAATCCGACTTTCTGAGCTGAATGGATCGCAGCATTAAAAGTACATTGACCCCTTGCACCTTGAAGGCCGAATCTGTTGCAGAAAACAAAAGAGAAAACAACTGGTGCAAATAAATCTAAAGAAAATCAAAAGACTGTCATGGCCATTGTCCGAGGGGGCAACATAAAATTGGTGTTTCCACTCAGTTGTGACGGATTTCGGGATATAAAAAGCAGCAAGTGCGGGCAACAGAGCGGCCAGTGAACGGAGAAACCACGCCTCGAGTCACGGAGAGGAGAGAACTGTGACACGGTGAAGAAAAAAATAACTACAAACGTGAGTTACACGAGTTTGTTCAGTGAGTGATCATAATGTTGCCTGTGTGGCAAGCTACATTGGATGAAATTGAGAGTAAATTACTCGAGTTATCTGCTTCACAACTGAGAAGAATGTGTGAATCAATCAAGCTAAATGTGAGAGGGGAGATGCGCATATACGCCTCGCGCGTTAAGGTGACGCATTCTGCAGCATTTCGAGGGAGATGATGTTGTTTTACTTCAAGATGAAGGACTATCACTATTGTTAGATACAAAGGAGAAAATTGACAGTTTGAGAAATTATGACGAAGAGGAAACTCAGTTCATCCAGTGGGGAGCGTGAAACAACAAAAAATGGCCAAGATGGCGACTTGACTAGACGCACATGTTCTAGCGCTTACAACAATATAGGGTATATCTTACAAACGTTGATGTAAGAAACAAGTCACACTTTGTTGGTTGTTATTGAGATTCTTAGAACTAATTACAATTAATGAATACTAGTTATAAGGTTTCTTACTCGAATAGAGAGTCTAGAAGTTATCATGGACTTGTCAGCCCCTGAAGAGATGGATTGTGAACTCCAAAGAAAGAACGAAAAAAGACTTATTAGCGAAACTCATTCCTACACTCGTCAACAGAAAAAGGGTGGAGAATGTGATTTGACTCCAAATACGCCATCCAAAGCACCTCCGTCGAAAAAGCATGCAAAAGGTGATGCAACGGATGAACTAACGTTAAGTCAGGTACAGCAAAGCACCGTTCAAATAATTAGACAGTCATCCGAGGAAATAAAAGACATGGTAAAAGAAAATTCGAACAGCATCAATCTGTTGAAAGAAGCGCTAGAAGTGGTGCACTCTGAAATTTTCGACATTCGGAAGCAGAACGAAGATTTGAAAAACAAAAATGAGGCGAACCTGAAGCGCATCTCTGAAATGGAGGACAGAATAAATGATCAGGATCGGTACTGTCGGAGATGGAATCTTCGGTTGGAGGGGCTGACCGAACGTGCAGAGGATAATGTCAAGACTCGGGTAATGGAAATCTGCAAAGCGGTGGTTGTCGAAGAAGATCGTAATTTTGTTGCAAACAATGTGGACATTGCTCACAGAGTTGGAAGGCCCATCACAGACAGAGGCAAGGATAAGAAACCAAGGCCAGTGATAATAAGATTCACTTCCAGAACAGCAAGGGACCTTAAATGGAAAGGAGCAAAGGGAACCGAGTTTCTTATGAAGAACAAGATGTACTTCAAAGAGGACCTCACGATCAAAGACAGGGCTACGCGGAATCTCCTTTGGCCTTCCATCGACAAGGCACGGAAGGAGGGCAAAAGGGCCTTCTTTGTGGGAATCAAGGCAATCATTGATGGTAAAGAAATTAACCCGTAAACCATTGCTCGTTTATTTGGATTCTGAATCTTAAATTACTGCGAAACGAAAAGTCTGTTTGCTTTAGGTTATTATTCTTTAAAAACGTAAAAGAATTATATAAGCTTTATTGGGTTTATCTTTTTTTTTTATTAATGTTTATTTTTCGGAATGTGAAATTACAGCTACAGGATGTAAGTTAGCTGTAATTCTTTATCTATTACTCAAATTGAAGCAAACAGGATCTCAAGACTGGTTAATGAAATTTGACTGATTCTCATAAAAATGGGAGTAAGATCACCCTTTTATACACTCTCAACACTTTCAACCTTAATTTGCTCATTGTTCACCTAATTGTTCTATTAGGGTTTTTTTCCCTTCTTGTTCGAGTTTATGTCAATAACATTATTTTCTGTTAATGCTAGGGGTATACGAGACATGCTAAAAAGAAAAGCTCTTTTTTTGTTTTGTAAAGGTAAAGAAGCAGATTTTTGTTTTATTCAAGAAACTCATGCCTGCCAAGATGATGTGCATTTTTGGAAGAATCAGTGGGGTTGTGACATTTGGTTTTCTTTTGGTGCCTCAAATAGGACAGCAGGTGTCGCTATTTTAAAGGACAGGTTTTCAGGGAAGGTTATAAGTCACAAAACCGATGATCAAGGTCTACTAATCAAGATTGCTCTACTTATTGATATAAACCAAGCTAAAATTATTATTATAAATATATATGCCACCAATAATAAAAAAACAAAAGAGTTAATCTTTCAAGATATTGAAGGCCATATTAATCAGTTACATTCAAAATTCCCCTCAGCTGAAGTAATTTGGGGTGGTGACTTTAATACAGTGTTTGATGAAAGACAAGATCGATTGCCACCTAGAATTGACAATATGGCAAGTGAATTAAGCAATGTTTGTTTACGACTGAACATGATTGACATATGGAGGTATAAAAATCCACAATCACTTTTGTATACATGGAGTAATAGGGACAGATCTCAACAATCGCGTATTGCTTTTTGGCTCATTTCAGAACATATAAAAGAGAGAGTTGAGTTTGTTACTATTGAACCATCAGTTTTAACAGATCACAAAGGGATATCTATTAAAATGAATGTGGTAATTTGTCAATCAAGTGGAGTTAAACGAGGATATTGGAAGTTAAATAATAGTCTATTGAAACATAATGATTTTTGTGACCAAATTAAGAATTTAATTGTTAAATATTGGCAACAGGCTTCTTTGATTCAAACTTATGGGAAATTATGGGAACAAGCAAAATTTGAAATAAGGAAATTTGCAATAACGTATGGAAAATCCATAAAAAAAAATGAAAATGAAAACAAAATAATTAATGAAATAATATCCCTCACTTGTAAAAATAACAAAAATATGTCAAGCACTGACTTATTAAAGCTTGCTACATTGCAGAATGAGCTGGATAATATTTATGAAGAGAAAGCTAGGGGTGCTTTTGTTAGGTCTAGACAAAAGTGGATGTGTAACGATCCTCACCATCTTTGGTTTGTTTACCTTTTTATTTAAGCTTTTGGCACCTTTTATGTTCCACATTGTTCTTTGTTTATGCACTCTAAGTTTTGGCACTTTTTATGTTCTGTATTGCCTTTTGTTTTGTGCACTCTTATTTTGAAGTCTTGTCATGTCCTGTTTTCCCTCCTTGTCCATGTGTCTGGTTTTCATTGGTTTATTGTTTGATTGTCTTGTTATCAGTTCTAATTTATCATTGGTTTTAGTTTATTGTCTTGTTATCTTGTTTTGAGTTTTGGTTTTCTATTGGTCTATGTTTCCCCTTGTTTTGTATTTAAGCCCTGATGTTCACCTTGTCCTTTGTTGGTTGTTGTTTGATGTCTAATGTTTGATGCTCAGTTCCTGTTGCTCCAGAAGCCTACCTTAGTCCGTGTTCCTGCCTATGCCCTCCTTGGAAAACTCCCTGTGTCATTATCTAGTGTTTATGTCTTTATTTTTTCCCCTCGTGGACGTTTCATTTGTTCCAGTGTTCCTACTTACCTTTACTTTGCAACCTTGAATAAAGCTGCATTTGGATCCTTACTCCCTCGTCTGCCCTCTTCATAACAGAACGACCAACCACTAATGGATCCAGCAGCTTTTTTTGTGGAGCTTGCTAGGGCAAACCTGACCATACGTGAGTTCTCCTATTTCTTTTCCAACGTGGCCAGCTGCTCCGGTTGGGACGACCAGTTTCTAAAGAGCATATACAAGTACAATGTACCCGTCCGCCCAAGGAGGGACTTGCCGGAGATCGAGGATTGCACCTTGCAGGAGTATGTGGACCTGATCGTGGAGACCTACGCTGCAGGGGAGCCGCCTCTCTCAATTCCGGGCAGGGCCCCTGGGTGTCCCATGCCTGCCACAGCCAACGCACCCCCAGTCTCGTCTGTCCCAGGGCCAGCGTTGACAACCCCGTCCGCCAGGAGTAGGAGGAGAAGAGGAAAGGCTTCTGCTTCCCGGTCTACGCCTGCCACGGCCAACGAGCCAACGCCCACGCCTGCCACGGCCAACGAGCCAACGCCCACGCCCACGCCTGCCACGGCCAACGCCCACGCCTGCCACGGCCAACGAGCTGGAAGCCTCGTCCTTCCCAGAGCCGGCGTTGCCAGCCTCGTCCTTCCCAGAGCCGGCGTTGCCAGCCTCGTCCTTCCCAGAGCCGGCGTTGCCAGCCTCGTCTGCCAGGAAGAGGAGAAGAGGAGGGGCTTCCGCTCACCAGTCTCCGCCCTTCACGGCCCCTTCCCAAGAGCCAGAGCCAGCGCCGGTAGCCTCGACCGTCCAAGAGCCAGAGCCAGCGCCGGTAGCCTCGACCGTCCAAGAGCCAGAGCCAGCGCCGGTAGCCTCGACCGTCCAAGAGCCAGCGCCGGTAGCCTCGACCGTCCAAGAGCCAGAGCCAGCGCCGGTAGCCTCGACCGTCCAAGAGCCAGAGCCAGCGCCGGTAGCCTCGACCGTCCAAGAGCCAGAGCCAGCGCCGGTAGCCTCGACCGTCCAAGAGCCAGAGCCAGCGCCGGTAGCCTCGACCGTCCAAGAGCCAGAGCCAGCGCCGGTAGCCTCGACCGTCCAAGAGCCAGAGCCAGCGCCGGTAGCCTCGACCGTCCAAGAGCCAGCCCCCGAGCTTTCCACAGCCCCCCGCCTCCAGAGCTTTCCACAGCCCCCCGCCTCCAGAGCCACCCAGCGCTCCGCCTCTGAAGAATGCCTCGGCTCTGCCTGCACCTGCTCCGCCACCAGACCCTTCCTCGGCTCAGCCTCCAAACCCTTCCTCAGTTCTGCCTTCCACGGCTCTGCCTACTCCGCCTCCCACGGCTCTGCCTGCACCTGCTCCGCCCCCTGACCCTTTCACGGCTCCGCCTTCTGCGGCTCTGACCCAGAGGGGCTTCATGGTCCCACCTTCCACGGTTCTGCCTGTGCCAGCTCAGCCCCCAGGTCCTTCCAAGCCCCCTTGGTCACCGCCTACCATGGCACCGTCCCTGGGGTCCTCCTCGACTCCTCCCAGGCCTTCTGACCCTGTCCTGTGGCCTCCTCCCAGGCCTTCTGACCCTGTCCTGTGGCCTCCTCCCAGGCCTTCTGACCCTGTCCTGTGGCCTCCTCCCAGGCCTTCTGACCCTGTCTCGCGGCCTCCTCCTTGGCCCCCTGACCCTGTCCTGTGGCCTTCTCCTTGGCCTCCTGACCCTGTCCCAGTCCTGTGGCCATCCCCTAGGCCTCCTGACCCTGTCCCAGTCCTGAGGCCATCTCCTAAACCTCCTGACCCTGCCCTAGCCCTGTGGCCATCCCCTAGTTCCCCTGGCCACCCACCTGTTCTGTCACGATCACTCTGTCCTAGTCTTGTCCCTCTGTGCCCCTCGTGTTTCCTTGATCTGCCTGTTTGTCCTCGTTTTCTGTTGTCGTTTTGCCCCTCCTTTGGTTAGGAGCGTCTGGGATCTGCTCCTTAAAGGGGGGGCTCTGTAACGATCCTCACCGTCTTTGGTTTGTTTACCTTTTTATTTAAGCTTTTGGCACTTTTTATGTTCCGTATTGCCTTTTGTTTTGTGCACTCTTATTTTGAAGTCTTGTCATGTCCTGTTTTCCCTCCTTGTCCACGTGTCTGGTTTTCATTGGTTTATTGTTTGATTGTCTTGTTATCAGTTCTAATTTATCATTGGTTTTAGTTTATTGTCTTGTTATCTTGTTTTGAGTTTTGGTTTTCTATTGGTCTGTTTCCCCTTGTTTTGTATTTAAGCCCTGATGTTCACCTTGTCCTTTTGTTGGTCGTTGTTTGATGCTCAGTTCATGTTGCTCCAGAAGCCTACCTTAGTCCGTGTTCCTACCTATGCCCTCCTTGGGAAAACTCCCTGTGTCATTATCTAGTGTTTATGTCTTTATTTTTTCCCCTCGTGGACGTTTCATTTGTTCAGTGTTCCTACTTACCTTTACTTTGCAACCTTGAATAAAGCTGCATTTGGATCCTTACTCCCTCGTCTGCCCTCTTCATAACAGGATGGAAGCAGGAGAAAAAAATACTAAATATTTTTTTTGGTGTAGAAATAGAGAAATAACTTCTGTAAACAAATTAATAATACTTACTAATGATACTCCCAAGGATATTTCTTGTTTTGATAATCAATTTTATAGCAAATTGTATAGTTCAAAAAGTCAACTAAATGATGCAGATGGTTTTCTTAGTAATTTATCAACCAGTATTAATAAGATTATGTCAGACTATAAAAATTCATGTGATAAAGAATTGAATATTGAGGGAATTACAAATTGTATAAATAGTCTTAAAGAAAATAAGTCTCCTGGGAATGATGGCTTGACAGGGGAGTTTTATAAACTTTTTTTTTTTTTTTTTTTGTAATGACCTTGCACCCTTTATACTTGCTGTTTTTAAGGAAGCAATAGATTCGGGAGAAATGCCCGCATCACTAAAACAAGGGGTAATTACACTTATACCCAAGCCTAACAAAGATAGATTGTTCTTAGAAAACTGGAGACCAATTAGTTTGTTAAATAATGATACTAAAATCTTTTCTTTAATTTTTGCAAAAAGACTTAAGAAAAATCTTAATACAATAATTGATGAAGAGCAGTCAGGTTTTTTGAAAGGCCATTACATTGGAAATAATATTAGACTCATTTTAGATTTAATTGATTATAGACACCTTATCCCAGATGATTCTTTTATATTTATTGATTTCTATAAAGCGTTTGATACTGTTGAACATTCGTTTATGTTAAAAGTTATTGACTTCTTTGGTTTTGGTCTTTTTTTTTCAAAAAGCAATTTGTACGCTTTATAATGGTTCGAATAGTTCAGTCCAGTTATCTCACGGTACCTGTCAGAGATTTGATATGGGCCGTGGGATAAGACAAGGATGTCCTATATCACCTTTTCTCTTCACATTGGTTACTCAGGTCATGGCTGCTCATATCAAAAAAGCAAGTTTTCAAGGAATTTCAGTGTTTGGAAAAGAGATTAAACTTAGCCAATTAGCGGATGATACCACAATTTTTGTCAAAAACAGTGACGAATTGGATGAAGCTATTAAATGTATTGGAACATTTTCTGGAATCTATGGATTAAGGATGAATAAGAATAAGTCCCCTTCATTCTCTCTTAAAGATTGTGTGTTGAAGGAAATTTGTGGGATACCAGTTAAAGATAATACCACATACCTTGGGATAATGGTGTGTAAAGATTTGAATCAAAGAAGCCGGTTGAATTTTGAGCCCATTATTGAGAAAATTAAAAACAGATTCAATATGTGGCTAATGAGAGAGCTTTCCCTAAATGGACGTATTCTACTTTCAAAAGCAGAAGGGATCTCAAGGTCGGTTTATATATCTATGTCAGCAGATGTTCCAAATAATGTTCTCAGGGAATTAGATAAGATTCTTTATGATTTTATTTGGAGGAAGAAAGTACACTATTTACAGAAAGATATTCTAAATAATAATAGAGACTTTGGGGGCCTTGAAGTTTTAAATTTTGCAGATCTCAATAATGTGTTTAAGATTAAATGGATAATTGAATTTATTAAAAATAAAGATAGTGTATGGAATGTTTTCCCAAATTACATATTTAACTCTTTGTGTGGCATTAATTTTCTTTTCAAATGTAATTTCTCAGTTGAAAAAATACCTGTTAAACTGGCAAACTTTCATAAGCAGGCACTGTTGGCTTGGCAATTAATCTACAAACACAACTTTTCACCGCATCGTTACTTAATATGGAATAACAAAGATATCTTGTACAAAAAAAAGTCAATATTTAATCAGACATGGTACGACAATGGAATTCTTACTGTTAATCAGTTGCTTAATGAACAAGGTTTACTTTTAACATATTCTGAATTTCTCAATAAATTTTTGTTTCCTGTGAGGCCAAAAGAATATGCTACTATTTTTGATGCAATCCCTGACAGAGTTGTAACACTATTACGAAATCCTGGATTCTATCCTATAAATGTTGATCGTCAAACAAGTTTTTGTAGTGATACAATATTTATTGGGGATATTAATATATTAATAGATAAATGCAGTAACAAATATATTAGAAATACTTTAAAAACAAACTATTTGCCTTCTTCAACAGGGTTTTGGTCTACTAAATATGAAAATATTAACTGGAAAAGAGTATGGTCTATAACAAATAAGAGAGGTATACTATAAAATTGTATACAGAATTTACCCTGTCAAGAAGTTACTTCTTGAACGTTTCCATTTGAATATTGAAAACCTATGTGAATTTTGTGGCAATGCCAAAGAATCTGACACATCTTTTTTTTTTATTGTATATATTCAAAAATGTTTTGGTTGGATGTTTCAAATTTCATTTCTAGGCTGTTTGAAACATGTTTACAAATTGATCTGTATGATGTAGTATTTTTTTTTTGTGCAGGACAATGTTGATTCCAAAAGTACGATGTGCTTCCTTATACAACTTTTTATTTTACTAGGAAAATATCACATTCATGTGAAAAAATGGACTAAAGCTAAGCCAAACTTTGAACACTTTATAAAAGAGATTAAACAGTATGGTAATACATTAGATAAAATTAAGAACAAAAAAGCAAGAAAGACATATGAAGCTTTTTGTTACTTTAAATTATTGTAATTGTTACCCCTGGCAGAACCAATTTTTTATTTTTATTTTTAACCCTTGTTGTGAAGTGTATATTCATGTACAAATCTCGGTATTTTTATTTATTTTTTTGATGCAATAAAAAAAATAAAATATTTTTTTTTAAAAAAAACAAAAAAAAGGGAGAGTGAAACAAGCGACGAGGGATGGAGAAAAAGTGACTTATAGCGCCATCCTGTGAGCGGCAAGGGAATTGCACCAGAACAATCTGTGAGAATCAATGCATTCCAGTCACAATTAGTGGCGGCAATTTTTCTGATAATGATTAAGGTGATTAATGATTAATGATGGGTACAGATTTCCCCTCTAGCTACATAAGTTACAGGTGGAAAGCTATGTAAGAAATTAGCATCCAGGAGCCTTCATAAGCAAAAATGGCATGGCTCCACAGTTAATTATTCCACTTATTCATTACTTGACATTGTTGAGAGCAGTGGATCTTTAGTACTGCATTTTCTGGAATGTAGGATATCACCAAAGTGCTACTTAATAAAAGCAAAGTAACGTTGTCCCAAATAAGTGAATGAACAAGTGAGGCTTGACCTAGTGTGGTCTGTTCATCTTGGCTTTACACATTGAAGACCAAACCAGAATGATGAGGTGCTGCCAAGTTTAACTAAAGAATTCTGATATACACATTAATTACTTACTTCAAAAAGGCCTCATGGTTGAATTGGAAATATGTGCACCAGAGCAGAATTCACAACAAGCGAGCAGGAGCTTTTGATAGAGGCTACTGAAAACATTGATGCAAGTTATTGGTAATAAGCAATTTGTATAGACTTCCATATACTTATATACTTGTATAGATTTGTGAAAATGAACATGAACAGTGATAGACATTTTGCCTGAAAACAGCATTTGAAAATAATTTCTAGAAAGGTAAACACAGCTATTTGTATGGCTTTGTAAAAATTAACAACCATATTCTTGGACAATTGTATAGATTTGTAAAAATGAACATGAACAGATTTTTTATTTTAATTTTTTTTTACTTTTTTTTGAATGAATGAAAAATAACTATTTAAAACAACATCAACTGTGAACTGATATGGTGTGTGTGTGTGTGTGTGTGTTAAAGAGACAGAGACTACATTATTTGTATTGAAACTGTGCTCTTCTCTCTTTCAATTCAGAAAGTCAATGACTTTCTCATTGAAATCAGGCATGTTGAGGACTAGTTCCCTCTCCATGGAAAGCATGGCCAGTGCATTCAGATGTTCCTGGCCCATTGAATTTCGCAGGAATGTCTTAACTCGTGTCAAAGTTGAGAAACATCTCTCAGCTTCAGCTGTTGTCGTGGCAGTAGTTATGAGGATGTTCAACAGAGTCACAGTCTCAGAGAATGTCTCCTGGAGGTTGTAGCTCATATAACCTGGTACAGTGCCAGTGCACCACAGCAGCCCTTGAATTCAGGATTCTCATAGATCAGAGAGAGTTCTGTCTTGAGCTTTGCCTTGTTCAGCATGGGGTATGTGTTCACAGTGGCATTCAGAGCCTCATCAGGAAATGAATGGCAGTACCTTTCAAACATATCTGCTTGCAGTAAGGTAGCACTCACAAGGTGGCCAGTGAAAGAGAACCTTGCTTTGGTGTGATCCAGGATGGTGTCGCCGACCTCTTCAGACAGACTCTGCTTCTCCTCTTCTCTCAAAGCTGTTCTGGGTCTTTTGGCTCCTGTTGCCACTTGCAGCTGCTGTTCAGAGGAGTCCCTGAAGGCAAACAGACCAATGTGTTTGTTAGGCTATGTACAGTACTGTAGTCTATGTGATGCACAGGTATATGCAGTTTATCCACGTATAGTACAAAGATTTCAGTTCCACTTAAAATATGCAGGGATGCATAAAGTCTTTAGTGTTTAAGTTAGCCTTTGTGTCTCACCTAGACTGGATGTTCAGCACATTATACAGTATACACAGTATATAAAGTAAGCTAGATTACACCACTGGCCATATATAATGAGAATAATGTAATTTCTAACACAAATTCAGTCTCCTTTCATGCATACATTTTCAAATGACAAAGCTCTGCTTTGAGAACGATTGAATGATATTGTTTAATCACGTAGCCAGATGCCTCTCTCACGGTGGGCTGGTCAAATGAACACAATGAACCCGTCCTGATGGCTTCAAAACATTGTATGAGGTCGTCTCGATTCTCGTAGACAGTGTCCACGACTCTGCTGTTGAAGTTCCGCCATGTGGATGAAGCTCTGGGCAGTCTTCGTGCAACAGTCTGGTCAAAAATGCTGGTCTGTTTGGGTGACCGGGAAAAAAAAGTTGCAATCCCGCTCAGATCGGAAAAGAAAATATTCACTTTTTTGATGCGAGAAGTAGCTTGCTACATGATCAAATTCAGCTGATGCGCATAGCAATCCACATAATGGGCGTTCTTGAAATGCTCACCACCTTTTGCTGCACACCAGCCTTCTCTCCCCTCATCACACTGGCTCCATCGTAAACTTGAGTTTGACTTTCTCGTCATCGGCAAAAAGACTGTTCAGTCTCTCCAAAAGCACACTGGCAATTGAGATTGAGGTTGATTCCGAGATGGGAAGAATCTCAAAAAAGCGTTCCTGCACTTTATGGTTGCTATCGATGTACCTCAGCTCAAGCACCAACTGTGTCTGTGTAGAAACGTCCATGGTCTCATCAGCTTGGATGGCTACGAAGTTCGCCGACTTCATCTCCTCCACGATATGTTCCCTCACAACCGCTAGAATACACTCCAGTAGCTCGTTTTGAATTGTCTTTGATGTGCCCTTGAAAACTTTAGCATTTTTAAGATGCTCATCAAACACCTCATTTAACTGTGCCACAAAGTTGACCAGTCCAAGAAAAATAGCAGGGTTGGTGGAGCCCTCAGTTTCATCTTTGCCTCGCAAAGCTAACTCAAACACTCCGCAAAACTTCACACACTGGATTAGCCGGTTGAGGATGTGGCGGTTCTTGCTAACCTCATCGTTGTGGCAACGGACAGCTAGTCTGTATCCCTCATCCAGTTGAGTGGCAATGTTCACTCTCCCCAAAGCAGACAATCTCAAACAGCTATCCATGTGGGTCTTTGACAGCTCATGTTTCTTTATCTTTTCTGAAAGATGGTGCATGTCTGTTACACCAGTCGCTGTCCAAGCAGTGCTGTCTGCCGTGCCGCCTTCAGGGTGAAAGAGTAGGCAGGGGTAGCAGAAGACTGCATTGGCTACGTCGAGTTAGCTTTTAGCTTGCTAGCCAGGTTTTTCGTTCGTACCAATTTTTGGAAAATCCTCAGGTGTAGGACTTTCCCCCTTTAGTAGAAACCTGTTGATTCAATTTGGTCTGGGAGGTCCTAATTGTTTCGTTGACAATTTATCTTGATTCGTTTGCCGACTAAAAGGAACTTCTTTAAAAGAGATAATCGAGTTGCACTGAACGCTAGCCATCTTGACAGTAGTACGTGAATTGATTGACGCTGCTACCCGCTCTTTTCTTAGTTACGTTCATGGTTGCGTTACGTATGACGAAAGCGCGTAAGTGCAAGCCCTCCCGGAACCCATAGAGATTGTATTGAAATATTTTACATGAGAGTCTATGAGAGACTTCTGGGGCGATTTTCAACCTGACAGAAATCGCCCCAAAAGGAGCGGGGCCATTTTAAGCACGACTTTAGCCTGATTGGACATTTAGTGGCAGATCAGACGTCTAGATTAGAACACTGATAACGACTGTTGCCTTGATAGAATGGTGTGAAAAATCCCTTCCTTTTTCCGTTTGGCAGTGCATCGCCCATATCGCCCTAATGAACACACCGCCCCTGGTCACAATGTGCCAAAACAAACAGAAAATTGCGAAATCCATCTGTTTCAGGAGAAAATGTCCCACTAATGTATTGAGTGTATAAAAAAGCACTCAAAATCATTAGACATATTTGGGAACCTGGTCAGAAGGATAAATTAAACTTTACCAGCCTGGACAGACAGATTCACAGAGCAGAGAAAAGAGGTTACGATGAGGGAGAAATTGTTGAGGCAGTTATCCAAGCCATCATTCCAAGTGTCAGTCTAAGAAGCTACCTGGAGAGTAGAACAGACTTAACATTGCCTGCCTTAAAACAAATTCTCCAAGCACATTTTATTGAAAAGGATGCTACAGAATTGTATCACTCACTCAAGCATGCAATTCAAGAACCCAAAGAAACGCCTATTCAGTTCTTAGTCGGAGCTATGGATCTTGGATAGGATTTTGGTGGCATCTGAAAATGTAAAGAAGGGACTAAGATATAATCATGAACTAATTCAAAACCAGTTTTTGCAGACAGTTCTTTCTGGTCTTACTGGATGATAGCATATGCACAGATTTAAAACCTTACCTGGAAAACCCACTGGTCGAAATTCTCATCCACTCAACCTAAGATCGCCATGGTAGCCACAGTTAATGAGGAGGAACAGGCACATGCTGAACAAGATAAAGGTGGCAGTACGAAGAAAGAGAAAGCTCCAAAGCCTAACAACCTGGTGGAAAAGCTGGACGTGCGAGACAAAGTGATCTGTGTTGCTCAAATATCATAACCTCAGACAGTCAGAAACAGTAACCAGAGATTCACTCGTAATCAATTTCCACCTGCTCAATCAAACACCAGACGTTGTACCAGTGTGAGCAGTCCAACCCAGAGGGAAGATGTAAACACTGGGCAGTGTTCAATTACCTTCAATTACCTTGCCCGTAACTTGTTGATAAGCAGGGGACAGCCGATGTTCATCTGGAAGGAAAAGGATATCAGAGGGATAGGTCAAAACGGGAAGTACAACACGACGGAATGCTAACCATGACAGCACAGAAAGTTCTAGCGAATAGTGGGTTCCAACGCAAAGAACAGGAAAAGATCTGGATCCACGTGCCGCAGAATTTCACCCTAGAAGAGAAAAGAGAAACAGAAAACTTGAAAAAGAACCTGACACTGATGAAATTGTTGACAAATCTGTAAACTTACCTGACATGGAGGGGCACCCAGGGGAGTCTGATGAAGAGGTGCTTGGTGATCTTCAAGGGGAGCTAGAGCTGGATGAAGGATCCGTAAAAGAACTGAGCTTGAGGGTGGTGACTTGGCTTCAGAGTCTATGAAGAGAACATCTGCTAGGACCAGGCGACCTAGGAATCTTTATACGTATGACACCCTGGGTGAGCCCACACTTCAACCAGTGAACTTTAATGTTTATGGGAGAAACAGCGACGTGGTGACCTGCTGTGTACAACACAAGTTGAGCATCGATCACCTGAATCTGTTACATTCAAGTACAATTTTGTTAAGTTATCAATAGTTAAGGGTATTGTAAGGCTACAGTTGTAATAATGCTATACAACAGAATAATAGTTTTGTCAGCTTGAGGTATATTTGAAAAGTTGGATAAATCCTAAGATATTAATGCATTACTGAAGTGACATTCAAAATGTGTCAGTACATTGTGGAGGTGTTTGTGGTTGTTTCCATTCGTCGTTACAGGATGTTCTGGGGGGCCCACCAGCAAGCCTAAAGACAAGACACCTCTTAACTCACATCAAGTCTTAAAGTTTAAATGATTGTAGTAATGTCACAGTTGGATAGAAGGAGAAGATATTGATTGTATTGTTAAGCTGTAAGAAAGCATGTGTATTACACTGTTATTGGATTTATCTGTTAACTATTTACCCAAAAATAGTCAAAAATATGTAACATTTTATGTTTTATAGTGGGGGAGGGTGTAATGACCTCAAAGAATTGTTATTTAATTTGTTTTGTTTCATGTCTTTAAGTTTATTGTGAATAATTTGCACTAATATGTTAAGAGGATGATATACAGTAAACCTAAGAAAATATATACTGTTGGGGGTTCTGTAAGAAGTATATATATATATAATATGTTAAGTAATATTAATATGAATATCTGAATATTAATTAATATTGTTGTGAGTGAGTTTTCTGCCCCGAATCTGTTGAAGAAAACAAAAGAGAAAACAACTGGGGCAAATAAATGTAAAGAAAATCAAAAGTCATGGTCATTGTGCGAGGGGACAGCAATAGCAGAATGACAATTATAAAAAACATCTGATTTACACATAGCACAGTTTACAAATCTGTTGCACAACACAATAGACACCTAATAATATACATTATACAGTATACACAAAATAAGAAGACTGCATACAATAAAAATAATATACAATATACAGTATACACAAAATAATATTCCACTGATTTCAGCATCCTCAGTGATCAGACCTACCACTGTCATATCATCAGCATAAATCAGCAACTTAATAATGGCATTGGAGATTTGTGTTGCCACTCAGTCACCTGGCATCTGCTTGACAGAAAGTCCAAGATTCAGCTGCACAGTGAGCTGTTTAAGCTCAGAGCCCAGAGTTTCACATCAAGCTTGGAGGGCACTATGGTGTTGAATGCTGAGCTGTAATCTACAAACATCATTCTCATTAAATTAACTTTGGTGTTGTTCTCCAACATGTCAACTATACCAGGAAATAAAAATGTGTTGATAGCACAATGCAAAGCAAAGATATAGCAGTCGAAACCATAGTTCCCAAGGTGGACTTTTATTTATCAAAGTGTCCAATATATATATATATATATAAACTTAAGTGCGAAAAATGTATTTCAGCTCTCACAGACCACTTCTTTCATCAATATGTACTTTCTGAGTCTGTTTACCACACGGGCACAAGGACTCTAACACTCTCTAGGCAGCGATCCGAGATAGCCACCATAGTTTGTTATGGCACATTTTGACTAATATTTCAGGATCTACATATCGTATTACTTTGAGTGTGGGCTTTGTTTTATTCAGAGTCGTTTGCTGTAAGTTGTGATATGCCATTTTCTTCATCATGCTAATTTTTCATAAAGTTATAAACCCAAAATGTGACGATGATTCTGTTTTCTTTGTTTATCATACATGTGAATTTCACACACTAATACTCATTGTAGATTGGTCACTAGTAAGTTTGAAGTAAAACAAATCTGCTCGATATATTCTATTAATCCAGAAATTTCCAAAGGCATATGAAACATGGCTGTTTGGCCTTTTGCCGTTTCTACTGATTCTAAATATGATTGTTGCATTGCAAATTTGCTAATTATTCAAATGGAACATTTCTACTTTATTAGAAAAAGCTGTATTTGAGAATTGGAAAGATCAGCTATATTCAAGAGTCTAAGCTTTAAAAAAGACACCTATTTTGTGCAGAACAAGCAAGTGGTTGCTGAGTAATACCATAATATATATTTTCTCCGTGACCAGCACCCCTTCTTGGGCTCCACTGGGCCGCGCCGAATGTAAGAGGTTAATGTGCCATGTTCAAATGCATAGTTCTATGCATAGTCAACATCATTTGTGGCATTATGTTGATTTTCTCAACATATATTTTGGACTCATCCCTCATTTTATTAAACAAAAGAAAAGAAAAAATAAGAAGCAAAAATAGAGTTAAAGTGCTTACAGTATTTAAGTCCATAAAAGTTAAAGAAAAAAATATTCAAACGCATTTGCCATTAAAGGGATAGTTCCCCAAAAATGAAAATTCAGTCATTGTTTACTCACCTCAGTGTTGTTATAACCCTATATGACTTTCTTTCTTTTTCTTGACACAAAGGGAGAAATTGTGGAAATATTTTGTTCTCAGTAATGTCATACAACGTCTAGGTTACTATTGTAACCTCCGTTCCCTGATGGAGGGAACGAGACGTTGTGTTGAAGAAGTGACACTAGGGGTCTCTCTTGAGAGCTTTGCGCATCTCTGAAATTGAGAAAAGGCCAATGAGAAATTGGCAGACAGAATTTACATGTCCCGCCCCCGTACTTACGGGTATAAAGGGAGGGAAATGCGTCTGTCCATTCAGGATTTTGCCGAGAATGAGGTTCGGCCATAACAGTGGCTTGGTTCAGCGACGTGGCCAGGAGGACACAACGTCTAGTTCCCTCGATCAGGGAACGGAGGTTACAATAGTAACCTAGACGTTCCCCGTCTGTCGCTCACTTCGACATTGTGTCGAAGAAGCGACACTAGGGGTCCATTTTTAATCACGCCATGCACTGAACCATGTACGTGTGCTGCTGACGTAGGTGCGGGCAGGCAGTTGCGTGCCAAAGTGACAGGCCATGTCAGACTGCACGTACCGCTCGCAAGGGGACCGTACCGTGGAAAATACACACAGGGGGACAAGTCCACCCCAGATAATTATTTATTTCAGCTTTTCATCACATTCCCAGTGAGTCAGAAGTTTACATACACTTATGCCGAGTTTACACTACACGATTTTAAGCCCGATTTACACTCACCGACAGTTTTGTGTAGTTTTTGTCGCCGACAAAAGCCTGAAATCGTGGGCAAATCGGAACTCGCTCGCGTGAGCGACGATCACAATGTATGATGAAATTGCTCCTGTGAAAGTGAGGAAGAAGAGTGGCAGTCAAAAAGCACCCTGGAGAAACTCAACAGCAGTGCAAAATATGAAAAGACAATGCAGAAAAGCAGAGCGCATTTGGCGGAAGACAAAACTTGTAGTCCATTATAATATCTACAAAGACAGCATCCATGCTTTTAATATGGAACTAGGCAAAGCTAGACAGTCTTTCTTCTCGAATATTATAAACAGCAACTTAAACAACACACACACTCTATTTGCGACTGTAGAGAGACTGACAAACCCCCCAAGCCAGATTCCCTGTGAACTGCTCTCAGACAGCAAGTGCAGTGAGTTTGCTTCTTTCTTCTCTGAGAAAATAAATAATATCAGAAAGGTGATCAGCACATCCTTGAGTTGTGCTGGGGTCAGACAAATCAAACCACAACCTGAGAAAGTAGTTACTTTGTCTGACTTCAAAGAAATTGATTGCAAAATTTTGGAAGAAACCGTACGGCACCTTAAAACATCAACCTGCGCCCTTGATGCACTTCCAACATCTTTTTTCAAAAGTGTGTTCAACTGTTTAGAAGCAGATCTCCTAGAAGTGATAAACTCCTCACTTCTCTCTGGGAGTTTTCCAAACTCCCTGAAAACTGCAGTTGTCAAGCCCCTCTTGAAAAAGAGCAATCTGGATAAGACAATATTAAGCAACTATAGACCGATCTCAAATCTTCCTTTCATAGGCAAGATCATTGAAAAAGTTGTCTTCAATCAACTGAACAAATTCTTGAACTCGAATGGATACTTTGACAATTTTCAATCTGGTTTCCGATCACATCACAGCACAGAGACAGCGCTCATAAAGATAATAAATGATATTCGCTTAAATACTGATACAGGCAAATTATCAGTACTGGTACTACTCGACCTCAGTGCTGCATTTGACACTGTCGATCACAACATACTTCTGGAAAGGCTGGAAAACTGGGTGGGGCTTTCTGGGATGGTCCTAAAATGGTTCAGGTCATACTTAGAAGGGAGAGGTTATTATGTGAGTATAGGAGACCATAAGTCTGAGTGGACGCCCATGACATGCGGAGTCCCTCAAGGCTCAATTCTTGCTCCACTCCTGTTCAACCTGTATATGCTCCCAATTAGCCAAATAATGAGAAAGAACCAAATGGCTTACCACAGCTATGCAGATGACACACAGATCTACTTAGCCCTATCACCTAACGATTACAGCCCCATTGACTCCCTGTGCCAATGTATTGATGAACTAAACAGTTGGATGTGCCAAAACTTTCTTCAGTTAAACAAAGACAAAACTGAAGTCATTGCGTTTGGAAACAAAGATGAAGTTCTCAAGGTGAATGCATACCTTGACGCTAGGGGTCAAACAACTAAAAATCAAGTCAGGAATCTTGGTGTGTCTCTAGAGTCAGACCTTAGTTTCAGTAGTCATGTCAAAGCAATAACTAAATCAGCATACTATCATCTGAAATATATTGCAAGAATTAGATGCTTTGTTTCCAGTCAAGACCTAGAGAAACTTGTGCATGCTTTCATCACCAGCAGGGTGGATTATTGTAATGGACTCCTCACGGGCCTTCCCAAGAAGACCATAAGACAGTTGCAGCTCATACAGAACGCTGCTGCCAGAATTCTGAGCAAAACCAGAAAATATGAACATATCACACCAGTCCTCAGGTCTTTACACTGGCTCCCAGTTACATTTAGGATTGATTTTAAAGTATTATTACTGGTATATAAATCACTCAATGGGCTAGGACCTCAATATATTGCAGACATGCTCACTGAATATAAACCCAACAGATCACTCAGATCATTAGAATCACATCAGCTAGAAATACCAAGGGTTCACTCTAAGCAAGGAGAGTCTGCTTTTAGCTATTATGCCAGCCGCAGCTGGAACCAGGTTCCAGAAGAGATCAGATGTGCTCCTACAGTAGTCACATTCAAATCCAGACTCAAAACACATCTGTTTAGCTGTGCATTTACTGAATGAGCACTGTGCCACTGTGTGTCCGACTGTTTGTACTGTATTTTATTAGATTTTTTTTTTTTTTTTCTAAACTGTTTTAATTATTCTTATTTTATTATTCTTGTTTTTTTTTTTTCTTTTTAATTTCCACTATGTAAAGCACTTTGAATTACCATTGTGTATGAAATGTGCTATATAAATAAACTTGCCTTGCCTTGCCTTGCCTATGAATTATCAAAGAAGCAATTTGAGAGAAGTGCCGACGTGTCGCCGATGTCAGCGAGATATCTAAAATGTTAAATATCTGGACCCATCTGCGATTCAAAATCGCGCAATGAGAAATATGTTTTGACTGAATTCAACAGCAGCGTTGAACTACAGCCAATGAGAGAGCAAGAAATGGGGCAAAGGAAGTGTCAGTGGAAGGAGTCCTGATGTACCTCCAACAGAACATCAACTAACATGGCTGTGATATCAAGAAAGTCTCATTGGACCAAATAAATAGAGGAAAAATTAGTGGAACATTGGCAGGAGCACCAGTTTATATTTGATGTTTCATCTGAACTGTACCACAACTAGGTGGAGAACGAGAAGTGTTGTAGAGAAATTACCAATTCTCTTGGACAGTCAGGTAAGCAAATAGGTAGATTTTACAGTAGGATGTACTTTTTCATATTGTAACCAATACAGTATATGATGCCTTGAGGCGATTCAAAACAGACACATCATATTCTGAAATTCATAACATATGATCATTAATTTTTTTCGTATCTCGTATCACTTCTCGCATGTATTCTGTTGTGTAATCTATTTCGGAGTCCAGGCAGTGTCGTCGGGGATTCGTCAATAATAAAATGTCTTATAATGGGTTCACCCCTGTCACGGATTCATCATGTAATTTGAAAACGCTATGACTTCTGTGACAAGATAGACAGTTGTGTAATATAAACTGTACCACGATCCGAAGTCTTTGAAATTTGTGAAGTGTGTAGGAGCCATAAGTTAGTATTTGGTAACATTGCCTTTAAATTGTTTAACATGGTCAAACATTTTGGGTAGCCTTCCACATGCTTCTCACAGTAAGTTACTGGAATTTTTGCCAATTCCTCAAGACAGAACTGGTGTAAATAGGCCTCCTTGCTCACACACGCTTTTTCAGTTCTGCCCAAAACTTTTCTATCGGATTGAGGTCAGGGCTTTCTTATGGCCACTCCAATATCTTGACTTTGCTGTCTTTAAGCCATTTTGCCACAACTTTGGAGGTATGCTTGGGGTGATTGTCCATTTGGAAGACCCATTTGCGACGAGATTTAAAGTCCTGGCTGATGTCTTGAGATTTTGCTCCAATATATCCACATAATTTTCCTTCCCCTTGATGCCATCTATTTTGTGAAGTGCACCAGTCCCTCCTGCAGCAAAGCACCCCCACAACATGATGCTGTCACCCCCATGCTTCATGGTTGGGATGGTGTTCTTCAGCTTGCAGGTGTAACCCAGGTTAAAAATATAAATACACAACCTCATAAGAACAAAATAGAATCTTAAAATTATGTTCTGTTACTTAACAAATCAATTTAAATGTTTAAAATACTGTTTTAATGTGAGGAGGAAAAAATAAAAATAAAGAACATGGCCCCTTTAAGGATAACGCACGCATTGATTAGGGAAGAGAGAATGTGCGAGATGAAGAGACGAGAGGTGACGCTGAGAGTGATCGGTTGAGTAAAGAAAAATAACTTTGATTCTATGCTTGTAAAAATAAGTTTAGTTTGTTCTGAGGTGCTACATTGGTGAAATATTTTCCAATTACATCTCTGGGATTGACCTGGAGTATATTTACGTTTGTGAATTTGAGACAAAACGGATTTGGACAGGTCTTTTTTTTCTTTTTCTTCGGGACATTTGAAAGTTGATTTCAACAAGATGGCGGGCCACCCAACAAACCAGTGAGGAGAACAGAGACTCTTTGATATATCAGCCACCTGAAAAGGAAAACCACTTTACCTGGGATATCTCCATCCTGGTAGGACTGTAAAGACTGTTACATTTTGTGTCTTGCTGACAACAGTTGGACTGAGTTGATCACAGAGGACTGACGGTAACCAGAATTGTGTACTGTACAAAAGTTGTGAACCCAGCTTTGAGAATATTATGCACCTTTTGTGCATTTTCTTATTTTATTTTCTTCCTTGAATGTTGAGTTTGGTTATCTATTCAGTTGTCAAACCAAAAAGGTTACTTTGAAGCAGTCTAAGTAGTACTGCATAGTAGAAACCACTGAATAAATAAGAAAGAACTAAACTCAAATTGATTAGGCCTAAAAGCGAACATTAAAAACTTTATTAGATCTGAACTAAATAGAATAAAACAACTAGGTGAACAAAACTGGTTGAATTAGTGCTAATAGAAGGAAACCTATAGGAAAAAGAAGGGTAAACAATCATTTGATATTGTTTTTTATTTTTTTATTTATTTATTTATTTATTTTCATTCTTTTATATTGTGGATTGTAATAATTTTTCTTTATTGTGTGTTAAGTGAAGTTATACGATTGCTCACTTTTTGTCAATATAAGCCGGCAGTTCAAACACATTTAGTGGTCTGTGTGAGTTTTATTACTGCTCCTCTGAATCTAGATACTGGTCCAGCATACCTCAACCTGAGGGTGACACGAGTGTTACACAAAAGTGGCGAGCCCAGCCAGGAGCAGTTATTGAAAAATAATAAGAAAAATAAGAAAAGTGAAAGGAAATAAAGATAAATAAAGCACAGACCTAAAGTAAAATAGTCTTGGTTGGGGTTAATCTTGAAAAAAAAAAGAAAAATGGAGATAGTTGAGAGAGAAAATGTAAAAATCACAAGCTCTGTAATTGTTAGTGGCCTTACTAACACAGAGTTAGATGAAGATCTGTCAGACTTTCTAAATAGTCATGGTCGTGTATCCAGAGTTCTTCGTATAGATGACCCACAATCTCCACACCATAAAGATGCAATTGTGGAGTATGAAAGTTGCTATGCCCTCACAACCCTAGAACCTTTGATGCCTCATGACTTCAAGAGTTCACACAATATCACCTACCAAATAAGGCCCTTGTCAAGTGTGTACCTGCCTATAGTCACTGAACATGCCACATTGAGTTATTTCAGTGAACTGCAGAAGATTGCCAAGCTTAGTGGTAAATCATTTGATGACATCTTGAAGGAGCAGCTAACTAAATGCACAGAGTCAGCCACTGGTCACCTGAAAGACACAAGTCAACCTTCAACTAGTGAGCCACATTACTCCCCTGTTAGGAGCCCTGACCCGACCCAACAATTCCAGAGCCCAGTTACAGCCAGAACAGTGACAGCAGAGAAGGAATCGCCTACCATCAGGGTAACTGATATAAACCCACCAGAAGTTCAACGTATGGTGGTGGAGCATATTGTAAAGAGCGACGCAGCATCCTCACAGGTGCATACATCTTTCAGGCTCAGAGTGTTCTCTGGAAAAATTCCCCGGCCAAGTACTGAAGTTGACTATGAAACTTGGAGAAATAATGTGGAGCTCATTCTGCAAGATCTTTCCTTTTCTGACCTACATCGATCAAAAAAGATTCTAGATAGCCTTCTGCCACCAGCAGCAGATGTAGTCAAACACCTAGGTTCACAATCCCCTCCTTCAGCTTACCTCGACTTACTGGACTCTGCATTTGACACGGTAGAAGATGGGGATGAACTTTTTGCCAAATTCTTAAACACGCTACAAGATTCTGGTGAGAAGCCATCATTATACTTACAGCGGTTGCAGACAGTCCTTACCAAGGCAATAAAGCGAGGGGGTGTTTCTTCTAAAGAAGCTGAAAAGCAGCTGCTTAAACAGTTTTGTCGAGGCTGCTGGGACAATGTGTTGATAGCAGGCCTCCAACTTGAACATAAGAGAGACAATCCACCTCTGTTTCCTGAATTGCTTCTACAGTTACGTAGTGAGGAAAGTAAGAACATGGCCAAAGAGAGTAGAATGAGAAAACATCTTGGAGCACATAAGCAAAAAATTGCCTCTCAAGTTGTATCTCTCTGCCCTACTGACAATGATCCCGACCTGACCACAGAAGATGAAGTATCTGAGTTGAAAAAACAAGTTGCCAAACTTCAAAGCCAGCTTACCAAACGCAAGACTAAGCCTGTTGAAAACAGTGTACCATCCCAAACCAGTGCCGTTCTAGATCTGAAAAAACAAATCACTGAACTGCAGAGCCAATTCACAAAATTAAATGTGAAACAGTGCCCAAACCGTCAAGGAAGTGCTGATGGAATGAGGAAAGAATCTTTCCACAAACCCTCTTCAAAAGGTCCACCGCCCACAGCAACTAAGAGGGAACTGGACAGACCGAGGCCTGGCTATTGTTTCCACTGTGGTGAGGACGGTCACATTGCTTCGGCATGTAAGGACGAGGCAAACCCCTCACTCGTAGCCAGCAAGAGGAGGCAGTTAAGGGAAAGACAACAATTATGGGACAGCCAGTACAGTTCTGACTCTTTAAACGAGAAGTAGCTCTTGTGGAGGGACGCACAAGGGCAGGTGCATGTAAACTTAGTCCCATTGACCCTAGTGAGATCCAGAACCACCCAAAGAATTGTTATACAAAGTCCTGCTCTGTTCATATACCAAAAGGGCTGGTTGGTGCCAAGTGCACAGCACAAGTGTGTATTGAGGGCAAAGAATGCCACTGCCTTCTTGATACTGGGTCTCAAGTGACCACAATTTCTCAGTCTTTCCATGAACAGAATTTCCCAGACTTGAGCATAAATCCACTGGACAATCTTCTGGAAGTGGAGGCTGCAAATGGCCAAAACGTTCCTTACTTGGGATATGTGCAGGTGAACATATCTTTTCCTAAAGACTTTCTGGGATCAGAAGTTGAGGTGACAACTCTTGCATTAGTCATTCCAGACACAGGAACCACTACTCAGCCCAATGTATTAATAGGCACAAATACTCTGGATTTGGCCTATGAGAAATACTTTGACACTAACTTTTCAAATTCTGAACCACTGCTGTATGGGTATAGAGCAGTTTTAAAGACAATTGAACACCGACATAAGCAGAAAGAGAATAGCAATATTGGATGTGTGAGGCTTCTCTGGGACATGCCTGCTGTCGTTCCTGCTGGACAGAGTACTGTCATTGAAGGGGCGGTAAATGTCAAAGGCCATGTTACAGAGAAATGGGTTGTGATGGAACCTCCTGCATCATCTATACCTGGAGGGCTGTTGGTCACCAGATGTGTGCTTGCCTTACCTCAAATACCATCACGAAAAGTGCCAGTGATCATGAGAAATGAGACCGAGCATGACATCCTTATACCAAGAAAGAGTATTATTGCGGAAATCCATGCTCTTAAGCAAGTTGTGTCACATGATCATACACCAGCAAAAACGGTACCACCAGACCAGATTTTTGATTTTGGGAGCTCTCCAGTACCCGAAGAATGGAAGAAAAGAATAGTTCAGAAGCTTTCTGCAATGCCTGAAGTATTTGCATTGCACGACCTTGATTTTGGCCAAACAAACAAAGTAAAGCATAGCATAAAACTCCACAATGAAACTCCTTTCAAGCAAAAAGCAAGACCTATACACCCAAATGACTTGGAAGCTGTCCGAAGACATTTGGAGGAGTTAATTGAAGCTGGGGTAATTCGTGAATCTGAATCTTCATTTTCCTCGCCCATTGTGGTAGTTAGGAAGAAGAATGGGGACGTCAGGCTCTGTATTGACTACAGAAAGCTGAATCTTCAGACAATAAAAGATGCCTATGCCTTACCAAACCTAGAAGAAAGCTTCTCAGCGCTCAGAGGCTCCAAATGGTTTTCTGTTTTAGATCTCAAGTCTGGCTATTATCAAATAGAGATGGAGGAATCAGACAAACATAAGACAGCCTTTGTGTGCCCACTAGGATTTTGGAAGTTCAATCGGATGCCGCAGGGGATCACTAACGCTCCGAGTACATTCCAGAGGGTGATGGAAAAATGTATGGGCGGTATAAACCTCAAAGAGGTCCTCGTCTTCCTGGACGATCTGATTGTATTCTCAAAATCCCTAGAAGAGCATGAAGAACGTCTTCTCCATGTATTAAATCGCTTAAAGGATTATGGGTTGAAACTCTCCCCTCAGAAGTGCAAGTTCTTTCAGACATCAGTGAAGTACTTGGGTCATGTTGTGTCCCGGCAAGGTGTTGAAACAGATCCTCAGAAAATTGAAGCCATAAAGACCTGGCCAAATCCAAAGACTCTGAAAGAATTGCGCTCTTTTCTTGGATTTTCCGGTTATTACCGTAGATTTATCCAGGATTATGCCAAGATTGTAAAGCCCCTAAATTCACTTACAGCTGGGTATCCACCTTTAAGGAAGAGTTTCAAAAGCAAGAATCATGACAATCACTACTTTAATCCCAAAGTGCCTTTTTGTGGTAGATGGACTGCAGACTGTCAAAAAGCCTTCGAGACTCTGATCAACAAGCTGACAACTGCCCCAGTGTTGGGTTTTGCTGACCCAGGCCTACCATATGTATTGCATACAGATGCAAGCACCACTGGATTGGGAGCGGCACTCTACCAAGAGCAGGAGGGTAATATGCGCGTAATCGCATTTGCAAGTCGTGGCTTAACAAAGAGTGAAGCTCGTTATCCTGCCCACAAGCTTGGATTTTTAGCCCTCAAATGGGCTGTCACAGAAAAATTTTGTGACTATCTCTATGGCAATACTTTCACTGTGGTCACGGACAGCAATCCTTTAACATACCTCTTAACATCAGCCAAACTTGATGCAACAGGCTATCGATGGTTATCTGCCCTTGCAACTTTTTCTTTTAAGCTGCAGTATCGACCAGGAAAGTGCAACCTGGATGCTGATGGTCTATCAAGGCGTCCCCATGATGGCCTGAGGAATGGCTATGAATCTTTGAAGGAACAGGAACGTATTCACCAGTTTGCTTTGCACCATCTGTCTGAGATTGAAAACTCTGATTTTGTTTCCCAAGAAGTAATTCAAGCCATTTGTGACAAACATTTGGTACGCCAAACTTTGAGTGGTGATAGTGTTCCCCTGGTTGATTCCTTGTCCATGTTTCCAGAAGCTGTACCAGAGAATTTTGAATATTTCGATGGGCTTCCTGTTGTTCCTAGTGTGTCTGAAGATGAGCTAAAGGAAAAACAGAGAGCAGACCCTGCAATACAAGAAGTCATGCATCAGTTAGAATCTGGAGACACTTCACCACCAACAGTGAGAAAAGAGTTACCAGAGTTTCCAATTCTGTTGCGTGAGTGGAAGAAGTTGGAGCTGAAGAATGGGATTCTTTATAGAAAGAGAACCATTGGTGAAGAAATTCAGTATCAGTTGGTCCTTCCAGATGAGTTCAGAAATGTGGTTCTGAAGAGTCTACACGATGATATGGGACATCTAGGACTAGATCGAATTTCTATTGGCCCAGAATGGCAAACGATATTGGACACAAGATAAAGACTTGCAGTCGATGTGTGTGTCGCAAAGCTTTACCAGAAAGAGCTGCTCCATTGGTTAACATCCAAGTATCCAGACCACTCGAATTAGTTTGTATGGATTTCCTTTCGTTGGAGTCAGATTCCAGCAACACAAAGGACATCCTGGTGATTACCGATTTCTTCACAAAATATGCGGTAGCCATTCCTACTCAAAACCAGAAAGCCAGGACTGTGGCAAAGTGTCTCTGGGAAAATTTCATTGTTCACTATGGCATTCCTGAAAGATTGCACAGTGATCAAGGCCCAGATTTTGAATCCAAAACTATTAAAGAGCTGGGTGAAATTTCTGCGATTCATAAGGTTCGAACTACACCATATCACCCAAGAGGAAATCCTGTTGAACGGTTTAACCGTACACTCTTAAGCATGCTTGGTACTCTCAAGGACCATGAAAAGAGACATTGGCGTGATTTTGTCAAGCCAGTTGTACATGCCTACAATTGTACAAAGCATGAAACAACTGGATTTACACCATATGAATTGATGTTTGGGCGTCAGCCTAGATTGCCAGTAGACCTTGCCTTCAATGTATCTGTAAGTCAGAGTCCAAAAAAATCTCATTCTGAGTATGTCCAAACTCTCAAAACGCATCTTCAGGAGAGTTACCAGCTAGCTAGAAGGAATGCTGCCAAAACATCTGACAGAAACAAGCAGAGATATGACAAAAGAGTATCAGAATCTGTTTTGGAGATTGGTGATCGTGTCCTGGTCAGAAATGTGAAGTTGAGAGGTAAACACAAACTGGCTGATAAGTGGGAGTCTGTGGTGTATATTGTTGTAAGTCGTGCAGGGGAACTCCCTGTCTACTCTGTCAAACCTGAAAACAGAGACGGCCCCTTACGAACTTTACACAGAGACCTTCTGTTGCCCTGTGGTTTTTTGTCACCTGTCGAAGAGAGTCACCCTGAGTCTAAAATGCGTAAACGGCCAGCAACGCGACAAAACCCAGAGGTAGACAACCAAGGAGATCAAGAGAGTTATCTGAGCAATGATGATGATGAGGAATGGTTGACACACATTCCTGGACAACCTCAAATGACCGACACCATAAACTTCATACAGGAGTATGATGTGGTGAGACATCCAAAGGACCCACCTCTTGCACCCACTGACTCTGCAGAATCAATGCCTATCCACCTAGGAGATAATCCTAACAACACCTCTTGTGATGCACAATCTGACAACCTACCTGAGGTAGCAAAAGTACAACCAAGAGAATACTTACCTGCTGGGCAAACTGAAAAGGAAAATGTCAAAGAAGTCAGTCATTTACCAGAACTAAGTCCAGAGCAGCAACAGCAACTTCCATCTGAAATTTGTATGGAGACACAATCTGAAATAGATACAACTAGTGCTGTAAACATACCTGATCCTCTGGTCGACACCAGTGCAGTTCAACCCAATGAGTCAAATGAACCTGTAAAAGAAATAACTCTGAGTGAGTGTGAACAAGATGAAGATCAGATAAATGTTCCAAGAAGATCTCAAAGAGTTAAAGAGAAGGCAAAAAGGTTCACTTACCCTGAGTTGGGGAATCCTTTAGTTACAATCATTCATTCCTTATTCCAAGGTTTGAATTTGGCCTTCACAAACTCACTCACAGAGCAGATTATTGATCCTGAGTTCCCTCAATCTATAACAGTACAGCCAGTTAGTATCATGCAAAGGGACTTGCATGGGTTTAACGGGGGAGGGTGTAACCCAGGTTAAAAATATAAATACACAACCTCATAAGAACAAAATAGAATCTTAAAATTATGTTCTGTTACTTAACAAATCAATTTAAATGTTTAAAATACTGTTTTAATGTGAGGAGGAAAAAATAAAAATAAAGAACAAGGCCCCTTTAAGGATAACGCACGCGCTGATTAGGGAAGAGAGAATGTGCGAGATGAAGAGACGAGAGGTGACGCTGAGAGTGATCGGTTGAGTAAAGAAAAATAACTTTGATTCTATGCTTGTAAAAATAAGTTTAGTTTGTTCTGAGGTGCTACATTGGTGAAATATTTTCCAATTACATCTCTGGGATTGACCTGGAGTATATTTACGTTTGTGAATTTGAGACAAAACGGATTTGGACAGGTCTTTTTTTTCTTTTTCTTCGGGACATTTGAAAGTTGATTTCAACAAGATGGCGGGCCACCCAACAAACCAGTGAGGAGAACAGAGACTCTTTGATATATCAGCCACCTGAAAAGGAAAACCACTTTACCTGGGATATCTCCATCCTGGTAGGACTGTAAAGACTGTTACATTTTGTGTCTTGCTGACAACAGTTGGACTGAGTTGATCACAGAGGACTGACGGTAACCAGAATTGTGTACTGTACAAAAGTTGTGAACCCAGCTTTGAGAATATTATGCACCTTTTGTGCATTTTCTTATTTTATTTTCTTCCTTGACTGTTGAGTTTGGTTATCTATTCAGTTGTCAAACCAAAAAGGTTACTTTGAAGCAGTCTAAGTAGAACTGCATAGTAGAAACCACTGAATAAATAAGAAAGAACTAAACTCAAATTGATTAGGCCTAAAAGCGAACATTAAAAACTTTATTAGATCTGAACTAAATAGAATAAAACAACTAGGCAAACAAAACTGGTTGAATTAGTGCTAATAGAAGGAAACCTATAGGAAAAAGAAGGGTAAACAATCATTTGATATTGTTTTTTATTTTTTTTTTTCTCATTCTTTTATATTGTGGATTGTAATAATTTTTCTTTATTGTGCGTTAAGTGAAGTTATACGATTGCTCACTTTTTGTCAATATAAGCCGGCAGTTCAAACACATTTAGTGGTCTGTGTGAGTTTTATTACTGCTCCTCTGAATCTAGATACTGGTCCAGCATACCTCAACCTGAGGGTGACACGAGTGTTACACCAGGCTCACCCTTTTTTTTCCAAACATGATGGTCAATATGGTCAAATAGTTAAATTTTTGTTTCATCAGACCAGAGGACATTTCTTCAAAAAGTAAGAACTTTGGGGACCTGGGTAGCTCAGCAAGTATTGATGCTGACTACCACCCCTGGAGTCGTGAGTTCAAATCCAGGGTGTGCTGAGTGACTCCAGCCAGGTCTCCTAAGCTACCATATTGGCCCGGTTGCTAGGGAGGGTAGAGTCACATGGTGTAACCTCCTTGTGGTTGTGATTAGAGGTTCTTGCTCAGTAAGTTGTGTGTGGATCACAGAGAGTTGCATGAGCCTCCACATGCTGGGAGTCTCCGCGGTGTCATGCACAGCGAGCCATGTGATAAGATGTGTGGATTGACCGTCTCAGAAGTGAATGCAACTGAGACTTGTCCTTCGCCAGCCGGATTGAGGTGAGTAACAGCACCACCAGAAGGACCTACTAAGTAGTGGGAATTGGGCATTCCAGATTGGGATAAAATGTGATAAAATAAAAAAATCTTTGTCCCCATGTGCACTTGTAAATATTAGTCTGGCTTTTTTTATGGCGGTTTTGGAGCAGTGGCTTCTCCCTTGCTGATCAGCCTTCCAGGTTATGTTGTTATAGGACTTGTTGTACTTTGGATATAGATACTTGGCAACATGTGTCCTCCAGCAGCTTCACAAGGTCCTTTGCTGTTGATCTGGGATTGATTTGCAGGAGACAGAATGCGTATCCTTCTTGAGCAGTATAATGGCTGCGTGGTCCCATGGTGTTTGCACAATGTAGATGTCATAAACGACTTGCCACAACTATAGTTTGCTAATATGAAATATGTGGAGTGGTTAAAAAATTTGTTATAATGACTTCAACCTAAATGTATGTAAACTTCAAATTTATATATCGTGATAGCATACATCATATATACAGTATACACTGCCTGACCAAAAAAAAAAGTTAAAATAAGCAGATACTTAAAAGCCTATAATTGGATCATTTTTGCTGTGATTAATATGTTTCAGGTGGCAGCAATACTTTTAACCCTAATTATGTAGTATGGAGCTTCTAATTTCTTAAACAACCATGTCAGAAGTCGTATCCTGTGGTTATGGAAATAATGTTACTGTGTTTCAGAAGGGGCAAATTATGGGTCTGCATCAAGCAAAGAAAACAACTAAAGCATAAAGACTGGACTGTGGAGCAATGGAAAAAGGCCATGTAGTTTGATGAGTCCAGATTTATCCTATTCCAAAGCAATGAGTGCATCAGGGTATAAGGGAAGCACATGAAGAGTTGCACCCATCATGCATTGTCCCACTGTACATGCCACTGGAGGCATGATCTGGGGTTGCTTTATTGTTCAGGTCTAGGCTGAGAAACGTTTTGCTTCAATAAAATGAAGTCAGCTGACTAAGTGAATTTACTGAATGACCAGGTTATCCCATAAATTTTTTTCTTCCCTGACAGCATGGGCATATTCCAGGATGACATTGCTAAGATTCATCAGGCTAAAATTGTGAAAGAGTGGTTCAGGGAGAATGAGGAATAATTTGTACACATGAATTGGCCACCATAGAGTCCTGACCTTAACCCCATTGAAAGTCTTTGGGGTTATTGAATGTGCTGGAGAAGACTTTACGGAGTGGTTCGACTCTTCCGTCATCAATACAAGATCTCGTCCAAAAATTAATGCAACTCTGGATGGAAATAAATGTTGTGATGTTGCATAAGGTTGTCGATATATTGCCACGACCAATGTGTGCCGTAATCAAAGCTAAAGGTGGTCCAACAAAATATTCGAGTATGCTAATTTTTTTGGCCAGGTATAGTGGCTGTATTTGCCATTCTGCCTTTAATTTGTGCAAATGTAAAAAAAAAAAAAAAAAAAAAAAGAAGAAAAAAGTATAACAAATCTACTATATTACAGTAATGAAAATCGAATGAGAATCATTCTAGACCTAGTTTTGGGGTAGAAAATGTGCTTAATTGTGTTACAATGCAAAAAAAGTCTTAATGGTCTTATAAATTGGGTAATACAAAGTCTCCAAGAGCTTAAATGAAAATAGATAGGGTGCGTTCCAATCAGATGTTATTATCCCAATTACCTATTTCCTTTACCATCCACTCTAAGAGCTTTGGAGGACTGAAAGGGTGTGGGGCTCAAAAGTAACGATCACTCAGAACTCTCTTTTTAGGTTATATTTATTGGAAATTCTGTTTTGAAACCATCAGTGGCGGTTCTACATTAAATTGCACCCTGGGCGAGACCACCTTTGAGCGCCCACACCCCCCCCCCACAAAAAAACACACACACACACATACATACACACACAAAATTCACCTGAAGGCTCATGCTGGAGAGAAGTAGAGGCAAAGTTGACTTCATCCTCAATATCAGATATTTGTGGAGAAATTTGTGAAGACATATGTGTAGCTGAGGACATAGATGGTAGCTCATCCTGAAGAGTCGAGACCATTCCAGAAGAGGCCTGTGTAGCGGGGGAGGTGGGTGGCTCATCCTGACCAGTGGCAGAGGATGCTCCAAAATATTTTAGAAGTGCCCCTGAATTGCAATTGAAATTGAAATTAAAAGACCATATGATGATGTTTTATAACAGCTAAAACAGCCAGTCAAATTGACCCCAAACATAATAAGAGAGACATAAACATGAAAACTTCTTGACATTACCAAGACAACATAAATTGTCATAAATATGTCATAAACATACAGATTAATTATCAAACTTAAGAAACCACTTAGCTTTATGGGTTAACTTTACATTAAACTGTCATGTGGTTGGTTTTGACATTGGCTGTCATGAGGCCATTATAACTGTGTCATGAATATTTTTACACTCAACTACAGTGGTACACATTGAATTTGTCATTACAATGTCATTGTACCACTTGAGGTCAAGAAAAGTATACATGACACTGTTATAAAACAACTTGACAGAGTATTAACACTTGATGACATTCAATTTGTACTACTGGGAAAAAAAGTGGTCAGAAAAATATTCATGACACAGTTATAATGGCTTCATGACAGCCAATGTCAAAACCAACATGGCAGTTTAATGTAATGTTAACTCAAAGCTAAGTAGTTTCTTAAGTTTAATAATTAATCTGCTATGTCATGTTTTTTATGACATATGACAGGTTATGTTGTCTTGGTAATGTCAAGTTGTCAACAAAGGCATCTCAAACAAATAATGTCATATTTGCATTAAAAATGTCATAATTGAGCGAGTGACACTTAATGACAGTTGTCATAAACATGCATAAAAACCTCCTTCATATTCATGGCATGTGTCATGTAGCAAATAAGTAGTAAATAAATACCAAATGTCGTCTCTTTGAAACTACCTACAGATTTAAAAAATCAGTTGGCTAATTACAGGGCCTAACGTAACCCAACTGATGGAAATAAATAATAACTGAACTTGTAACAGTTTGGTTGCAAAGCACAATATTATGGTGAAATTAGATCTCGTGTTTGTTGACTTAAAACCGAATTATTGTTGTATAAGCATAGCAAGCATCATAGCAAATAGGCTAACAAACGTAAGAGTTACCAACAATTAACATTAGCCCTTCATTCATGACAACATGGATACCGTAATCATATCACAGAGAGAACATAGTTGCATACTTTTGCTCGTTTCTCCTCTTCTTCTTTTCTTTTTTTTCTAAATTGTGCACCTGATGGCTTTGACCTTTTCCTATCCATCCCTGTTTATTTGGCACTCGACAATCAACAGATTTCCCATCCCCCGCCCCCCAACACTGTCACTCACGTTACGAGTCACGGCCAGAAGTCAAGACTAAACCAATTCACCTTGGTGAGGTGACCACATAATCGTTTTGTATTACTTATTTTTATTAGCCATTTCACACAGAAAAACAAAAATGTGCAGGAACTATAGGCCTGTATTTATAATATTATGAATAAAATGTGCGTTATTTGGAAGAAAGTCGAGTGTGACTGACTTTAGCCCACTAATTTCATTAGAGTATTGCACTGTTATACAGTGGACCCCCCCCCCCCAGTCAGTCACCCAGAGGTGAACTATCCCCTGGCTGCTGCGCCCCCCCTCCCCTTTCCCCTTCTCACACACGGCACCTTCTCAGCACGCAGGGCGTCAATTTGCCAATTCCCCACACAGTGAAAATGATAGATAATAGAAAACCTCTATGTAGAAAACCGCTTCGCGGCGCAGAGGATTTTTTATTTATTTTTTTTAACTGCTCATGCCGCCCCCCATGTGACATGAAAAAATGCAGCCCCAGGCGAATGCCCGGTTCGCCCGAGCCTAAAACCGCTACTGGAAACCATCTTCCAACATGATTATTATAATTGTGCTTTCCAAGGGCACCATTTATACTGCTTGGAACCAGGCGCGTCGTCATTTTTATAGCCCCGGATCTAAAAAAAATAATAATTTATTGATAGTTATTATTATTTTTAATAATTTAAAAAAAAAATGACCGGGTCTTTTAATCTATCCTTCGGAATCATGTATTAAAGACGATTAAAATGTGTTCAAGCCATAGACTGTAAAAAAAGATGGACGACGCCCCTTCGCTCTTTTCCATCGGAGAGAACTGAAGCCGCCAGTGTCCCGATATGGCGCTGACATCTTGGAACTTGAGTCTGCGCACTTGCGTTTTCGGGACCAGTCATGCGCAGTAGTGAGCAGGAAGTAAAGCCGCGAAAACAAGGCCCCGCCCTCACTCTCGCAGAATCAATCGCAAGCACACGCCCCTGCCAGATCGGTTAGCACATTCTACTGCAGAACAACCCATTATGTCGGTGTGAAATAATTAATTATAGAAATTTAGATATGTAATTTAAAGCTCCAATCTCCTCAATCCTCCGAATATCCCGAAAAAAAGTCCGTTGGTGCTTCAGTGACTACTTCGCTCAGAGAACCTGTCAATCACAGCTGTCAATCATGACGTAACAGCACCGTTTTTATAGCATCAAATAACTAACTAAAAACAAACTTATTTTAAAAACAAACACTTGAAATTACATCAGCGTGATAAAAACTACAGTAAATGACAGAAACTGTCTTTGGAAAAAAGATATGTGAAGTGTAATTTAATTGTTTAGTTGGTCTCACGTCCCGTTGAATAACATGGGGAGGCGGGGTTTATGACCTATACTAGGACCGGCCTCTGGGGGGCGATCGAGACGTTTTGGCTTCACTTTTGAAGGCTTGTGCGGCACGCTTGGTTCAAGCAGATCAAAGTTACTATGGTTATTGGTTACTATGGTTACAGCATGTTTGCATTTAGAGTGCGCACCAGAGGAGAGAGAGCCTGAAAGAGCCATCGGTTAATTTACAGCTTTAGGGCTTGACTGTCATTGTTGTTTGTGGCTTCTGGTGGTAGCTATTATGGACATTAGACACTTTTTAAAAAGTAAAATAAGGAGTCATGAATGATACGAGGCGGATGAGAGGCAAGAAGAGTTATTTACTGGCGCAGTTCCCTCATCATTAAGCTCAGGTCGGTGAAAACATACACTGAAAATTGAGAATTAACAACAACCCATTAATTGATTCATTCCTATCATTGAACTTCTAGTCAGATGACTTAGAGGTGTTTGTAACCTCCGTCGAGAAATCCAAATACAGATATAACGCTAACTCGGGAGATTAAGCAGGGCTCTCAAGTCTCACGCATTGGCCGTGAGACACGCAATTCAACTAGTTCACACGCTCACACGCCACACCGTGTATTTCTCACCCTGAAAAGGCAATGCCAACCAAGTTGTCCCGCAAGCTTTATATATAACGTTGTATACGAGGCGCAGGCACACAAAGTGAAGTTTCCTGCCGCCAGCACGTATCTCGGCCAGATTGCGTTCATTACTATTCAACATAGATGCGCGAACACACGGAAGTTGACGGAACATTCTCGGCCACCGTACGTTCGTTACTAGGTAACCAACAACATCGAGCGAACACCAGGGTTGCCAGATTGTGCGGTTTCCCGCACAATTGGGCGGTTTTGCAATATTTTTTGCGGGCAAAAATGGGTTTGGGCGGGTGGATAAAAATTGGGCTGGTTTCGGATCAGTTCGGCGGGTTTTTGTAGCCGAAATACCGGCACTTCAGATCCTTCTTTCTGCGACCCTGTTCAGCAGGCAGCAGTCTCACTCACTCACACACACGTCTGCCAGTGCCAATAAGCCAAAGTGGGCAAAATATAGAAAAAGTTACAAGATAGAAACCAGTAAAATCTACATTTTTTCCATATTAATTTGTGAATATTTTAAAATGTTTAATAAAGGGGCAAAAAGTCATAAACCAAAATCTGAAAATATGTCAATATTATTATGTTTTAATTTTTTTGCGCAGCATTTAGTGTAGGCTATAACGTACTGTTCAAATTTGGTGTTCAACTTTGCATTTAAAAATACAACAACCGTTCATTTTTCAATTTTTTCAATTACGGGTTAAAAAAGGAAAAACGAATGGACGCCAAAGTACACGGACCAGTAATTTTAAAGATTAAATGATTATGTGTTTAAACGAGAAACAAGCCAAAAAAAAAAAAAAAAAAAAAAAAGTCAAAACAATTTTGGGCGGTTTTTTGTGCATTCTCGCGGTTTTTGACGAGGTTTTGGGCTGGAAAACCTTGCTGGCATCTGGCAACCCTGGCGAACACACGTTGTGATGGTGAAGGTAACTTAAGTTGGAAGAAAGCTCGTCTAACATTTTTAGGCTAGAACATTTAATATATAGCCCATCGTATACATTATATTGATGCAGTCAAAAACTACTGGGCTAAGCCCCCAATGTATCAAGACCCTAGCAACGCCCCTGGTCTGGGTCCACAAAACCATTCAATCTCGGAGTCAGACACCTTTCCACGAAGTATTTTTATTAAAAATGTCCTTGTACCTGGGAAGAGACATATCATAGAGCACTGGAAAATTACTAACGGCAAGAATTAGCATTTCATCCATTTTTCCGTTACTGCAGGAGCTGAGAGAGAGAGAAGGATCACTGAGCTCTCCCCTCTTCTCTCCTATTGGCTGTCGTAAGTCGCTCTTCATTTGAATAAAGTTGAACTGTCTCAACTTTGTCGCGTCGCTGGACACGCCCACATTTAGTCGCCAACGGTCGCGACAGCTCGTGTCGCCGGAAGTCGCTGTGCTCTCATTGAAAAAGAATGGGATGGTGTCGCTGTCTCGTGCGATGTCGCTGGCAGTGTGTACACAGCTTTAGTGTGGGGTTCTCTCCCTCTTGTGCAGGCATGGGCAATATACGGCCCGCTGGCCAGATCAGGCCCTCCATGTGGTTTAATGTGGCCCGTGGCTCATTTATCATAAAATGTATGATCATTTGTCTTTTTTTTTTCATTGGATATTTCAGTTAACTTAAATTGGGACCTAACGCGTCTCCACAAGCGTTTAACATGGTCAGTATTGCCAGATAAGAGACGAAACATCCCCAGTTTGAGATTTATACTAAACATTATGGTCGGCGCTGCACTGTCTCTCACTGTGTCTATTGTCCTGTTCATTGTTAGAAATTTATTGTACTGTCCCGTACTTTTGCACACGTTTTTTGCACGTGCACTTTATATAGGTATTTTATATAGGTATTTTAATTTAATCTGTGTAGTTTCATGTGGTTCTGTGTTTGTTCTATGTTGTTTTATGTAGCACCATGGTCCTGGAGGAACGTTGTCTCGTTTCACTGTGTACTGTACTAACTGTATATGGTTGAAACGACAATAAAAACCACTTGACTTGACTTGACTATAGAATATTCTGCCTAATGTTATAGGCCCTACGTATTTTGTGCAATCTGGCAACCATGCACTTTTTCTATCTGGCTTTCCCCTTCGAACAAATTTAGCAATCTGTAGTGCAATATCCTGCTCAAGGAAAGTGTTACACGGATACACTTCAGAAAATCCAAAAAACTATTTCTTGGCTTAAAAAATACAATAACCAAATCAATGCAGAACATTGTATCTCAAAAGGAATACAATGTGGAATACATGGGGGATACACTACTTAAAGCCCGATGTGGCACCTTTACCAAAATAGTTGCCCACCCCTGCTCTAGCGGTTTTATTCACAGGAGTTCCCCCTCAAGATAGCGGTTAAGCCAACGCCCTCTCACTCACACTGTTGCACTCGGTTTACTACAGTACAGACATACTAAAGGCGAAGTCGCGTCATTTATTTTCTCTTCACGCTGTCTTTTGATAGTATATTCTTTGTTAGCGTCTGTTGATACTGAACCTGCTCAGAAGTTGTTATCTTATTGGAATACATTTGCAGAATGGCAGAAACTGACGCAAGTCCATGTGCAAACTGTTTGGGGAAATTCAAGAGCTATCTGCGCACTCGCAAAGGAACTATCCTGGTCGCTGAAATAGTAAGTTATTAACGTGAAAACGATATATGAGTTTAATTTCACTTTTATTTCATGTTGTAACATGTTAGCATATTAATGCTGAGAGAAACAACGTAAGACTTCATCTTCAGTTCTGTTTTCATCGAAGCTGACGGAAACAAAGCGCCATAGATGTGTGAAATTAACTGAACAGTTGCCATGGAATTAGAATTAGAATAATGAATTAGAATATCTCACCTGTTGATTCACATACTTGAAGCGAATGCCTCGTTTTAACCTTTAGAGAATAGAAGCATGTTTTTTAGGGTCTCTGAGACCCCCAAACTCAAGTAATACTGTTCATGGAGAACATGTTATCAAGCAATCTTGTTAATAATCAATTCTCATAAAATAAAATAAAACAGTATCAACACGATACTTAAATGTAAAGTACGTTATAAAAGACATTACAAGGAATTTAAGGTCTCGTTTCATTTGATTCTCATTGAACACAAAAGGAAAATGATTGTCAGAGTGACACTTTTAACCTTTGACCATAAACAACATACATCACGCTTTGCTAGTTCAAGTATATTTTATGCTGTTTCCAAATGCCACCCAAAGTGCTATTCGAGTAGCAAATGAATGTTACTGCTTAAGTTTGCATTTACAATATCCAGTAATGCAGATTATAAAATGAATACTATACATAATTGTAATACATAATTTACAGCAGATTATTATAGAGTATTAAAGGGACAGTTCACCCAAAAATGAAAATTCTCTCATAATTTACTCACCCTCATGTCATCCCAGATGTGTATGACATTATTTCTTCTGCAAAACACAAATGAAGATATTTAAAAAGAATATCTCAGCTCTGTATCTCCTCACAATACAAGTGAATGGTGACCAGAACTTTGTAGCTCCTAAAGGACTTCAAGGCAGAATAAAAGTAATCCATTAGACACCAGTGGTTAAATCCATATCTTTTGAAGCTACAGTATATGATAGGTGTGGGTGAGATCAGTAAATATTTTGTAATATAAATGATCCTACCTGCCAAGTAGTTGGCATTATGCACAAAGAATGTGAATCACCAAAAACTAAAGAGATTGAAAGTGGAGGGATTTACAGTAAAAAAGGACTTCAATATACTGTTTTCACCCACACTGCTTCTGAAGACATGGATTTAACCACTGGAGTTATATGGATTACTTTTATGCTGCCTTGATGTGCTTTTGGAGCTTCAAAGTTTTGGTCACCATTCACTTGTGTTGTATGGACCTACAGAGCTGAGATTTAATTATAAAAGCATTAATTTGTGTTCTGCAGAGAAAGAAAGTCATACACATCTGGGATGGCATGAGGGTGAATAAATTATACTTTTAATAGTGTTGATTGAAATACCTCCCATCACAGAGCCATTTAAAACTTGATACTGACACTGGAGTGTGTGCTTTTGGGAGGAGGTGGCATGGAATGTTGACCATGTGCTTCTGGGCGATGATGAGGTCAAAGGGCATGAAGGTTCACCCATCTGGTGTAAAGATAGAAGCCAGGCTGCTATTCTCTCTCCCATGGCATGTTTAAACCCTAACAAAGCAAAAGTTGTGGATGATATATTGATATATTGATATATTGTCTAAAGACATTGGATTCAGACTTATGGCAAGTTTTGAGAGGACTGTAACATAAAACCGTGTGCAATTTCTAATAACTCTGTATAGTCTTAGCCTGCTCCCTAACACTAAGCTGAAAATTATTTTTCATGTATTAAGAATTAGTCATAATGAAAAGATTCTAATATTTCACAACAAATACTCGGTGCATCTAAAAATTGTAATTATTGTTATCATTCACCCTCATGTAATTTTAAACCTGTACGACCTGTATAAATGTTTTTATAGAAAGTTCACAATGCGCTTGAATAAATTACTAAAATGACAAACTGTAGACTCATGCAGTAGCACTTTATCAGGCACACCTGTACACCTATTATATTCATGCAATTATCTAATCAGTGCCATGGCATGATTGTCGGTCTCAGATGGGCAGGATTGAGTATTTCTGTAACTGCTGATCTCCTGGGATTTTCACAAACAACAGTCTCTAGAGTGTACTCAGAATGGTGCCAAAAAACATCCACGAGTTGCAGTTTTGCGGATGGAAACATTGTTGATGAGAGAGGTCAACAAAGAACGGCCAGACTGGTTCGAGCTGACAGAAAGGTTACTGTAACTAGGGGTGTAACGATCCATTGAACTTGATTGATGCATTGATCCAATAACCAACGATCCAATGTTATCGATACAACACGTAAATTCAACCTTTTTTTATAAGATGCACCTTTATTTTAATACTCTCTTGCCCGTACACATTTCTGTCAGGCGATGAAGCAACCTTATTACATTTCTTTCACTTTATATGTGCTAAATACGCTTTTCATATGGGACAAGGATGCGCGCAGGGTTTGTGAAGCCAAATTGCACTCTGCTATCTGAGTGCGGGCATCAAATGGGCTTCCTGCGAAACGCAAGCTCTAGACCAGTGACAGGATTAAACATCATGTGAAATGTCTCGACAACGCTGACATTCTGAACAGCACTAACGAGGGAAAGAGAAACACCTGCTCAGCTCCAGCATCAGTTATAAGACTTTACACAGTACACATCAACACCCTTACTAAAAATGATCCCCATTAACCGTAACAGAATTATTCATTACAACTGTGGAAGTTGTAGCCAAGAAAACCACAGATAGCACAGATTGTTGGAAACAAGTCATGGTTATGTAAGTACTTTGAATAGGATTAAACTGAAGAAAAAAAAGCTGTAATCAAACGATTGATGATCACTTGTGTGTGACATTATTTTTAGATTATTATTTGTAATCTTTTTCAACATCAGAATTGCCTTATTTTGATGTGGATGTCCAAATGTGGATACTACATTTGCTCAATAAAATATTCAAATTACATTTTGGTTGCATTTGAGGGCAAAAAAATGGTAAGTGATTGTGTAAAATAGGCACATATCGGAATATCGATCGCAGGGCCCTGAATCGAATCAAAACGAAATCGCATCGCAGCAGACTTTGAAGTATCATCAAATATCGGATCGCAGGCCAAGAGAATCGATTCAAGATCGATTATGATCATGATGAAATGTCCGATTTACACCCCAAATGGTAACTCGGATAACCACTCTGTACATTTGTAGTGAGCATAATAGCATCTCAATGCACAACACGTCAAACCTTGAGGCGGATGAGCTACAACAGCAGAAGACCACGTTGGGCAATTTATTATGATCATACTGTTCCCAATAAAGTGTTCAGTGAGTGTAAATCTCCTGTAATGCAGGTACATACACTGTTGAACATTGTTCGTAGATAAATTCTTAAAAAATAAAGACACAGTGCTAGTGAACAGTGAAGTTCACAGTGCTAAATATGCCAAAGTGTAAGAAACATATATTGCATGAATTCACTATAGTAAATATCTGTATTACAAAGAAGTAATAGCAAATTCATAACAGGGCTTATTAACAAATTTGTTATTATTATTATTATTATTATTATTATTATTATTCAGCTTCAAAGATATTTGGAGACCCATAAACTGACCAAAACTTTGCTTAGTCTAACGCATCTGACTAATGTGAAACAACAATAAAGCCCTTTGAATGATAAATCACCCCATCTTAAACATAAGAAACACATGCTTTGCTCATGGATGAATTACATTTTTGTGGTTCAGCACCTCCCACAGATGTCTCCTGATTTCTTCTAAATTGTGGGTCGGTAATGCTTAAACCACATGCCCAAGATCCTGTTTCCTTTTGAAATAAAATGTCAAATCATTGTCCTAATAATAAAGTAAATCATTTTAATTTGTTGTTTAGCCCAAAGCATGTTCAAAAGATTTACCCTATGTGCTCCGGATATCAGGAAGACATTCAAACTCTTATCAAGATGATATTGAGTAACTAACTCAGAATACTGTGATAGAGATAAGAAATTAAAGCATGTTATGAATAACTGCAAGTAAGGGTCATGGACAGTGGGCATAAAACACTCATTATCGATATCTAGGCCTAAATTCTGTCATGCGCATCAGAATGTATACAAGACACACCCATCTCTAAACACGATGAGTCACAGGCCAGTTAAATGGCACTCCCAGTGGCAGTACTCATGCATACTGGGGCTTTTTTTAGACTAGTGACGTTCTGTGAAGCTCTATTCATTTTATTTTCCTTTAGATTTTTTTATTTTTATGTAACCATGCAAGAATGTGTGCTCTGTGCAAGACAAGCACGGCGTGAACAAGCAGTGGGCATGAATTACCATTGCTGAGTCTGTGAATGAATGTCTATGCAAAATGATCAGTGTGTTACATAGTGCAGCTTTAAGACTAATTTGCATCCTTTTTATCACACTTAAAGCAAGAGGAAACAGTTGAATATTTACACAGTTTTATTAGACACAGCATAATTTTGCATTATAACAACAACATAAGAAATGGTTTGAGGTGCTACCAAGAACCAAGCACATACTACTAGCACAGGCTTCATCATTATCAATGGTAGCCTACTCTTCCTTTCCACATCTTCATCCATGAATAATTTGTAACCATTGCATTGATTGCTTTGCAAATGTGGGATTTTTTTCCCTTCAACATTAACTCCATGTAATGGGAAAGGATGGGCATGGAGGAGGCGGGAACCGGCAGAACAGTCAATGTTAAATTGAATGATATAAACGCAACTTAAAACAACAAAAAACACAGAGACGCATACACATACACACACAGCAGCCATGTGTGTCTCTTTCTTTCGGACTGGTGTCTCTGGCTCCCCTAATATCTGTAAAAAAAATTACAGAACATTTACGCCCATAAACAAGTTGTGTGCTATATGAAGAATAATATTCGGAGTGTTTTACAGTTGGTTTCATGTCTCTAAGTCAAACGGTTATTGAGTTGAATGGAATTAGAATATTTACATTATATTTATTTGAAAACATATAGAATGTAAATTCCACAAACAGAGCCTTGTGTCATGAAAGGGATATTTTTAAGAACATTTCATATTTGTTTGTGATGTCATAATATCAAATGGTTAATTTTTTTTATTGATTTATTGTTTTATTAAAATAATCTGAAAAAATATATATATTTATTATTTCAGCTTTGCGCTAGGCAAAGAAAAAACTCTCAGAGAGTTTAATGGGTATTGTTGCAAATGTCAAATATAAAACTAACTTAACCATACTCACAAATACAGGGCATATGTGATTTGGATTTGAAGCTTGACACTACTGGCAATGATAAAACTGTCAATATTAAATAAATATAAAAACAATGACAGCAACTGTAAGAATCCAGCACCGAGCGAGCACAAACAGAACGAGTCAGTTAATTAGTGCATTGGACAAGATGAGGTAAATGCATGACTGACGCTACAGATCCAGGAGATAATTTTATTATTTCTATGTAAGGGAATTAGTTAGATTGTTTCTTTCAACAGAGCAAACCGGCACAAATCGAGCACAAACAAATGATACTGGTTTGGAGCGATTTGGACGACATGGGGTAGAATGAGACGTCACAGCCCCGAATCATATTTGTTATTTCTAAGGAATAGAAATAGATAAAATGTTCATTTTAACGGCACAAATTGAGCACAAACGAATGACACCGGTTTGGAGCAACATGGGGTGGAGAATGACGTCACTGCTCCCGAAAATTTTTGCTATATCTAAGGAAGGGAAATAAATACAACGTTTGTTTTAACGGCACAAACTGAGCACCGGTACATTTGCGGTGCTTCGCCCCATCTGTTCGTTTAACCTCATAATCGACATCCTCAAAGGGCCCTTGTGGGTAGTAATACAAGGACTTTTTCTCCCTGTGTAAATTCCTGTAGCCGAACTCCCCTGTTATACAGCCGGGACTGACGTTCTTGAGCCTGTAGCAAATTCTCCTGTGATGTTGCCCCAATGTGTGGATTTTTGCTCTCAGGTCAAGAACGTATAGAATATAGTTTTTTTTCTGTTTGAAGGTCCCTCCTCCCAATTTTCCCTCATGATGTTAAGACACTGCAAGGCTTATGCCATACAATAATTAAAATGGGGAGAACCACTTGGAGGCTTGTGGGACCTCTCGAACTGCGAATAACAGGGGTTCAAGCCACTTATCCCAAATCCGAGCATCTTTGTGCACAAATGTACGAATCATGTTTTTCAGGGTTTGATTAAACCATTCGACCAAGCCATCCATTTGTGTGTGGTACACACTTGTCCAAATCGATTTAATGCCCAATAATCCATACAGCTCACGTAGTGTATGTGACATAAACGTTGTTCTCTGATCAGTGAGGACATCCTTTTGAAATCCCCACACTGAAGAGTGCCTCCACAACCCTACATGCTGAAACGTTGCATAGAGGCTTTGCTTCTGGAAATTGTGTTGTGTAGTAAACCAGAACCAACACAAAGCAATGTCCGCATGCCGTCCGCTCTAATGGTCCGACGAGGTCCATGCCAATTCTCTCGAAGGGGGCCTCGTTCAAAGGAAGTAGGTGCAAAGACGCTCATGGATTCACCAGCTGACATTCACGGCATGCCGCACACCACCTGTGAACATCTCTATGAATGCCTGGCCAATAATAATGGGTCATTAGGCGGTTTAGTGTTATTTCTCCCCCTAAGTGACCCATCATCGGATTATGATGAGCCATCTGGAATAACATTTCCAGGCGGCTCTTCGGTATCAACAATTGGGTTGTATCCTCTTTTGTCTGAGCGTCCTGCATCACTCTATACAACCAATCATTTATAATAGGAAAATACAGATATGAGAGTGTGATATCTGACTGAAGACGTTAACTATCCATCACTTTCACTTGGTCGAAGGCATGCCTAAGGGTCTCATCTCGTGTCTGCTCCAGAGGGAAATCCCCAGCGGGCAGTCACTACAAGATAATCATGGATATCCCCAGGTACACACTTTACCTTCACCTTGTGACTAGCACCCAAAACCTCATCTTCAACCAGGCATTGATGGATGGAGGTTTGGCAGCAACCGAATCCACCAAGGCCTGGTATGTGGTAATACTCACAGGTATGTGGTATGTCTCAGCTTGATCAGGGGTGGCTTGTGGCAGGTTCGGGACACAGACCACTGTCCCCACCTCCATCACTGGACATTGGTTCTTGAAATGCCCAGACTCAACGCACGCACTCGCAGCAATGGATCTGTTGACCTGGGGGTGAGAGTGGAGAGGGACAGTGTTTAAGAGGTGGAACTCCCCATTTTCCTGGAGGAGGGAGATGGTGGGTGGACACAGAGTGGGTAGAAGGAGGGGGCAGAGAGAGAGAGATAAAGAGAGGGGCTCGCCGGCCCACGGAAAGGCTGCGTGACACGATGGCTCGGGAGGCGGGGCCATCCGCGTCTGCTCAGCGTCATAGTGATGCAAGGGGGGAATCCTCCTATATTGCCCTCACATTTCCGTATTTTTCAATTAATAGGGACTGGTTGTATCGAGTGACGCAGGACACTCAAACCCATGAAAATACAACTGAGTTATTAGTCCCGAGGAGCCTTCTGGAAACACTTTTCCAGGCGGCTCATCACAATCCTATGGCCGGTCACCTAGGGCAAGAAAGAACACTCCACCGTTTAATGACCCGTTTTTATTGGCCGGGCATTCGCGGGGACGTGCGCAGATGGTGTGCGGCATGCCGCAAATGTCAGTTGGTGAATCCACCGGCCACCCCAAGAGCGCCATTGCGGCCATTACCGCTAATCGAGGTCCTCTTCGAAATAATTGACATGGACCTCGTGGGGCCATTAGAACGGTCAGCATGTGGATATCGGTTTGTGTTAATCCTGGTGGACTATGCAACGCAATATCCGGAAGCAGTGCCTCTGAGCAACATCTCAGCATGCAGTGTTGCGGAGCCACTCTTCAGAATTATCTCCCTGGTGGGGATTCCGAAAGAAATCCTCACCGACCAGGGTACTACGTTCATGTCATGCACACTACGCAAACTTTATTAATTACTGGGGATTAAATCGATTCGCACCAGCGTTTACCTCCTGCAAACAGGTGGGCTGGTTGATTGATTTAATCATACCCTGAAAACCATGATTCGTAAGTTCGTACACAAGGACGCAAGAAATTGGGACAAATTTTTGTCTATTGTTTGCAGTCAGAGAGGTCATGGGAGGAGGGACCTTCCCAGAACAAAAATGAAATCCAATATGTCCTTGATCTTCGAGCAAAGCTACACATTCTGGGACAGTTGTCACAACAGAATGTGCTCCAAGCTCACAAAAGACACAAAGCCGGATCTATAACAGGGGTGCCCAGCTACGGGAATTTGCACCGGGAGATAAAGTACTTGTATTACTCCCCATGTTGACCTTGAAATTACTCGCCAAGTGGCAAGGGCACTTTGAGGTTACACGGTGAGTCAGGGATCTCGTTTATGAAGTTAAACGAAAGAGGCGGGGCACGTCAAATTTACCACCGTGTCCATGGTGATGGTAGTTGCGGAGAGGCCGGAGCTCGGGCCAGAGGTGAAGTCCAAAGCCGATCCATTCACCCCGGTCCCTTGCGGAGACCACCTCCCACCGTCCCAGCTCGCGGAGGTGGCTAGCTTGCAAGAACATTTTGCGGACGTGTTCTCTCCTCATCCTGGTCGGACTAACCTCTTACAACACCATATCGAGACCCCACCAGGAATTGTTTTGCGTAGTCGGCAATACCGCGTACCCGAGCCCAAGATAAAGGTGATTCGGGACGAGTTGGAGGCAATGCTCGAAATGCGGGTAATAGAAGAATCGCACAGCGAATAGGCAAGCCCGGTTGTTCTTGTACCTAAGAGTGACGGGTTGGTCTGGTTCTGTGTTGATTACCGGAAAGTCAACGCAGTGTCTAAGTTTGACTCGTACCCGATGCCCCAAATTGACAAACTACTTGATCGGATGGGTGCAGCTCAATTTTATTTGACACTGGATTTAACTAAGGGATATTGGTAGATCCCCTTAACTCCATTATCCCGAGAGAAAACGGCCTGTTCCACACCGTTCGGATTACACCAATTCGTCACTCTTCCGTTTGGTTTGTTCGGGGCTCCCGCCACATTCCAGTGCTTAATGGATAAAATCCTCCGGCCACACGCTGCGTATGCCGCTGCCTACTAAGATGATATCATTATATACAGTAAGGATTGGCAGAGGCATATGCAGCATCTGCGAGCCGTCTTGAAGGGCACACGGCAAACCCGAAAAAGTACGCAACTGGGCGGGTGGAAGTACGGTATATGGGCTTCCACTTGGGGCATGGGCAGGTACGTCCCCAAATTGATAAGACCGCGGCAAGAGCGGCCTGCCCACGTCCCAAGTCCAAAAAGGAGGTGAGACAGTTTATGGGGCTGGTGGGCTATTACAGGAGGTTTGTTCCTAATTTTTCTGATGTCACCAGCTCCTTGACTGATCTCACTAAAAAGGGGGCACCAGATCCGGTCCAGTGGACGGAGGCCTGCCAACAGGCTTTCATAAGAGTTAAATCTGCACTCTGTGGCGAGCCACTTTTACATGCTCCTAACTTCTCTCTCCCCTTTATTTTATCAGACGGGGTTGGGGCCGTGCTCTCGTAGGAGGTGGAGGGTGTGGAGCGCCTCGTGCTGTACATTAGTTGTAAGCTCTCTCTGGGCGGTCCTAACCCTCTGCTACCACCTGCTGGGGCTGGCCTTCATCCTCCACTCGGAACACACCCCACTTCAGTGTCTCCACTGCATGAAGGATACCAATGCGTGGATCACTCGTTGGTACTTGGCATTACAGCCCTTCAAATTTAAGGTGGTCCACAGGCCGGGGCTGCAGATGGTTGTGGCTGATTTCCTCTCCAGAAATGGGGGAGGAGTTGGCAGGCCGGACATTGCCTGGGCTTGAGTCGGGCGGTGGGGGTATGTGGAGCGGGACGTGTGTCTGTCACTGGGGAGAGAGAAAGCGATAAGGGCCATCAACTGGTGATTTAATGATACATAACACCTGTGTCTCGTTACAGTGATGAAGGAGACGGGCTTGAAAAGCCAATAAGAACGCCAATGAGGGCGAGAGAGAATGACACGAGAAAGCAGAGATTGCCGTGTCCTAGTGAACCTCTATTTAGCTGAAAAGCCTGAGCTAGATTTGTGTGGCTGAAAAGCCCGTAATTTATTTGTGAAGCTGAAGTTTAATTAAAAACTGTAGTACCTGAACTGCTCCCCCGCGCCTTGCCCGTATCTGTTACACACTGTTAACCAACTGGGTTTCATAAGCAATGTGTTTGTGTGCTGTGTCTTTGGTTAATGTTTAGAAATGTGTGCATATAAAATATGCTAGAAAGAGTAATCTATAGGGTTGCACAATATATTTGTCATCTTATCTATGTTTTTAATTAGATATTGAATGCTAATAATATGATGCCTTTTTTCTAATTCACACAGTGTACTGTTCTTCTATACAATATATAAAATAGAATACACTTGTAATATTGGCCAACTTTTGGTCATAATGTGAAAATAATTATCTTTCCATTTCAGTGCATGCATAGTTACTGATGCCTCATTCATATTTCCTGAGAATTATAACATAGAGTATAGAAATTGCTATGGTAACATTTCTTTGTTTTTTTTTGTATTTGCCAAGAGCTAGCAAACATGAAACTTCCAACACATTGACAGTCTTCCTGTTTAAGAAACAGTCATCTTCTTATTATGACAACAGCACATTGCATTTACAGGTCTAGGTGTTTCACAGTGGCATGTGTACAAATCATTAGCACCACTATAATCACCATGGCAACATAACACTTCAAGATGAAGAGATGTAGAAATGACACACAACGCCTTTTCCCTCACATAAAATGTTATTTAAAGCAAGCTTCACTATTACTAGTGCTCATTCTTTACGGTTAGGTTTTTGTTTTTTAAATGTAAGGATTAAAACTTCAGTGTGGATTAAGACAAATACAGACATTATTAATACCTCAAAGAGTGATGTGCTACAAGTTTTGTATTTGATCTGATTTAGGATTTTCAGAATACCCAGATTATCACAGAGAGTTGAAGGTGGGCCATTTTGATTTGGACCAGAAAGTAAACACCTTGCAACCACCCAGAACACACTAGCAACTGCAAAGCAATCAAAGTCTTTCTATTAAGTCAGTTCACAGGTGGCCATCTTTGTAGGCCTCCCAGGAGGCTATTTCCAGTCATGAAAGTGCAAATCCTATATCTACTTGAATAGGAAAAGATCTAAATCTCCAAAACGTTTGGTTCCGATCAAAGAACATATTTCAAATCAGCAGTAAAATCTAACAACACTGGAATCATAAAACCTTTACCTCATATTTAGCTAAAATACTAAATTTACCAGGCTTGTATAGCTAATGCATGTGCTTGTTCAAGTTTATTGACAGGCGATGTCTGTATCTAAAACGCGATTGGCTCCTTTACCTGTAGTGTGGGACTTACTTTCTACCTCTGTTGACCATTCGGCATTCCAATGGCAACTATTGAAATAGATTTTTTCCAATAGTTCTAAAAAGCAACTATCAGCACAGATTAATCAGTAAAACCCATTTATCGGTTTACCTCTTGTTAATAGTTAGAATTGGCTAAATAGTCTCTGATAGCAATGCGCTAACAACTTCTCAGAACACTTTAACAAACGCATAGCAACAACCTGGCATCCACCCAGAACCACCCTTACAAAAATGTAGGGTTTTGGCAAACCCCTGTGGCAAACTTGCCGCAAATGCAAATGAGCTTTGTGGCAGTCTCTTCATTGTTGCCACGAGTTTGCCATAGAAGTGTTTGCCATGAAACGGATTGCTGCAGGTTTACCACTAATGGTGAAGTGCTGTAAACTTCTGCCAAAAATTTGCGGCGAATCACAACCTCATTTACATGTGAAAATAATGAGTAGCAAACATATGGCATGTTTATCAGAATACCAGTTTTTTTAAGGTCCACACAAGGGCAATCACCACTTACATTATGTAAAAATCTAGTCAACAGCATAAAAAATCTAGTTACTTTTGATGTTTTTTAATCTTAGTTTAATTTAGCTTAATTTATTTAAAGCTTATGTCAGTAATCTTATTTCAACTTGCATACTTTTACTTTCATGAGTCATAGATTATAACTTCAGACTGAGTTCTTGAAGTTTGACTGATAACCACAACGTGAATAAACTTAAGTTGAAATTGCTGGCCGTGTTTATTTAGTTGCTCTGTACTGAATTATGTAACTGTAATGAAAACTTCAACAACCCCAGTGAAGAAAACCTTTTTGTTTTATGGTGGCAATATAGGCAAATACGACTGGCTGAGTATTTGAGTGTAAAGGCTTAGTTGATTTAGATATTCACAACATTTTCAGCTCCCAAAGGTATTCTTAGTCAAGTCTTCATTTAAAACCATGTAAGTTCCTTCAGGACCCAACCCCCTCCAGTTCATGCTGCATGGGCTGTAAGATGTTTACACTAAAGCTGTATTCTTCTCTTTAGTTCTCGCCACGTGTTTTAGTAATAAAGTTGAAAAGGTTTCACAAACTGCAGGGATGTGAGAAATGTAGAACTCATCTGTTAACTGACACCTAGAACAGATGGCACATTTACATGAATTGTGGGTAGTGTAGAAAGAAGCTTTGGGCTGCCTTGAGAGGTGATTTGGTGGCAAATGTGAATGAAAAACATTTTAATGGGAGAGAGTTGGCAAATACTAGTATTTTTGCTTAAAATGAATGGCGCTTGGTTTGATACTTTGTTATCTAATGCAATAACTAGGGATGTCCCGATACAATTCTTTTTGAGAACGAGTACAAGTACCGATTGATTTCCATATCAAGAGTTTTGAATTTTATCATCAAGATGGTGTTTGAATAAATTAATTCATGAAAACTTGACTCAAATGAAAATATAAAAAATAATTTTCAACATAATTTTTTTTTTTAATGAAGTGCTTTTTTACAGAATGTCAAGTCAAGTCAAGTCAAGTGGTTTTTATTGTCGTTTCAACCATAAACAGTTAGTACAGTACACAGTGAAACGAGACAACGTTCCTCCAGGACCATGGTGCTACATAAAACAACATAGAACAAACACAGAACCACATGAAACTACACAGACTAAATTAAAATACCTATATAAAATACCTATATAAAGTGCACGTGCAAGCGTGTGCAAATACTACAGGACAGTACAATAAATTACTAACAATGAACAGGACAATAGACACAGTGATAGTCAGTGCAGCACCGACCAGTACACAGTAGTGCAAAAAGATGACAGTTCCTAAAAATGCCAAATGTAAACATAACATACTATGAGATAGTGTTGTATGCACATAGCAGTTATTGAGGTAGCAGACAGTTATAAAGTGACAGTAATTAAAGTGCAACTCAGGACATGTGTGTGTGTGTGTGTCAAACCAGTCTCTGAATATTGATTTATTGTACCATGACTAAATGTAATAATAATATGTACTATATAGGGCTGGGTGAAAAAACGATATCGATATATATATCACGATAAAGAAAATCCACGATAAGCTTTTGAGGAATTTTCGATATTTACTGCGTGTCGCTAAAACACAAGCAGTTCAGCTTTCTCAGGCTGCGTTTCTACTGGGGCAGACGAAATCCGCTCAAAGGTGCTCACAGCGCTAGGAGAGAGCTTGCTCCCGCTGCATGAGTTAACGTTGTTTCGAAGCACCTTTTAGACCAAAATGTTTTTCCCTTCTAAATGTATCTTTATTAATCAGCATGTTACGAACCTTTAATAATAAACAAATCGATTTCTGTTCTAATTTTTGTGAAAATTAATTTGATGTCTGGAATGGATAAGGAAAGACTAGAATTACTAGTTGGTAGACTAGTCTCTCACTTTAATGAAAATATACAAATGTTTTTTCAATTTAAAAAAAGTTTTCTAAATTTTCTCTCGGGACACCCCTGAACCCACATTCAGCATCATTCCACAGTCACAAGGGCTTCTATGCTCCATACTTGGGTATCTGAACCTAAAGAAATATTTAAAATGTAAAAATATTCCAACAAATACTGGACTGGTGTCACTATGAACAAACAGATGATCTTTTAACATTCATTTTCAATTGATAAACGGTAAAAGATGGTAAAATTGTTTAAAGACCCCACTGCTTTGGCCGTCTCTGGACCCCCTGTGCAGATTTGTAGAGACTATTTTGACTGTTTAGAATTAATTTTGTCTTATTTTCTTCTGTCAACTTTGAAATAAAAAAAAGAAAGTGCAATGTGTAAAAGTATATCGTGATAAATATCGATATCGAACAATATGAAAAAGATTATCGTGATAATAATTTTGGCCATATCGCCCAGCCCTAGTACTATAAAAATACCTTAGCATTTTTCTGTCTATATTTCAAATCAGGTTCTTAAAAAAATAGTTGAAATTAAAATTATCTTATCATTTACTCACCCTCATGACTTACTTCTACAGAACACAAACGAAGATTTTTAGAAATATAGTTTAGCTCTGTTGGTCCATAAAATACAAGTGAATTGCTTTGAAGCTCCAAAAAGCACACAAAGGCAGCATAAATGTAATCTATAAGACACCAGTGGTTTAATCCATGTCTTCTCAAGCGATATGATAGGTGTGGGTGAGAGACAGATACAAACTGATGTCCTTTTTTTTCTACTTTTTAATGCCCAGTTCCAATTTAAGCATGTAAAACTTTAGATTTGAGCATTTGTCTACACAGTTTTTTTAAATAGCTGGCACAACTGTATTGAAGTTTATAATATGGGTGATCATATTGGTTAGGAGATCAACCTTTTGATCTCATAGGAGATGAAAATTGATCAAGTTACTTTTTAAGTCACTGAACTGTCTTTCTCTGCATCTCTTCGCTGTAGCTCATCAGTTTCATCATCATTATCTGTTACGCTGCGTCAAGGTATGGAGGATATTCAACAGTTGCCATCTGTGAGATGGTCTTTGCCATCCTCTTCTTCATTATCTTCATGATGGAGTTTGACAAACAGTTCCTGATCGTGAACTGGCCCTGGAGTGTAAGTATTAACTGACACACATACACGTGTGTTAACACGAAAACATCTAGACATCATCTTTTGAATGTTTCCCTATTTATGAATTCACATTTTTGCATATCACACCCTAGAATTCATTATACATGCAGAAAGTCAAAATCCAGCTGCAGGGCTGACCATGCACACATACTAAGACCCGAAACATACTCTACACATGTATGTGATGCAAGTAATGCTCAATTTCATGCATCGTTGCATTCCTAAATGTGTCAAAGAAAGCATTTGCAAAAGTGAAAAAACGTTCTACGTATCGCTTCAGGTGAAATGGCCACAGAGTGGCGCCAAAAGCAAGTTTTATTTTCTTCAAACAGAGATGAGGTTTTACAGTAATAAGGTTAAAAAGCTGAATATATGTATCTTCAAATAGATAGTTCTAGTACATTTTGAAACATCAATGCTTATTTTACTAAATTAACCCCTTACCTTTACCCTCGTGAAACTACCCCTTGAATTTATATCTAAATACTTCAATATGCAAAAGTAAAACATGCTATTATCTTCTCTCCCTAGCTGCACTATATTCCATTGTGGCCATTGTGTGAGGAACAGACTAAACTGATTATTCATATTGAACCTTTCCCTCTAATCTTTGTTCATCTGAATGAGAGTAAAAAAGTGTTGCACATTTCACCTGGAAACTGCAGCGATATGATCACAATGGAATGTTTATCTCTTTTGCGAAAATGTAACCAGTCACATTTTTCTCATGCTTCAAAATCAAATTGGTCCACATTGCTGCTCTGCAAAATTTCTCAAAGTTCACACTAGGGTGGGCAAAGCCTTCTAAGTGAATAGGACATTGATCACTTCTGAACTTGACATCCCCTCTCAGGATCTGTTCCGTGCTGTGGTTGGTGCAGCCTTGTATCTCATTACCTCTTTGATCTGTGTGATTGGTGGATCTGGGGATGGGGCTCGAATCGCTGGTGGGGTAAGACACTCATCATTTATCCTCAAAACAAACCTCATGTTCCTCTTTATCAGCAAATGTGTTTTCTTCTGTCATGTGTCCACTGGTGCGAAAGAGAAATCAACTCAATTTCATATTGTCATAGTGTCTATGAATAAAATCATCATATCAGGGGAAAACCTGGAAATATCAGTGAATTTTAAAATTGAAGTTTTCTAGGCCTGGTAATTAATTCAATCTTAAAAGTCATGGGAAAGTCACATTTCTAAAGTGAGTATACATTGTTCTAGTTTTTTCTCTGCTTTAAAATATAAATCTAGAGCAAAATTGGCTTGCAAGCCATAGTGATGTCTGATTTGTCAGTGAATCATTCTATTTTCGAGTCGAAAGGGTTCACCAATCAGTCGAAGGGCCCTATTTTAAGAGCGCTAAGCACAGCGCTACGCCATAAGTCATACACACAAACTGAGTGGGCATGGCCATGTTTTTTTGTGCGAGCATGTGCTAAGTCTAGGCGCAAGTGGGCTTGGTGAAATAACATGTACATCGTGCTAATGAGCTGGGTCAAGTGCAATTTAATTCTGAGGATTTACTCCGGCACTATCTGCAAGTTCACTGAAGTTCCCAAAGTTGAAAGAACACCCATATATTCATGATTACTTTTGAAAAATATGCCCTAAGTATACATATGGATTTAAGCTACACAATAGTAATGAAACAACAACAATGTAAGCATGCAAATGTCTTCTAAAATTTGAATTAAATTTAGTAATCTACAGTAACAATGTGATCTAAGCACTGTTAGTTGATTTTGAAGAGCTTTATGACAAATGTTGGCCTTTCTATTTAACATCTGTTTATAAATAATGCTCACCTTCTCTCCCAGGTGTTTGGTCTACTGGCTGGGCTCTTGTTCTGTTATGATACCTATACAATCGTCATGGGCATCAAGGGCACCAGACAGCATACAGCTGCTCCCACAGGTACCTGCACACACTCATTCATATACACACGTACAGTATAAACCAAATGCAAGTACAATGGTCCCAAAAGTGTTAGGACTCTTCTAGCAAAACTTAAAATGCTTACAAATGATAGAGCTTTTTTTCTCAGAACCAACTTCACTTTTTAGTGGATGAAGGATGTCAGTTCCCTTCAAGTTCACACAGGGATCATAGCAGTGTAACCACTGGTGTAATTCATCACATTAACTATGAACATGTTCCACTAATGTTTGACAACCAGAAAATGTCCAAACGTGTCTTCATTTTAAACAGTATTGTTTCATAATTTCAAACCTAAAAAACCTAAAATGTTTTGCACGAAAGTGTACCTGTGCTATATTTTTTTATTTTTATAAATGGCACTTTTTAAAAAACTAATTTTTTTGAGGCTATAGTATTTATATTAGTGTGTGAATTGTTTTGTTTTTCTATTAGACTTTTTTTTTGTTTTTCACAAGATAGTAATTGCTTGATACCATCACCATGCCTAAACTCCTAAACTTACTGGTATCACTTTACAGTAAGGTTCTATTTGCTAACCTTACATTAGGTATTGTGAACATAAAATGAATAATGTTTTATAGTATTTATTTATAATAAATTGGCGCACAAAAATGAAATTGAAGCAGATATAAAGGGGGAAAAACAATATTAGTGCTGGGAAAGTAAATAAATAAATAAAGGTACTTTCCCACAAATCAATGTTTGATTGAAATAAGTTAATACTTATTTTATAAAGAAATTCAGAAACAGTTAAAAAAATACAAAGGGGATAAGAAACCACAAGAAACAATTAAAATAAATAATAAATAAGATTCCATTCATCCCATGAACAAACAATTAACAATTAATAAAATATATATTTTATGAATCTTTGTTTATGTAAGGTAATAGATATACATTTGTTCTTTGTTAGTTCATATTTAATGTTAACATATACAACTTTTGATTTGATTATGTATATTCATCATATAGTAATGATAATGTATTACTATATGTTGAAATTAACATTAACCAAGATTAATAAATGTTGTTAATTCATATTAACTAATGTTGCCAAATGGAACCTCATTGTAAAGTGTTATTACATTTATTAATCTTGGGTAATGTTATATGTTAATTTATTTACAGTGTCATTGTTAATTCATATTCATAATGCAATGGATTATGTTAACGTATACAACTTTAAATGTTCAAAATGTACACTGATGAGCCAAAACATTATGACCACCCACAGGTGAAGCGATTCACATTGATCATCTCTTAACAAGGCCACATGTCAAGGTCTCTGGGTAGATTAGATGGTAAGCAAACAATCAGTTCTCGTAGTCAGCGCGTTGAATGCGGTAGAAATGAGCAAGGCGTAAAGACCTGAGCTAGAAGGGCCAAATTGTTATGACCAGACGATTGGGTCAAAGCATCTCTGAAACGGCAAGGCTTGTGGGTTGCTCCCGGCCAGCAGTGGTGAGGACCTACCGACAGTGGTCCAAGGATGGACAAACCACAAACTGGTGGCTGGGTGTTGGCCGCCCATGGGTCATTGATGCACGAGAGCAACAAAGGCTGTCCCGTCTGGTCCAAACCGACAGAAGGTCTACTTTGGCACAAATCCCAGAAAATTGTAAGGATGTTATGGGAGGAATGTGTCACAAAACACATGCTGCATATGGGGCTGAGTAGTTGCAGACCATTGAGAGTGCCTATGATGACCCCTGTCCACCATCGAAAATACCCACAATGGGCACTCGAGCATCGGAACTGGACCTTGGAGCAGTGGAAAAGGTCACCTGGTTTGATGAGTTCCGTTTTCATTTACGTCACGTGGAGGGCCGTGTACATGTGCGCCGTTTCACTGGGTAGGTAATCGCACCAGAATGCACTGTGGGAAGACGACAAGCCAGTGGAGGGAGTGTGATGCTCTGGGAAATGTTTTGCTGGGAAACCCTGGGTCCGACCATTCATGTGGACGTCAATTTGACACATGCCACCTACCTAAACATTGTTGCAGACCAGGTACACCCCTTCATGACAATGATATTCCCTGATGGTTGTGGCCTCTTTCAGCAGGATAATGCACCCTGCAACACTGCACACATTGTTCGGGAATGTTTTGTGGAACATGTGGAAGAGTTCAAGGTGTTGCCCTGGCCTCCAAATTCCCCAGATATCAATACAATTGAGCATTTGTGGGATGTGCTGGACCAACACGTCCGATCCGTGGCGGCTCGACTTCGCAACTTACGGGACTTGAAGGATCTTCTGCTAATGTCTTGGTGCCGGATACCACAGGACACCATCAGGGGTTGGCGCTGTTTTGGTGGCACTTGGAGGACCAACAGCATATTAGTCAGGTGGTCATAATGTTTTGGCTCACCAGTGTATTCCTATGTAGAAATCAATTTTAACCAACATTAAAAATGCTGTAAAAGTGTTGTTCATTGTTAGTTCATGCTAACGATGTAGTCAAATGATACTAACATATACAACCTCATTATAAAGTGTTACGAATTTACCAAGGCTTTCACTTACATTAAAACAAGATAAATGTTTAAATAGCAAAAAAATACTCAAGGATTTGTTAAAAATGTAAAAGATTATGTCTAACTTCAACAGCTTACAATTCAGGGGCAAAACCAAATATTTTAGCAAGGATGCATTCAAATTTTCATAAGAAATATTGAAGTTTCAGGCATTTTTAAATCCATGCCAGTTGTTTGACAGTGTCTCTTTAAACAGGTCGCTGAAGGCTCTCTATGGAATGTTTACAACTGTCATTTTGCATTTGAGCCAACCATTTATTCTAGGGAGACACCAGTGGCAGCACTGGCATCTCACCAAGAGCTATGCCATTTAAACAACAAAGTGTTTTATAGTAGTTTCTGTCTACTGCTGATGTCCTGTGACTGCTGTATAACAGCTTAACTAAACTAACCATTCCCTAATTATTTATGTGGCATCTTCCTTTGTGTTTTCACTCTTTTTTTTAACAGATGACACAGTTTGAAAACTGCTTCCCTCACTACAACATTAACAGCAACCAAAACATGGAGGAACAATTTAAAAATGGCTAAATGGGAGAATTCCCATGAGAATTTACCAATTGCGCAGAGTTACCACGAGATTCAACAATGAGAGCTGAAGAGCAGAGGTGTGCAAAAGGATGAAAATAATACACAAATAAGATTGAAGTTTATGTTAAAAAGCGATTGAGTGATCGAGACGTACTGTAAGATTAGTGAAAAGCAGGTAAAAACACCATCCTGGCATATATGAAGGAACAGCAAGCTGTTGGTTTCAAACATTCGCTGTGATTGTCTTGGTCAGAAGGCTTCTGTCACCACATATTTGTCACCTTGCTTGGTTAAAAAAAGCTCAACATATTCCAAGATGTGATATTAATTGATTCTAGGAAATAAACATTCTGTTTTCCCTTTATTTCCTGGAGAAGGACTTGTTTGGCCCTGTAATTTGAAAGGAAGTTGCAATTATGTTTGTTGGAAAACTTGATCTGGTTCATTCAGTTTGGTTCTGTTTTTGTCTAAATAAAACATCATGGTTGTTCAAATTTGTTAAGCCATATTTTTTAAGTTTCTAATTTCTAATAACTATATATTTTTGTGTGTGCCTAAAATAGTGTTTAAACAGGATTGGGTTCAGTTCCACTTCAGTTCAACCAGTTTATAAACATTTAACTCAGGTTCTGATCAGAATCTAACTTGAAAAATGATTTTAGGCAATTATGAAATGAAATTTCAAATGTAAAAAGGGATTTTCTGATCGTTTAAATTGAAAAGAAACTGATCTCAACCCTGATAGCAAGTCCACACATCTATCTGTTTGTACAATAATATGTATTGCCATTTAACCTGTTACCTCAAAGGTTGCTCACTATCTTGATGTCAAACGTGTTCTTTTTTATTATTATAATAAACTGAGTCATATATTGGACGTGTCTTTGTACTGTTGTATGATTTCTGCATTCAGCTCTTCAAGAACGTAGATGCGTAAAACAATAAAATACTAAAATAGTACCAATGTACAGTCTGTGTCACAGAAAGCTCCCTTTATTCTCTCCAAGAAACATTAAAAAGACAAAAAACTGCATATTCAACTTTTCTGACCAGTGCCTGTTTTGGACTTGACAGTAATTCAAGGTGCCAGGCAGCTACTCCAATTATTAAAATATGCATTAGCCGTCTTCTCCATTACATATGTAAGAGTCACTACTTGTTGTATAACTTGCCTGTTTGGAATAGCTTGTGTAACAATTTCACCTAATATATTCAGTATGTGTGTGTTTGTGTGTACTATGTCTATACGCACAATTCATTCAGGAAGTTTTGCTCTTTTAAAAGAGTCAAAATGTAAGATTAATCCTTTTTGCGTGTTTGTTTTGAATTATTTTATCCCTTTTTGTCCCCAATTTGTAATGCATAATTCGCATTACATAGTAGGTCCTCGTGGTGGTGTGGTTACTCACCTCAATCCAGGTGGCGGTGGACAAGTCTCAGTTGCCTCGGCTGGGGCAGTCTATCTGTGCATCTTATCATGTGACTCATTGTGCATGACACTGTGGGGACTCGCAGCATGTGGAGGCTCATGCTACTCTCTGCGATCCACGCACAACTTACTACGCGCACCTGTGTGTTATTTCTCTCTTAAAACTAAAGTGTTTAAACGCTGCGCCACTGCAACAAACCCCACATAACTTTGGCCATTACATAACACAAGTCAGTAACTATTTGGTGACGCTGAATGTACTTCAGTAAGCTTAAGCTTTCATTAATGTTTGTTCCACAAGAGATATTCAACAAAGTATGAGAAGTGTGCCAACCAATAAAAGTGTGCAGCAGTTTATGTCACTGTCTATTTTTGGTTGGGCTGGCTGTTATAGCTTGTACAACTTTTACAAATGTGCCTAGGCACTTACACACCTACTATATTTAAAGATAGGCTACAATATTAGAGCAGGCAGGAAGACTGTGTATACAGTGCCACACACTGGTGTGTCAATGTCCTTAAACTCTTATATTACAGTCTCATGTTTCGATTGGTCTTACCTGAAAAAACCTGAATATATATATATATATATATATATATATACACACACACACCTTTAATTTTTCAATGAAGTATGTTTATTGACACAAGCACGTACTGTGATATATTTCCTCTTACACTTCTGTAAACAATAAAAAATATTGTTAAAAATGGTTTCTGTGTAAGATGTATTTAAACATTCTGCTGTTTGTTTTAACTGATGCTCTTTTATTGTGTTATCTTTAAATATGTAATAAAAAAAATGTGTGAACAAAAACAGACAGACAGATAGATAGATAGATAGATAGATAGATAGAGAGACAGACAGATAGATAGATAGATAGATAGATAGATAGACAGACAGACAGACAGATAGATAGATAGATAGATAGATAGATAGATAGATAGATAGATAGATAGACAGACAGACAGACAGACAGACAGATAGATAGATAGATAGATAGATAGACAGACAGACAGACAGACAGACAGACAGACAGATAGATAGATAGATAGATAGAGAGACAGACAGACAGATAGATAGATAGATAGATAGATAGATAGATAGATAGATAGATAGATAGATAGAGAGACAGACAGACAGACAGACAGATAGATAGATAGATAGACAGACAGACAGACAGATAGACAGATAGATAGATAGATAGATAGATAGATAGATAGAGAGACAGACAGACAGACAGATAGATAGATAGATAGATAGATAGATAGATAGATAGATAGATAGATAGATAGATAGATAGATAGATAGACAGTATATGCGTGGGGAAAAAATTGTCAACAAACTAAAAACAAAGTGCACTGATTTTGACTAAATGACCTTGGGATTTTTTTTATTTCACAAACTCATGGAAGCTGGGTTTAAGTATGGAATAGTATCCATGAGAGAATATAGGAGAGATCAGGGGGTTGTCCTGATTTCGGCTTCAGACAGTTCCGAGGCTCGTCCTGTAGGTGCAGCATGTCCCTGCTTATGTTTCTGACTCAGGCAACTTCTTGTGGAGCTGTTGCCAGCCCCGGAGATACAAAGGCCAAAAACAAAACGCGAAGAAGTTACGTTGGATTTATCTTACGTTAAGAAACACCCCAGCGGACGCATGAAAGAATTCGCGTGAATCAACGCACGAGGCGTTTAAAGGGTCCAACATGTTCACGCGCGGGTCAAAGAAGCGACGCTCCAATCGCTCGGTAAGTCGATCTCAAGTTATGGCATCCCACTTTTAACATCATTTACAGCTGTTTTAACATGTTCTATACACTCATTATAATGAACGCATTGCGGTTTGAGGTCTTAAATATCATATTAACCGTATCGCGTGATGTTGGCGTTCACTTTTTTTTCTCAAACTTATATTACCTGCGGTATCACGTCGTAGGTTTAACGTATGAAGTATTTATTTTATTATTTACTCATTCCTTTTTTTCTTATGTTAAAGGAAGTTTTCGGCGCAGAATGTATGCTTATCTATCATTATTTCGACCCTAACAACAAATTCAATTTTTTTTTTTTTGACGAAATGAACGATTGTATTGAGGAGGCGTGGCTTATTTGTCGTCACATTTACCTGTGCAGGTGACGCCATCATTCAAGGACATTATGGCATATTTCGCTTGAAGGAAATAACATAGATGATAATATAAGTGCAGAATACTTAAGCTTTTATATTTTCAGATATCAAAAGTTTAAATATTATTATTAGCTATTTAAAATGTTGAATGTTATCTGTGTAGCCTATATGATATTAGCAGTTAATATAAGTTTTAGCCTATATAATATAAAACACTTATCAGTTGATTTATTTTATTTTATTTGTATATGCACAGTTTATTTCTGAGTGGTGACTACTCAAATATATTGTTATAGGTATAAATGTCTTTCTGTAAATATAACACAGAATGTAATATGGGCTTGGAAATTGTCCAGTGAACCAATAATGTGTGTTGCACTAGAATTATTTTGGGTTTCGTCTTTGAGTCTTGTAAAATCACTCCCCTCCCTTGCAATATTCTACAGTTTTCACTCATTGTTTTCACTCATTCTTATTGACATGTACCTCATTAAGTTAGCATCCCAACCTAATGCTTCATATTAAAGGGATAGTTCAACCAAACATTAAAATTATCTTATTCATGCCATCCCAGATGTGTGACTTTTTTCTTCTGCTGAATACAAACAAAGATTTTTAGAAGAATATTTCAGCTCTGTAGGTCCATACAATGCAAGTGAATGATGGACAGAACTTTCAAAGTCCAAAAAGCCCATAAAGGCAGCATGAAAGTAATCCATACAACTCCAGTGGTTAAATCAATTACTTTAAAAGAGATATGATTAGGTGTGGGTGAGAAACAGATACAAATTTAAGTCCTTTTAAAACTATAAATTCTCCTCCCTGCCCAGTAGATGGGGATATACACATAGAATGCAAATGGCCAAAAACAAAATAAGAAGAATGTGAAAGTGGAGATTTATAGTGGAAAATATTGATCAATTATTTACCACACCTATCATATCACTTATGAACAGTGTCGAGCAAGCTACTCAAAAAATGTAGCTTTCTATGTTTACAACTACACAACAGAAAAATTAGTTAAAGCTAAAATCTACACTTCAGACTCTTTAGACATGCTACTTATACGATATGAAAAATCACTATTTTTGCATTTTTTTTTATTGTTCATATTTATACTACCACCTCTAAAAACACATACACATTTGAACCTAATTTCATTTGCACATTTCTGTACAACAACTCGTGTACATGCAGTATACGTTTCATTTTATCCTGTAATTCTGTGTCTATCTGTACTGGAAGCTTTTGATAAGAGGCCGGGTCCCAGGTAATGGTACATGTCCAAAAAACATGGCAATGTCATGGTACTTTTTTTAAGTGTTTTTGTGTAGCCTAATAAGTGTTTTGATACTCTTTTGTTTGAAAAATACATTTACCGGCAGAAGGCGTTCACAAGCTGCTCACGTATTGAACTTAAAGACTTTCTTCATCACTGACAAAGGATAGGATGTATTAGCAGGTTTGGTTTCCATTGATTGATTGTAGATCCACTGCAACCAGCATTATCTTTATTTGCAGCGCGAGCGCAAGCTCTCCGATTCATTCAGATTGAATCGCAAAACCGATTCAGACCGCTTTCCTATCACGTGTGACCAATTCATTATAAAGAACCAACTCAAATGAGCAATTTATTTGTGATCGGACATCTTTATTTCTGATTCAAAACTGGCATTAGTAAACACAGGGTACAAGGCATGATGTAGCGGTGTAGCTTTTGTCAATGCTACACCGCTACCTTGTCAAAAATATTGCCTCGCTACTGAAAAGCTACTTGATTAAAAAACTAGCGAAGCTACCGTCTCACTACTCCGAAATGTATTTAAGCTGCCCATCACTGCCTATGAAGATATGGGTTAAACCTCTGGAGACATATGGATTACTTTTAGGCTGCCTTTATGTAATTTCTGGAGCTTCAAATGTTTTATCACCATTCACTTGCATTGTATGGACCAACAATTCTAAAAATCTTTGTTTGTGTTCTGCAGAAGAAAGTAATACACATCTAGGATGGCAAAAGGGTGATTAAGTGATGAGAGAAGTTTTATTTTTTGGTTAAGTATCCGTTTAAGTCCTGTGAACGATTAGCATTGCTTTTGTCTTTTATTTGTTTACTTTCGTGGAGGAATTGCTTTCCATTGAGGAAATGTTCCTGAAATGCCTGGAAAGTGAAGCTAGGAAAGCAAGTGGACAAAAAGTAACCTCAACCTCAAAACATCAGGACACGCTTATGTCTATTAAATATTTGCATTGGATTAGATTGTTTTAAATGGATTGCAATATAACAGGAAACTCTTTGTTTCCTGAAGCTGTTCTCTCTGTGTTGATGCAGTAATTCAGATGTTCACCACATACTGAAATCCAGATGATAGCTGGTCTTCTTAACTGTGACTCTTTCCACATTTCTGTTTTGCATACTGAAACAAAATGAACTGAAATAATGTGATATTGACCTTTGATCAGATATCTTCAAAGCAAGATCAAAAACAGACCTGCCATGACCATTTTGACTTTCAGCCAGTAATTCTGTTGCTAACTTCTCAATGAAAAAGTCCTTGATACTGCTGTATCAGTGGTGGTCAGAGTATGAGGAAACGGTTATTGTGAGTCTTATTAAACTATTTAAAAAAAATAGTTTTTTTGAGCTTTTGACCTTGTAACTGTTGTCATGGTCACAATCAAGAGGAAATGTCCCTCAAGGGTGTGGACAGGAAGACACCCTGAGGGCATCCTGTCTCACTGTTAGACAGGAGACAAATGTTATTTAGAGCCCAAAGTTTCAGCATTAAACCGTCAGGTGACTGTTTATCAACGCACACTGTAGATGTCTCGTGTCCTTTACACGCTAAACTTTCTCTGCTTGATCATCTCAAAGCACAATTACCTTTGAGAGGGAACTCTGCAAATATGATATCTTGCCACCTATTAAATAATTTTCTTGCTGAAAGTTAAGTTCAAAATTTTTATGCAAATGTTTTTGATACTTTTATTGCTTTCCATGCGTTACTTACGTTTTTCTGTACTTGTCTTAATTTCCTTAATTGCGCTACTTTCGTTGCTTTCCTTACTTTTCTTTCTATAACTTTCATTACTTGCGTTTCTTTCTTTTGCCACATTACTTGCTCTACTTACATTTTTCTCTTGCTTTTGTTACTTTCCTTGCTTTCGCTACTTTCAGTACTTTTTTACTGCTCTACTTTCATTACTTAAATTACTCTCCTTTCTTACATTTCTTTTGGTACTTTAGTTATGTACTGTAATTGTTCTACTTTTCCTACTTTTCTTACTTGCGTTACTTTCTTTCAAAGTTGCCTCCAATTCTGAGACAGTTAGCCCTCGCATCTTATCACATGGTTTGCTGAGCACGTTACCGTGGAGACCTAACGCGTGTGGAGGCTCATGCTATTACTGCGGCATATATGCTTAACTCACTACGTGCCCCACCATGAGCGAGAACTACCTTATAGCGACCACAAAGAGGGGTAACCCACGTGACAATGCCCACCCTAGCAACCGGGCCAATTGGTTTCTTTGGAGGCCTGGCTGGAGTCACTCAGCACCCCCTGGATTTTGTTACTTTTCTTACTCATGCTACTTTTCTTTCTTTTGCTACTTTTGTTACTATCCTTATGTTTCCTTCTTTTGTTACTTTCATTACTTGCCCTACTTTCTTTCGCTACCTTTGTTACTTTCCTTGCATGCACTAGTTTCATTATTAGGGCTGCAACTAATGATTATTTTGATAATCAACTAATCTAATGATTATTAGAACAATTATTTGACTATTCGGACGATTATTGCAACGATTAATCATTAGCTCTTAGCCGACTACTCAGCTTGTGCCTTGACTTATAAGCTTGTATTTAACGTGCTTACTAACAATAAAGACGACAAAATCATCTTTTAAAAATGCCTCTAAATAAAATAGTTTTTTTTTTTGTAATTAAGTTTAATTCATTAAAATTCACTGCAAAAAAATCCTATAGTAATCTAGCATTTTGGCCTTGTTTTCATTAAAAATTATCTAAAAATCCTTAAATATATACATTTACTTGAGAAGCAACATATAAGATATTTAGACTTGCTTTCAGAGAATTTATCTTGAATATAAGTGTATTTTTTTTTTCACTTGTTCATACTTCTGCCAGTGCTGTAAAGAAGGAAATTGCTCATATACAAGATATATTCTCTAATAGCGAGTCTAAATATTTTATATGATGCTTCTCAGGTAAATGTATCTGTAATGAAGCTGGCAGGCAATGACAGGCAGACGAAGATGATGTGAAGAACCCAAGTGCATTTTATTTACAAAGTGCTCTCCTACAAATGTGAATCCAAAACATAATAAAACATAAACTTGTCTTGACTGGACTTTACTTGACTAACTACGTTACACAAAACAATACCTGACAAAGGACCCTTTATAAAAAAAATTATGTTTTATAAGTTAAATAATACAAAGAACCAATGACACAACAGAACTGATAACAAGATAGGCTCACATGAGGGAACAGATCACATGACATGGCAATGAAACAGGAATAATTTTTTTGACACAAAACATGAACAAAACACATACACATGACAGTATCTTGTTATAAATAGGCTATTTTTAGATATTTAAAAATATTTAAAGCTACACTATGTAACTTTTGGCCCTCTAGCGGCTAAAAAATAAAACTTTGCGGAAGAACATTGTTTTGGTAATGACACGTTGTGCTTTGGCTCTCCTCCTCTGTGCGGATGAATGTGGTTCAAGGCACAGTTGTACACATGAATACAGGACATCTTATCAGAGCAAATGGACAAATAAATAACAAAAGAATGGAAAAGACAGCTATCTGAAAACGTGTCATCCTAGGAGGTGAAAACAAGTGCCATATCTTGTGCTGTTGTTTGACTTATTGGAAACATTGATGTTTTGAAATAAATGGCGTTACAAAAGTTAGGCAATGTTCGTTAACATTAGACATAACAATTGCTAGTCTGATACGGTCAAGTGTTGTAAAGCTTTTATAACGGCAGGATATTCTAGACAAATGGACCACAGTAGTAACTAATCTATAGATTGTCATTGTTACCAACCAGTGGTCAACATAATTTCAAGACTCGCATGTCCTTGGCAAGCCTAGGACTAAAAGATTTATTTATATAAATTATTGCTATTATAAACATAAATACGTGCTAGCAAGTGAAAAAAAAGTTCTGCACTGATTACAGTATAATTATTGTATTTCACTACACACACACACACACACATGCAATGACGTGTGTGTGTGTGATTACACAATAAGTATATTTTGTCTTTACTGCACTACAACTGCGGAAGTATTAACAAGTGAAAAAATACACTTATATACAAAATACACTTATTTAAGTTGCATTCTCGTAAAGCAAGTCTAAATATATATCTTGTGTATATATATTATTAAAAATTAAAAATATATTTTATGTTGCTTCTCAAGTAAATTGATCTTGTTTTAAGGATTTTTAGACAATTTTAAATGGAAAACAAGACAAAAACACTTGATAACAATAGGATTTTTTGCAGTGAATTTCTTTACTGAATTAAACTTAATAAAAAGTTTATTTTCCCTTTAATTCAGTGAATGTGATTTAGAGGTATTTTTAAAATATGATTTTGTCCTCATTATTGTTAGTAAGCACGTTTAATACAACATTTTAAGTCGGGACACAAGTAGAATAATTGGTTAAGAGCTAATAATTAATCATTGCAATAATCGCCAAATAGTCGAATAATCGTTCTAATAATCGTTAGATAAATCGATTGTCAAAATAATCAATAGTTGCAGTCCTAAGGCAATGAAATATGTACTTTTATTCACCAAAATGGCATTCAACTGATCACAATGTAATCTACAGTACTTAAAAGAGTTCTCATCATAAAATCCTCCACATGCAGCAATGACAGCTTTGCAGATCCTTGGCATTCTAGCTGTCAGTTTGTCCAGATACTCCGGTGACATTTCACCCCACACTTCCTGTAGCACTTGCCATAGATGTGGCTGTCTTGTCGGCCACTTCTCATGCACCTTACAGTCTGTCTGATCCCACAAAAGCTCAATAAGATCCATAACACACTTTTCCAATTATCTGTTGTCCAATGTCTGTGTTTCTTTGACCACTCTACACTTTTCTTTTTGTTTTTCTGTTTCAAAAGTGGTTTTATCTTTGCAATTCCTCCCATAAGTCCTGCACCACTGAGTCTTCTCTTTACTGTTGTACATGAAACTGGTGTTGAGCGAGTAGAATTCAATGAAGCTGTCAGCTGAGGACATGTGAGGCGTCTATTTCTCAAACTAGAGACTCTAGGGGCTTTTCCACTGCATGATACATCTTGACTCAACTCGACTCTACTCTATTTTTTGGGGTTTTCCACTGTGGATAGTACCTGGTACCTGATGCTTTTGTACCACCTCAGTAGAGGTTCCAAGTGAGCCGAGCTGATACTAAAGGTGATGTCAAAATCCTGCAGATCACTGATTGGTCAGGGAGCAATCACTGCCAGCGTCACTGGATTTTGTTTTGCTAGTTTTAAAGTTAGCAACAGCGATAACAGTATTGTTTGTTCAAGCGAATTTCGAATTGTGAAAAAAGAAATGGCTGTGTGCAAAACCACGCCATGGTCAATAAACGAGGTGCAGACGGTCCACTCGTTAGCGATTGAGCGAAAGAAAAAGTCTCTAAGGAAGTGTCTCAGCTTTTGGCCGCAAAAGGCTACCACCGGACCTACCAACAGTGTAGGGAAAAGAATTTTTTTTTTTTTAAAAGTGACTACAGAATCATCAAGGAAAAGTGGAAGTGGTTTGACCAAATGGACGCTATCTAAACCGGCGAGCAATGGGAGGGAGATTGCACTGGACAGCGTTGATCCACAATGAAGGGTTGTATGTTTTTTTTATGTTAACTCTACTCCGCTTGAAAGCTTCACTTTATTTAGTTGACCATCTACTGGAAGCTTGCTTCTAAAACAACCAGGCCAATTTAACTGTTACACATGTGTAAAATCACCATGCAACAACTGCTTCATGCAGCACAATGAGCTAGTAGCTAACAGCTAGCAGTTGTGTTATTGTTTTGGTCAGTTTGTGTTGTGTTAAGATGATGTTATGGCAGTAAAGGCGGCGCAACTATGACGATCAGCCTATAATCCCACCCTTGTTGAGATATCACTAAATTGCAGTGGAAATGCATGCTCAGAAACGTAATGTGAGTAGAGTTGAGGCGAGACGAACCGCCGTTCAGTTTAAACGTGCAGTGGAAAAGTGCCATCTGATTTAAATATCTTCTTGTTTAGTTGTACATCTGACCTTCCACATTTCATTCTGTCCTTGTTAGAGCTAGTTGTCCTTTGTTTTTGAAGACTGTAGAGTACACCTTTGTATGAAATTGACATTTGTTTTGGCAATTTCGAGCACTATATAGCCTTCATTCATCCAAACAATTATTGACTGATGAGTTTCTAGAGAAAACTGATTTTTTTTTGCCATTTTTGACCTAATATTGACCTTTAGACATGCCAGTCTATTGCATACTGCGGCAACTAAAAAACAAATGCAATTACAATGTTAAGCTTCATTTAACAAACCAAATAGCTTTCAACTGTGTTAGCATGATTATTCAAGGATAAGGTGTTGGAGAGATGGCTGCTGGAAATGGTGGCCTGTCTAGATTTGATAAAAAATGACTTTTCAAATAGTGATGGTGCTGTTTTTTACATCAGTAATGTCCTGAATATACTTTGTGATCAGTTGAATGACACTTTGGTGAATTAAAGTACCAATTTCCTTCTGAAACAGCAAACTCTGGACATTATTCCAAACTTTTGGGGCAGCTGTGGCTCAGGTGGTTGAGCGGGTCGGCCGCTAATCACAGTGTTGGCGGTTCGATTCCCGGCCCACATGACTCCACATGCCGAAATGACCTTGGGCAAGACACTGAACCCCAAGTTGTTCCCAATGGCAGGCTAGCGCCTTGTATGGCAGCTCTTCCGCCATTGGTATGTGTGTGAATGGGTGAACGGGACACTGTATAAGTGCAGACCATTTACCATTTAAGTGGAATTTAATAAACAAATCCACAAAGACTCAAAATGGCAAATATAATGAGGTTTTATCATTCAAACTCTGTTTACCACTATATGATAGCCTTGAGCCATTTCTTTACTAGTACTGGTAGTATATGAAATTAAATCTATGAACTTTGAACACGCTTGTCAGGATTTCCTGTGTATAACCTCATAAATTTGATGCCAGATTTAATTTGCAAATGTGACAACCAATTATGTTTCTAGTTTTGCTTCTTCCTCCATGCTTTCCCCTTTTCCTTCTCTCCTATTCATTATTCAAAACAGGCTAATGTGATTAACCATTTAGCAAAGAAAAAAACCCTAAAAGATCTCACTCTCCGTCTGCCTCTCTCTTTCTCTCTGTCTCTCCATTTCTCTCTTTAGCTGTCTCCCTCCCTCACACACACACACACACACACACACACACATTAGTGAATAGAAGTGCTCTGGTCTCGGTTCAGTGAAGTGTTAAAGAGTTCAATGATCTTACAGGCAGGCACTGTTTGTTTTAGCACGCATGCTTCCATATATCTCTCGTTACTGGCGACAAGAGACTGCCATCCGGCTGCAGTCTTTCTCTGTTTCTCTCATCCTGACTGGGTCTTTTACACACATGCCATCAAAGTGCCTAGAAGAGCAAACTGAGCATATCTGTGTTTCCTGTTTGAATTAACCTTGACTAAGAATGACATAACATATTTATTGATATCAAAAGCTTATCCTTGCACTTCATCGTCATCAAGTACATGGTCCCACTTTATATTATGTCTTTAACTACTATGTACATGTATCTGAGTTGTGTACAGATTCTATCAGAAATATGAGAACATGATGTACTTTGATATATGTGCCATTGTACTAAAAGATAACCATATTTATGTAACATGGTATTTGCATAGTACTCCAAGGTACTTTAAAGAATACCATGGTAAACATGGTGGCAAACAGTGGCAGGAGGTGGAATCTGGGTGTCAAAATCAAAAGTAACAGTCAGTATCTGGTGTGACCACCAGCTGTTACCCCAACTCTTCAAATAAGACACTTGCAAGTTCCCAGACATTTCTGTGGGGAATGGCCCTAACCCTCACCTTCCAATCCAACGGGTCCCAGACATGCTCAATGGAATTGAGATTCGGGCTCTTTGCTGGCCATGGTAGAACACTGACATTCCTGTCTTGCAGGAAATCACGCACAGAACGAGCAGTATGGCTGGTGGCATTGTCATGCTGGAGGGTCATGTCAGGATGAGCCTGCAGGAAGGGTACCACATGAGGGAGGAGGATGTCTTCCCTGTAACTCACAGCATTGAGATTGCCTGCTATGACAACAATCTCAGTCTGATGATGCTGTGACACACCGCCCCAGACCATGACGGACCCTCCACCTCCAAATCAATCCTTCTCCAGAGTACAGGCCTCGGTGTAATGCTCATTCCTTCGACTATAAGTCCGACCATCACCCCTGGTGAGACAAAACTGCAACTCGTCAGTGAAGAGCACTTTTAGCCAGTCCTGTCTGGTCTAGTGAAGGTGGGTTTATGCCCATAGGCAACATTGTTGCCAGAGATGTCTGGTAAGGACCTGCCTTACATCAGGCCTACAAGCCCTCAGTTCAGCGTCTCACAGCCTATTGCGAATAGACAGCACTGATGGAGGGATAGTTCATTCCTGGTGTAACTCGGGCAGTTGTTGTTGCCATCCTGTTCCTGTCCCACAGGTGTGATATTCGGATGTACCGATCCTGTGCAGGTGGTTACACGTGGTCTGTCACTGTGAGCTGTCCTTACTGTCTCCCTGTAGTGCTGTCTTGGGCGTCTCACAGTACGGACATTGCAATTTATTGCCCTGGCCACATCTGCAGTCCTCATGCCTCCATGCAGCATGCCTAAGTCACATTCACGCATAAGATTTTTATTTGACAAAAATATCTCCAATTTTGTATTTTTGTTGGATCACTTATCACCATTTTGCTGATAAAATGTAATAAATTGTTGATATGGAATTCATAAAAAAAAAAAAAAAAAAAATGGTATCAGGACATCCCCAGATCATGCCATACGTGATAATACCATCAAATTACCTCTCTGTTGTTTCTTTAATGAAACTATCTGTTAATTTTTAAGCAATAGTATTAGTCGAAGAAATTGTTAATGGCAGTCAATCAGTTAACCGTCTACATCTCTACATGAAATCGATCTAGCACACACAAGTGAAATTTACAACTCGTATCCGTCCGAGTGACAGATAACAGATCTGTAACAGATATTGTGTGTTCAGGACCATGCGGTGGCATTTTGCATAACTGCTATATAACAACTTGAACTGGTTGGCACATTTCTAATGATATATTGTTTTAACTGGTATATTCTTATATGAGCTAATGTACAAAGTTTTTGACCAATACGTGGATGGTTTGCTCACATTTAGTCTGAAGAAAGTGCAACATTGTAAAATTTGTTTCCCATTTCGGAACAAACATCAGGTTTGAAAATGTCCTAAGATACTCCTAAACCTATCCTTAACACTACTGAGAGCAAAACTGCATAATCTCACTAATAATATTTGCAGATATAGAAGCATATCAGGGCTGATTTTCATAACATGAACATATTGTGAATATGGCATATGAAGCCTAAAAATTCATAACCAACATGGCAATTTCATCATGAGATCATGATGTCTGAAATATTATTTTATTTTTGGGTCATTTGTATTGTGTAGCATTTGAGCCAGGGGATGGCAAGCTCTTTGACTTGGAGTGCTATTTTAAATTTGTCTTTGTTAATAGCCTACTCCTCTCATGCTGTTGCTTGCATGCCAGTGATAACCCAGCCGTACTCTGACAAAAGGACGTTATAATGCTTTGTACACATGCTATCATTTATTTTACCATACATTTTTTCTAAAATTCTGTTTAAAATGTTACTAACTTTCTTTCTCAGATGGAGGCAGAGGATCCAGACAGAGGGCAGCCGTGTATGCGCTGTGGAGAACAGTGTCCTGGCTTTCACATGCACGGATGGAGGTATGAACTTGGGACAATAAAACGCTGTTCATCCTTGATGTCACGGTGTCGGAAAAAAGGCTAGGCCTCAAAAACCCATTTTAACTCCTGTATGAGCCAGATTCAATCCAATGTCTCCTGAATGAGCATGAACACTAACTACTAGGCCACAGCTACAACAGTTTGACTAACTTTTGAAGGACATTTGTCCCACTGAAACATGACAACATTAGACATAATAATCTGATAATTGGTTTGGTTATACTCTGGTTTTTAAATCACGTTGTTTGAGACTGAGAATAAAGGAAAGATGGAAGACTGTGCTGATAAACTAGAGAATGTCAGCCATGTGCGTTACGCATGTGCGTTGAGCGAGACCTGGAATTGCTGTGTGTAACCTGAGACATTTAATAATATTTCCAGAGCAGGTAATGAAAGCCAGTGTTTACAATGTCTACACTAGACTGAAACACTTGCAGATGCCATTAGAAAAGCCATCAGTGTTCATCAGCTTGTGTGTGTGTGTGTGTGTGTGTGTGTGTGTGTGTGTGTGTGTGTGTGTGTGTGTGTGTGTGTGTGTGTTCCTTGCATGGTAGCCATGCTACAGTATACTGCCCTACAAAACAAAAAGGCAGTAACTGCATTTTTGGTCAAAAATGAGTTATTATCATTTTCATGACATTCAAGGCATCCTTTGTTATGTGATAAAACATTTTATCTCAAATGTGTGTCGGTAGCATGGCTACCATGCAAGGAACACACACACACACACACACACACACACAGTGCTCTGCAGGATTCTTGCCACTGTTTTCACCCTGTGAATGAGAACATTAACCTCATTTAAACAATCCAGCTGTCAATATGAATAAATAAAACTTGTTATATGTAAGACAATATAGGCCAGATCATTTAAACAGACAACATTTTTTGCCATTTTGAGATCAACATGCCAACTTGACCTATTAGCTGAAGTGTTAGCTCTCCCTTGGTGTCATTTTCAAAATCACACAGACTTGCACTTTTTCTTTTATGTTAAATTTGAAATAAAATGACAAAGAAATGGCGTTGCACCTCTCACGCAACTCGACTACAAGAGAAAAAACATAAAACCAAACAAATAAAAGACAGAACCATATTAATTATTTACTACATTTAATAAGGGACATTCTAAACCTCATTCTAAAGTCCTTTACATTAACATTTACATTGCTTTTATACACAAAGCCCTTGGAGTTGAATGGTTAATCAAGAAATAGGATTTCTAACAAGCAATGGAACCAGAGTTTCAATGATAGCCGCATGTACTATACACAGGAGTAAAGAGTAAAACGTTTATATGCTGCATGTTAACGGGAACGCCACTTTCTCGCAATAAGATGCTTTGTGGTGTCCATTTAAATGTAGTCAGTGCGTCTATCGTGAGTGCTGTGCAGTGATGTACACAGTAGATTGGTGGACAGGTGTTTTGGTTCATACTGTAGCTGTTACTATGTTTTGTATTTTAGCATGGCTTAAACATTGTATTGACCAATCAGCATCCAGAAAAGCTGTATAATTTGACAAAGTTCCCTCTCATGGTGGCTACCATATTGAGATTGCATAACCCATGATTTAGGGCCGGTACTAGGATTCAATCTTTGAACCCGTTAACACCTGTTATTACGATGCGTCTCGGGTGATCCAATTTCATGTGGTCATGTGAAACACATGGCTGTTTAAATGCATCTCCTGTGACCACTTGTGTTCAGATTTGGAGGGGAGGATCTCTGTTTTATGACAACATGCATCAGTCACTATGTCAGTGTGCTACTGCTTGATATTGAAGCACATCAAATTCAGAATAGACAAAGAAAGTGTTAAAAAAAAACGATGCACTGTTTCTCCCAGATGTGGTTGAAATTTAATCTAAGCACAAATGTAACATTTCAAGCAGAATTATCTGTTATTTTAGTGTATTACCTGTGATAAAGGAGCCTCATGTGTTCGTGCTTGTCATCTGTGTTGATTTTAGACACACTATTCGCTTTTTTAAATTTTCAGTTCGGACGGTTATTTCCTTTCAAAGCTGCTTGTAAATGCAAAGTTTAAACTCTTGTTTTAGCAGAGTAGGGCTGAAACGATTAGCTGACATTAAAAATACAATTAAAAAATTCAAATAAAAAAAAAAAAAATTTGACAAAAACTTTTGTTGTCAAATAGTCATTTGATCTCATTTAACATAACATGGGATAACATTAAACCGTAATGATGGTGTGTGAGAGCATCACTGCAGTTCCTGAATGAGTTCAGACAGCTCACAGTCCAGATGCACTCTAAACTTTCCAAACAGCTTCAGGTGATGTAGATCACTAAGTATGAAAGTAAAAATATCAAATAAGTAAATTCAGAAGCACTCTCATTGTGGAATGAGTGGAGCCGGAGATCTTTAAAGGAAACACCCCGGCATTACATCTTAAATGCAGTTATATTTAATGCGTTGTAGCTTTATTAAAATTCAAATAATATGGAAGCAGGTCTTGTAGTTTACTACAAACTCCGAAACTGGCATTTCTCTGTGCGGTCAGCACCTCTTCTATGAGCTGCGCGAATGTCCAGATCTACGGGGGAGAGATTGAAACTGCACCCGGCTGAGGCTGACTCTGTCACGGGACACTCATCCCTCAAGCACGCTCGCATGCTGCAGCTAGAATATAACGTGATAGCTCGTGACTTATTGAATCATAATATATGTCACTGTGTATTTCTTGAAGAAAATTGGCAATATGCAGCTTTATTATTAAGAGAGAGTTTGTTTTTTTTGTGAGTTAAAGATGGATTGAAGTGAACAGAAAGGTGAGAGAGGAAGTCTTCGTCCCATTATACACTGCAACAAAATATGTTAATGATTTGTTTAGGCTGTTTTCCAATATAAATATCTAAAACTCCTTTTAAACAACGTACATTTTCTTTAGCAGCTACACTGCAGAAGAATATAATATTAAAAATACAAATATTTTAAAATATTTAAAAATCCTTCAAAAAAGATTAATTCATCTGAGAAGCAGCATATGAGATATTTAGACTTGCTTTTAGAGAATAGATCTTGAATATGAGTATATTTTGTCTTTACTGCACTCGCAGAAGTATGAACAAGTGAAAAAATACACTTAGATACGAAATACACTCGCTGTATATTTAAGATATGTTTCTTAAAGCAAGTCTAAATATCTTATATATTGCTTCTCAAGTAAATGTATCTTGTTTTAAAGATTTTTAGACAATTTTAAATGGAAATCAAGACAAAAACACTATAACAATTGTTTGTTTTTTTTGCAGTGAATTTCTTTACTGAATTAAACTGAATCAGTAGCATTTTTTTTCCCTTTAATTCAGTGAATGTCATTTAGAGATATTTTTAAAAGATGATTTTGTCCTCTTTATTGTTAGTAAGCATGTTTAATACAACATTTTATGTCAGGCCACAAGCAGAATAATCGGTTAAGAGCTAATGGTTAATCTTTGCAATAATCGGTGAATAGTCGAATAATCGTTCTAATAATCGTTAGATTAATCGATTATCAAAATAATCAATAGTTGCAGCATTATAGTGGATTGGTTGATTACTAGAAATAGGTTTCCAAACTTCTTTGGAAAGATTAATAAATCTCCACGTTCACATTCTTCTTGTGTTTGGTGATAATTTTTGTGCATATCGCCACCTACTGGGCAGGGAGGAGAATTAATTTTTAAAAAGGACTTTATATATTATTATAAAGTTATAGATATTTATCTGTATCTCTCCCACAGCTATCATATTGCTTTTGAAAACCACTGGAGTCATATTAATTACTTTTATGCTGCCTCTATGTGCTTTTTGGAGCTTCAAAGTTCTTGTCACCATTCACTTGCATTGTATGGACCAGCAGAAATATTCTTCTAAAAATCTTCATTTTTGTTCTGCAGAAGAAAAAAAGTGATACACATCTGGGATGGCATGAGGGTGTGAAAATGAGAGCATTTTTTATTTTTTTTTTGGTGAACATTCCCTTTAATTTGATACATTGAAGAAAGTCATGGGTTTGGAACAACATGGTGGTGAATGATGACAATTTCCATAACTAACAATAATATTAATAATAATAATAATAATAATTATTATTATTATTATTATTAATAATAATAATTCTGTAATGCATGTTAAATGTGTATCATGTACTGGAATATAGGAGAGCAAACATCCATTTACGTGATGTGAAAGTAACTAGTTACTCACTACTTGAGTATTCTTTTTATTGGATGAAATATTTTTTAGCAATATTACTTTTGCTTCTACTTGAGAATTATTATTATTTTTTTTAGAAGTATTTGTACTTTTACTTCAATAAAGTTTTTGGCTACTCTACCCACCTCTGGTCATGTGTTTTTGACCACATTCAAATGTTTTATTGTGATCTGATTATAAAACGTTTTAGACCCCATTTAGATATGTATTTAGGGCTGACCACATGTGATCAGATCACCTGAAACACATCTTAATATAGTTTCATAAAATTACATTTGCTGTGGTCCCCCATTCACCGCCATTCAAGTTTAGCCAGCTATGTCAACTTCTGCTTTGCGAACACGGAACATGTGAAAATGGTCCATACTCACTATTTCAAAAGTATAATCACAAGACATAAACAATATGTGTGTTAACATGATTTTAATGTGATAAAATCACTTGCAAACCTTTTCTGTGTACAGTTACAACCAATTTTACAACTTTGTTGCCATGACGAGGTAATGTCAACAAACCCTAAAAAGTCTTTAAAAATTACGATTTAAACTTTTTTAACTTTACATCTCAAATAATACATGAGTTTAACACACAAATTAATGTAAGTGCTTTTATCAAATTTAAAGCTTCACATTTTTGCCTTTTTAAACCCTCCAAAAATGTCCATATTTACTTCCATTGTAAGTGTCTCACTTTAACCTTTTGCTTTTTTGAAGAAAAGGGACAAGTCAGAATAATGTTTTGTTTTTATAGTTACATTTTATATATATATATATATATATATATATAATATAATATATATATATATATATATATATATATAATATAATATATATATATATATATATATATATATATATATATATATATATATATATATATATATATATATATATATATATTTAAACACACACACACACACACACACACACACACGGTTTTAGAAACACTGCCAGTGATTGTGAAGTGTGTGAAGAAGCCAGACTATGACCTGGAACAAATGCCAAAAGACACAAGGCATTCCAATGAGATCAGAGTTGTGTGTGTGTGTGTGTGTGTAGGTTTAAGTGGTTTATGAGGACTTAGTACAAGTAGGTTACAAACTGGTTGTTACAAGAGTATTATGCTATAAATGTGGTTTATGAGGACATTTAGTTTCCCCATAATTCAAATAGTTTAAAAAACATACTAAACAATGTTTTATTGAAAATGTAAAAATGCATTTTTTTTTTTGTGAGGATTAGGTTTAGGGGTAGGGTTAGGGAATAGAATCTATAGTTAATTCAGTATAAAAATCATTATGTCTATGGTGAGTCCTCATAATGATTGCCGCACCAACGAGCGAGTGAGTGAGTTAGTTAACAGACTGGAATTTTACCATAAATCTTAACTCCCACCCCTTTATTTGGATAGTTGACAAATAACATGGATTTTAGGGTAAAATGTATATGAATGTGTGAGAAAGTATATTTAAGGTGAGGTGACTGGTATCTTCATTGTGCAAACTTGTGACATTGACCTGTCAACTAGCAATGTCTGTCCAAAGTCATACATCAGTGTTTGTCTAAATCTAATCTGCCAAGCACTTAAAGTGAGTACTACACTTCAGTCACTATTCACATACAACATACTAATCCAGTGTGTATAAATACGCACATCTATATCTGCACCATCATTTTAATCTGAGAATCTGTAATGCTTTAACCCTGCTTTGTTATTCTATTGTTATACCCTCAAATGTAAAAGTTCAGCAAGCTCTTAAGCACTGGGCAAAAAAGTTTTCTTTTATTTTTTTAGATTAAGCCCATTCTGCTTCATTTCTTTTCTTCACAGACTCTCACTCTTATGTCCAACCGTCTGGCCCCTTATTTTGTGTCCTAATCCAGCCTGCCAGACTAATAAGATTAGTCCTTTCAAGTCATTCTGCTGCAGCTGCTGCCAAGACTGTGTAAATAGAGCCATCAAACTCCCACACTTACAATCTTTTCACATCGCAAGTGTGAGCAAGGCTTGAGCAGAGCGCATTGTTTTTACATCCATTAAAACATGTTACTGCATTCACATCACACCTCATTTTAAAGCTCATTTTATTTGCATTTTAAAGAAATGCTGTTACAAAGTACTGTTACTTCTGAATACTTTTTGTAAATTACTTGATTTGGACAGTGCGTTTCAATAGTGATTGAAATAAACAAATTATATCTTTTTTAAGTTTGAGTCAAAAAGCTTTTATATGCTTTATAAAGAACTCAAAATCTTTGTGTTCTTTGCAATTAAATTCATATTTAGTTAAACCTTAAAGCTCGGATCGGCCCGCCAGTCTCACCAAGAAAAAAATAGCTATCAAAATATAAATAATCACAGTCTTGATCAATGCAAAATAGGTATCGTTTTAAAGCTTAGAAGTTATACTTTACAAGTGCTTTGAAATTTGTTGACAAATCAGAAGTGTTCCGTTTTGATAATTTATTAATAGAATACAACCAGTCTATTTGTTTTACTCACAGACAAAATATAGCAAGTAATAGCTAAGTACATGTCTTTGACATACATATTACTTGTAAACAGGTGTTGCTTATAAGCCGCGTTTTCACTTATAACTTCAAGAGAATATAAACAAAATATCACATACCATTACTTAGAGTAGGGAATTCTTGTTAAAACGAGCCACCACACAACTTAATTGGATGCATAGATCATTAGATAATCCACACGAAGCACATTGTGCACACAGCACATAATGTGCTATCTGTCTTAAAATGTAGTAGGATTCAGATCTCTGCAACCAGAGGTGGAAGTCATCCAAATATGGGCAGAGAGGATCGTTCACTCTAAGGATCGTTCATAATACATATGGCCACCAGAAGATGGTGCCAAGTTCTTGACAGACTCAATGATGGCTCCAGTGATACAGAATGAAACTGAATGAGATCTTGTTACTCATGCTTGCATGCTTTGGAGAGAGAGCATACCCTTAGTAATTGTTGTATTTGCATGTGTAATTAGAGCTTATGTACAATTATTATGTTTGGTTTTTTTAGAGAGACTTTTGGACAATAGGAAATGTTTTTGGACACTAGATCAATTATATTTGTAAAGTTGCTTTGTAAAGTTGCTAACAATTGCTTTGTCGTATCAACACAAAGTTACAGATGACAGGATTTATTTTGTGATTTTTCAGAAGTTTCTTTGGCCATAATCTATATCATTAAAGTAATTGAAAGGTTTTCTTTAAAATGATACCAAGCAATTGACCCTCTATGTTTTTTGTGGAGTTATAAGCCTTTAATGTTTGGCATGCCTCTGAAACAGGTAATCTTTAAAACGCCTTCATAGCTTAAAGGGTTAAATACTGCTGTTTGATGATATTGTCCACTGCAGTTGTCATGGAGGATGTGAAGCTATTGTAGGTATTTGATTAAATTACCAGCAATATGCTGGAGATGATAAAAGAGTCTGGTGGAATGGTAGACCCTGGAGACTCTGAGAGTCATTACTCAACAACTAATTGCTGCCACCAAAGTTCATCTGTTCTTGAGACTGTACCCCTCCATGGCTGTTACTTGTATTACAACTCTGTAGCACAGCAAGTGTTTTGCTGCCACAAACAACGTGGATGGACACTTTCTGATTGATTAATAAGCATATTAAAACATACTTGCAACTCCATGCCTTAAGGTTTTTGAACTTCAGAGGCGACGTGATAATGCATAACAAATCACACACGAATTGTCCTTTCACAAAAAAAGTGAGACTAATAATTGCTGCTAGCACATTCAAGCCTTTACAATAGGTGCCGCTAATCGACAAGCAATTTTACCCTGTTACGGTAGGTGGCGCAAAGCACCTTTTAGCTGGTCTGCCCGCTGCCCATCACGGATGAGAAAAAACAAACATGGAATGACAATATGAAAGACAAGCAAGCGAGATCTCTAGAGAGATGATTGATAAAATAGAACATCTCTCTACAAGCTGCAGCAGTGATGACGAGTTTGTTGTTGATTTGCTCAACGAGAAAAGAAAACATTCAAAACTCTTACACAAACTGTTGCAATTCACCTGCAGGACAAGTTGACTATCACGTCTTATCATGTATACACGTTAAAACAAATGTTGTCAATTGGAAAAATACAGATTTGATCTTATTTCCATGTATTATTACCTACTTGTTATACATCTGCTCAAAAACTTGCATGTTACAAATTCAACGTGACATCTAAATACAAAACCCATCTTCAGTCTGACCCATTATTAGATACTTTACTGCAAAAGACAGTAGAGCCATTTACAATTTTTAAAACACTGCAATAATTATTACATAATTTTGTGGAGAAATCACGATACACCGAGAGTCAAATTATATTTTAGTGGCTTATTTTTAGAGGTTTTCGGTCAAATAACTGGTACCTTTGTTTTGACGGAATTGAGTAAAATTAAATTTCTGGCCGTCCAATATTTGATTTAATTGATACACTAATTTGGAGAATTATGACATTTTGTTGGGTTTCGAAGAAATATAAAGTTTGGTATCGTCGGCATAACAGTGGAAACCTATTCCATGATTCCTGATAATATCTCCCAGGGGATGCATATATAAGGTGAAGAGGCCCTTAAACTGATCCCTGTGGCACTCCATACTTTAACTTTTATTTGATTTGACAATTCCTCGTTTACACGGACAAAGTGGTTGCGGTCTGCTAAATAGGACCTAAACCATGCTAATGCAAGTCCCCAAATGCCAACATAATTCTCTAGCCTATTCAAGAGAATATCATGATCTATACATCTTACATGGATAGTGACTGAGACATTTAAATGTTGTTAAGTGATTTTGTGTTACTACAATAATAGACCGGTGTGCAACACCATGTCATTGAAATGGTCCGCATATCAGCGCCACAGATTCATTCTCCCTCTCTTTCCTCAACAGATCCCTGTAACTTTTAACTGTCTTGTCTATTGATAAAAAGGCAAATATCAATAAAACTGATTCCATATACCATCTGCAAATATGCTCGTATCTCACTTAAACGGATGTAATAAACCAAACTCAAACAACTTCAGCAGATCCAGCATCCTGTGAAACACTCGTATATCTTCCTCTAAAGTACATACAGTAATCGAACAGTCTCTTCTCAACAGTTCCCTCAAACTTTTTTAATGATAAAAGGCAAATATCAATAAAACTTCTATTATATACCATGTGCAAATATGCAGATATCTTGTTTAAAAAATATGTAATTCATGAACCATAAGGTAGAAAGCTAAGGAAACAAACACAGCAACAACTTGGATGCCATGTTTGTTATTTACACAAGCATTGCAGAGAAATTACATTGCTGTGGTGAAAGCTGCTTACTGACCGCGCTGTATGCATATGAAAGTATGACGCTTATACAGTGCATGAAAAAGGGAACGCTAAACTAAATGTAAAACAAAGTAAACAAAGTCATTGTTTAACACCTAAGTTTAATGCTTCGGGTTACTTAGCACTTTGTTTAAATTACTTTTAAGTATGAGCTTTAGTATTACCTTTGCAAGCTCTACTTATAATCTTTTTCTTTACAGGTCAAAATTTGAAATTACCTCCAAACTTAATGAATCAAATATGACAAGATAAAAGCAGCAAAATAAAAGCTGTACCATACTGTAAATAATCACAGAACCTGCTACGTATGAATTGAAGTAAAAAGGGAAATATGAAACTTGGTCTTAGTGAGGGAGAGGCAGAGGGGAGGGTTTGTGAAGGAGGACACCTATTGTTTGGCCACTGTGCTTGTTACAGTGGCCCGAGGGGGTAGAATCAAGTGAACAAGGCAGAATGAGAGAGAGAGAGAGAGAGAGAGAGAGAGAGAGAGAGAGAAGGACTGTCATTTGATTCAGCACAGGCAGGTATGACGTTTTGTTCACTACGAGGTCAATGCTTGGGTAAAGAATTCAACATTAAAACTCTTAAAAATCATGTTTGGAAAATGGACTTTGACATTGGTAGTATCATGACTACTGTGTGATCTATGGTAATACACACTTATTACTGGGTACTCAGGGTCCAGTTACTTAGAATATGATCTTATCGTACTCATTTGTCAGCCATTAGTGTGTTTGTTTTCTGACAGGAAGATTATGGTGATGGCATGATGATGATGGTGGTGATATAATGATGATGTAAGTTTGTATATAACAGTGTGTGTGTGTGTGTGTGTGTGTGCAACATTTTTCACAAGTGCCTAAATCTTTTGCACAGTACTAATATATATATATATATATATATATTAGTACTATATATATATTAGTACTGTGCAAAAGATTTAGGCACTTGTGAAAAATGTTGCATAGTATGTCTTCAAAAATAATGACTCATTTAAAGTCCATTAAACATAAAAATCAATATTCGATGTGACAACCTTTGCATTTAAAATGGCACCAATTCTTCTAGGTACACCTGGACACAGTTTTTCTTGGTTGTTGGCAGATAGGATATTCCAAGCTTCTTTGAGAATTTGCAATAGTTCTTCTGTCTATTTCGGCTGTCTCAATTGCTTTTGTCTCTTTATGTAATCTCAGACTAACTCTATGTTCAGTGGGGGGCTGTTACAGAGCTCCCTGTTCTTCTATTCTAATATTTTCTATTAGCAAAAGTAATGTTTGGGAGTCTAACATTTATATTTCCTATTGACACACTAAAGCTGAAGATATAAATAACCATCTGAAGACAAATGCTTCTGTGAAACATCTAGAATTTTGCACAGTTCTGTGCATGTATGTGTGTGTGTGTGTGTGTATATATATATGTATGTATGTGTGTGTGTGTGTGTGTGTGTATGTGTGTGTATATATATATATATATATATATATATATATATATATATATACATATACATACATACACACACACACACACACACACACACACACACACACACACACCCCCTATACCCAAATTATTTAATATAACATATAAAATAAAAATATTTTTTCTCCCAATTTGGAATTCCCAATGTGCTCTCTTTTTTATATATATATATATATATATATATATAAAAAAGAGAGCACATTGGGAATATATATATATATATATATATAAAACTCACCACACGCCCCACCGGGAGCGAACCACATTATAGTGATCACGAGGATGTTACCACGTGTGACTATGCTCCCTAGCAACCAGGCCAAATTGGTTGTTTAGGAGGCCTGGCTGGAGTCACTCAGCATGCCATGAGATTCGAACTAGCGAACTCCAGGGGTGATAGCCAGTGTCTTTACCACTGAGCTGGCACGGCTGTGGCTCAGGTGGTAGAGCATGTTGGCTACTAATTGCAGGGTTGGCGGTTCGATTCCTGGCCCACATGACTCCACATGCTGAAGTGTCATTGGGCAAGACACTGAACCCTGAGTTGTTACCAATGGCAGGCTAGCACCTTGTGTGTGTGTGAATGGGTGAATGAGACAGTGTAAAGCGCTTTGAAAACCACTAAGTTTAAAAAAGTGCTATATAAATGCAGATCATTTACCATGAGCTACCCAGGCCCAAAATAAAAATCTAGTTAAAATAATCAAGACATATTTTCCACACTGTTTTTCATTGAATAAGGAAATGTTTATTTTGATATACTTTTGTAACAAACACATATTTTTTGTAGGAAACAAAAATGAAGTAACCCACCAAAGCCCAAAAACAATAATTACTCATAATAATAATAATAATAATTACAGATAGCAGTTAGTGTGATGTCTGCTCAACATGCCAATGAACGAATGAGAAATTCCATAACAATTTCGCAAAATGTTTTACATTCGAGTAAGAAATATTTGGAAATTAGAAATACAATAATTTCAGACATCAACTAAACCGATAACAGATCAGAAATAAATATAATACACATCACTGTTTACACCTGTTCGCTAAATGCATCTCCTGTGACCACTTGTGTTCAGATTTGGAGGGGAGGGTCTCTGTTTCCTGACGACATACATCAGTCACTATGTCAGTGTGTTACTACATGATATTAAAGTGCAACAAAGTCAGAAAAGACAAAGAAAGTGCAGAAAAATTGGTGCGCTGTTTAATCTAAGCACAAACTCAACATTCAGAGCAGAATTATACTTTATTTTAGTGGATTTCCTGTAATAACCTGTTTGTGCTTCTCATCTGTCTCGCGGCATGTTGATATCATACAAACTGAAGAAGATACGTAAAATTTCCTTTTAAAACTCCACGTAACCAGCAAAGTTTAAACTTGTTTTAGCGCAGCAGTTGATTGATTGGAGAGGGGTGGCAATTTGCTTCTGTCTGTGACATATACAAGGCGGATGGCGTTTACACCTCAAATGGGAGCCGATCACATGCATTTTTAACCTCATTAGTATGTGGTTTTTGTGATCCGACCTCAAAACATTGACCCCGTTTAGACCTGTATTTTGGGCTGATCACATGTGGATCAGATCATCCAAAACGTATTTTAATACCATGTGTAAACGGGGTATAAAAATATCCAAATCATGAGTCATTTGTTCAGTAATTGGATTATAGTGGGCACGCTGTATGTTTTTTTGGCCATCGGCAGAAGAATGTGCATTTTAGAGCTATTAAGGGGTTCAAAAGTTATGAAAATCATTGAGTTCTGTTTTTAAAAAAAAGGTTGAAAACCAGTGAATCATGGGATTGGCAGCTGTTTGTGACGACCATATGCAGCTATACCATCTAAACATGTACAATATCTTAAGGACGCATCTGGTAGCAGATTGTGTGTGTTGATCTTGGGTCAGGAGTACTAGTGCCAGCAAAGCTTAACCAGCACAGCTGAACCTGTTGACCGGCATTTATACCCTAGCTTGAACATTTTCAAACAATTACAGTGCATTTTAGAAGTGTGCTAATCTTTGTTTGTCCTAGTCAGGGAACAATAAGACAAAAATACCCATTTATATAAGCTCTCTTTTCACTCTGAACAGATTTTGAGAGGAAGTGTGTGAATGTCCATTATTATACTGGAAGATTTCTGTGTACAGATATGGTTTTAAAAGTGATGGGTGTAATTTTTTTATGTTAAAATGCTTTATGCATTCCAGCTTAATATACAAAGACAAATGTAAACCATTAGTTGATTGATATACCACAAAAGTCTAATTATTCTTCTGTTTGTTTCGATCAAAAGCAGCATTCAAGCCAGTGCGAGCCAAGGCTATCAACTGGTCTGCCGGGGCCAATAGCCTGGGACCTCAAGCTGCAAAACCAAAATTGATTTGCATTCCCACCAACGGCCAATAGCCCCATAGCGCAGCCCTAAAACCCACCCTTAATACAATGCCCTGGTGCCAGCGTCACACACCCCGACCCATTTCACAAGCAGGAGGGAAGCTCATGCTGAGGTATCAGACTATGAAGAGTAGCTAGCCCTTGAAATTAACATGGTGGAGACTGAAACTGTCATTTGTTTGCTTATTTTGTTCTTTGCTTGATTGAAAGCGAGATCTGACTCCGTGAAACTGACATTGACAATGATAACTATCCGCAGTTGATCTTTTTTGGCCCAAGGGTAATCGGCGGGCCAAAGGTGCTTGGCCACTGGCCCCAAGGAGGCAAGATTAAGCCCCGAAGTGACAGTGTGAATGCAACTGGCCCTAGCACATCCTCATTTGGCCCGACAGTGGAAATGCAGCTAATGGCTTGTGTTTGGGGCAGGGATATTTGTTTGTTTCACCAATGGAAAAAAGGAGGGGGTATAAGAAAAGTCTGTTTGAAATCAATGTTTACTTTATAAAATTGAATTTGGTGATGTCAGTGGCGCAGAAACTTCAAGCTGAACATTCAGATATGGCAATTTATCACTGAGAAACTGACGTACTTTTTATTTAGATCCAGCAGCCTGACTTTGTTTCGAATTTTGCTTGATAATAAAAGGAGTATAAAACAGTTGTTATTCAGTTTTCATGACCATTTTCCACCCGCTTTCTGACCCTTAGAAATCAATAGGCTGTTTTTGCTACTGTAACTTCTAAATTAATTTAATGAATTAAACTTTAATCAAATTAAAATATAACAGTCCGTTATAATTGGTTCCTGTCATGTGAAAATGAGTAACAGCACTTACTTATGCAGTACATTGGTACGTCCGGTGGACAATATGACGCATCTAAAATTCAAAACTATTGTTTCTATAAATGGATGCAGAATTGCTACGATTCCGGAGGCTGCTAAAAATTATCCTGCGCCACGGAATGCCACTCACGTAGTTTCCCATTTAATTTGACCCAAATCGCCATTTAAATTACATATTTTATTTACTTGAGTATGTCTAAGTGTGTGTTCATACTTGTAGTTTGGTCCTCTTGGTCTGGACCAAAAAAGGAAATGATACATCTAGTCCTGGTTCGCTTAGCGTTCACACTGGCATTTTTAACACCAACATAACGATACAAAACAAAAGGCATCAGGAAAAAGTCACAACCTGCTTGTACAGCTTTTATGATTTTATGGTATATTTTCTGACGGAACTTGCTGATCATCCAAAACAATGCTGGCTGCTGGGCGAAATGCGCTCGTTATGTTTATACATGTATATATGCTGGTATTTTTACCAGCTGAGAACAAACGAAGAGCTAATAAAATTTGTAAAGGAGTCAAAACAGCCCCAGGAGTTCAGTTGCACATTCAAATGAAGATATGCTGCAAGGACAGCTGACGGGCGGTTCCAACACCTGTCCCAAACTGTAATGGGCAACATAGCTCCTGTGATGAGAAGAACCAGGTAAGCTTGAGGTCAGTATTAGGCAAATTACTTCCTGTTTTTGGTCCGTTTAGACATCTTTGGTCCAAGTTGCGTTCATGTATCAAACGAACCGCACCAGAGTTTATTTGGAAGCGGACCGAGACCCACTTTTCAGGCAGTCTCCGGTCCATTGTGTGGCGCGCACCAAGGTTCGGGTGACAGTGTTCACACTTGTTCAAATGAACTGCACTAACAGAACAATCACACCAGAGTTCGTTTTAATCTAACCCCAAACCTGCCAAGTGTGAACATACCCTTTGTGAACATTACATTGTGTATATTCAGTGGTGTAGATTTCAAGGGGATAAGGGGGGAGCAATCAAAAACTGATGGAATGGAGGATAGGTGGAAGAAAAGAGTAAAATCGATGGAAAGCAGCTTTTGTTTTTCCTCTTTTCCTGTGTGTCTATGCTGCCTTTTTACCACTCGAGCCTAATCTGAGGTGTTTGCTATAGAAAAACAAATACAAACTCACTGATATAGAGATGTTTTTCTTTCTAAATGCTCTTGTCTCTTTTACACTGCTATATGTTGTGCTATTAAACAATCTTAATAGCTCATACTGTCAGAATTTAAGAGAACAGTAGAGCTCATCCCATAACTGCACTGACAGGGATTATACCCCCACCCCTACCACACACACACACTCACACACACACACACACAATAATGTTCCTGTTTCACACCATGTGGACGTGAAGACCTCATTTTGACCTCATTTTCAGAATAATAAAGATTCAGAGCTGACCACTGGTGCCTTGTCATCTCTGCACATACCAATGACCAGCTCTTCAAATAATGACACATGACACTCTCTCTCATCGGTTTGTCACTGGGCTCATTTAGAGTAGGATATTTATTTTGTTGTGGGTCAAAGACAGAGGATTAGTTCATTGGAAATGTGTCGCACCTGGCTGTTTTCTGGTTCATTGTGGAACTGTATTTAGTATGTATTTCGTTATTTATTTTACTTTGATCTTTGTAGGATACAATTAAGTTAATATTGTTTGTTCAAGCAATAAAAAGGCTGTACTATATTGTGAAAATACACAACATTTACATTTATCTATGATTGGGGAGGTTAATGTTATTAAAATTAATATTGTATTCCAAAATACCTGCTACAGTCTCTCTTTTAAGTTGTCCCTCTCTCTTATTTCAAGCAATTTGATAGCATAATGCATAAAGTCCATGCATATGCACTAGGGGTGCGCCGATCCGATATTCAGAACCGGTATTAGTCCGATATTGGCCAAAATCACTGGATCGGATATTGTAGGAGCCGGGGGAGTATATTCCGATCTGATACGATCATGGACTTAGTCCGAAACTGTCATACAAATGCTTAACACCTGAGCAACATGCCTTGAAGAGAGATGAGCAGCATGCGTCACGCAGGGTTGCCAGGTTTTCACAACAAAATCCTGCGCATTTGCTGCTCAAAACTAGCCCAATCGCGTTTCAGGAGGAGGAAAAACTCGGACTTGGCAACACTGGTGTCATGTGTACAGTAGCTAGAACGTGAGTGATAGATAGGTGAGACCTGTCAGCACTATCATCATGTCAGCTGTGTGGAGTTATTTTAAACTCAAGGAAGAAAAAAACAAAGCCGAGTGCAATTTATGCAACGTAAGCGTTTCGAGAGGTGGCAGCAGCGTTGGAAACTTCAACACCACGAACTTGATTAAACACTTGCAGAAGCATCATGGAAAGGAGTATGCTGAATTTATCCAGGCAACGAGTGCCAAGAAGAAAAGTGTGCCGCAACAGCAAACATTGCTGGAAACAATTCAGAAGTGTGAAAAACTCTCCCAGACAGCAACAAAGCAAAGCTGATAATGGAGAAAGTGACTGACTTTATTGTTCTGGAAGACCAACCCCTTTCTGTTGTTGAGAATATGGGTTTTCGATGCTTAATGGAGTATTTGCAGCCTCGCTACATGATGCCAAACTGGCATCGGACATAAAAAAGTGGTATCGAGCCACCCCTAATATGCACTCTGTATGGACAAAAGTGTCCAGAGTGTTTAATTCGGACATTTATTAAATGTTGCCTCAAGCATATGGCTGAAATTATGTATTAATAAGTCACATTTCTGCTAGTCAGAGCAGATTGTAAGGGGGGTTACTACATTCGGTGACCTAAATGAGAGTGGAGTGCTGAGACCTTTTGAAAATTTGGTTCAACATTTTGGGACTTCCAGATCTAAGTTCTATAGGTTTAAAGCTGCGCCACCTGCTCTGTATTGTTTTGGTAGTTGTATTGGGCACTCAGGTTTCATTTTGCCCTAGCCTCTGTATTTTGGGAGATGGGGCGGTCATCTATGTAGAGAATAGACACATAAAGAGTTGGGTCCTAACCAGAGTTATGATCACCAGACAGATAGTTTTAAGGGGATGGAGGTCCTCATTCCAGGAGTGGTGCTCTGAGATGGGAAGGGTGGCGGCCTTTGAAGAAGGGTCATTTAGAAGACTGGGGAAATTGGACCTGTTTGTTGGGAAATGTTGGATATCTGGTGTTTCTGGAGGGCTCTCGTGGAGGGGAGTGTAGAGAAAGTTGTAGTTGTCAATATGTGTGATTATGATATATTTTTTATTGTTTTGTTTTTGTTTATTTATTTTGTGTGTGTCTATAATCATGTATGACCACTGGGATGTTGTTGGGGGCCAGGGTGGGGTTAGGATTGGGAGGGGTAATAGTGCGGGTTAATTGTTGATTCTGTGTATATATGTTTTATTTTTCTGTGTTTAATATATGATGTGGTTTCTCTCCGGAACTACCATCGCCAAGGACACGGGGACTGGCTCCCTCCAAGGTTTTAGGAGGTTGAGGTGGTAAATTTGATGTTCTCCCACTCTATCCATACATTTAACCTCATAATTGAGATCTCCGACTCGCTGTGTGACCTCAAAGGGCCCTTGCCACTTGGTGAGTAATATTAGAGCTCGAGGTAGACAGTAATACAAAGACTTTATCTCCCTACACAAATGAGCGCAATTGTGTACCCCTGTTATAGAGCCAGCTCTGTCTGTCTTGAGCTTGGAGCAAATTATTTTGTGTTAACTGTCCCAATGTATGTAGTTTTGCTCTAAGGTCAAGAACGTATTGAATTTCATTTTAGCTCTGTGAAGGTCCCTCCTCCCAAGCCTCCCATATGATGTCAAGCACGCCACGTGTCTTACGCCCATACAGGAGCTTGAAGAGTAAAACCCCATGGAGGCTGCGGGACTTCCCAGACTGCAAATAACAGGTTCCAGCCACTTATCCCAATCCCTAGCACCCTCGTGCAAGGACTTACGAATAATATTCTTTAGGGTTTGATTAAACCATTCAACCAACCCATTGGTTTGAGGGTGATAAGCACTGATGCGGATCGATTTAATCCCTAATCATTTATATCGTTTTCTAAATTGTTTTGAAGGTAACCTCGATATACAGCAGGGGGTGCAAGTGTGCTTTTGCAGTGGCTGGTGGATTCACCAGCTGACATTCACGGCACATCGCACACCATCTGTGAACATCCCCATGAATGCCAGGCCAATAGAAATGAGCCATTATTCAGTTCAGTGTCTCTTGCCCTAAGTGACCTCCCATAGGATTATGATAAACTGCCTGGAAAAGCATTTCCCGACGGCTCTTTGGGATTAATTGCTGGGTTGTATTCTCTTTTATTTGAGCGTCCTGTGCCACTCGATGCAATCAGTCTTTTATAATTGAAAAATAGGTATATGCGAGTGTGAGGTTTGGCTGGAGCTGTTGACCAATAATTATTCTCACTTGGTCAAAGGCATTCTTAAGGGATTTGTCATATGTCTGCTCCATATGTCTGAGGGAACTCCCTCAGAGCAGGAATCCCCTCTCTTGCGTCATTCTGACATGGAACGGCCGTAGATGTCCCTACTACCACCTCACCAGCCAATGCATCACACGTAACACAACAAGATATTTGTTTGCAGGACCCATCCACACTTTACCTTTAACAATCTCTGAAACTCAGGCCAATTCGTTCCCAAAATTTGTGTATAGGTGAGGCGGGAGCTAACCGCAGTCTCCACTCTGTATTTCCCCCCTGAATTGTATCTCAATGTTCACCAAAGGATACATGTGAATATTCCCATGCACACACTACACTCTCCCCTGTCTGTTTGTGCCCAATGCCCCGACTTGCACCAAGCGTTGGTGTATAGAGGTTTGAGAACAACCATAATCCACTAAAGCTTGATATGTATCCCCTTTACACTCACCAGTATCCAATAAGACCCCGCCTAATCGGGGCAGCATGCGGAGCTTCGGGGATCTGGACCAGAGTCCCCACCTCCATCACTGGAACTGAAAGTGGAACTGGAAGTTCCCGGTTTCCCTGCAGCTCCAACAGACCAGCCCAGGCTTTCCTACCACACCTGTGGAAACGGTCTTGTCAACATTGGGGTGGAGTGCGGAGGGGGACAGGGGAAGCAGGAGGTACGGATGAGGGAATGACCCCCTGAGCCGGGGAAGTGATTTGGGTGGGGTTCCTCACCATTTTCCGGGGAGCCGGTAAATGGGATGGGTGAGAGGGGAGGGGTTGAGACAAAGGAGAGAGAGAGAGAGAGAGAGAGAGAGAGAGAGCAGGAGTTGAAACGGCTGTTCCTACTCCAGCCGCAGCTCGACGAGGGCTTGATGCTGGTTCTGTTGGATGCCGGTGAGGGTCTTTTTGTAATTATCATTTTTTATTGATTCAAAGAAAATAACACAACAGAGAAAAACAACACATACACACCGAATCAACATTTAATTTTTAACCCTCACTAATATCCCTCCCCAAACACCAGCCCTACCCAAACCCAAAGAACACCCCGGTGGACACATAAAATAATACACACACTCACACACAAAAATAAATAAATGAATGAAAATATATATATATATATATAATAAACATGCATAATTAAACTAAACTTCTCTCTCCTTATTACTTCGAGAGTCCCCCAAAACTTCCAAATACCCCCAGCCTTCTACCTGTCATATCCTCAAAAGCCACCACCCTCCCCATCTCCACACACCACTCTGGAAATGGTGGCACTCCATCCGAGTTCCAACCCCTTAAAATAATTTGTCTGTCAAACATCATGCTAGTCAGAACACAATTTTTTTATATATTTGTCCCCCAAATTTATAACTGCCCCATTGCCGAAAATACAAAGTCTGTGGCAAAGTAAAATTTGAGTGCCCAAAACGTCACACAAATCAGTCTGAACCTTTAACCAAAAATCTTGGATCTTAACACATCCCCAAAAGACATGAGTTGTGTCTCCAACTTCTGACTGGCATCGCCAGCAGGTGGGTTTGTTTTTAAGACCATAATCTAGATGGGGTCCAATAAAATCTATGTAAAATTTTAAATTGTGTAAGGTGAACCCTTACATCTCTAGATGCAGACTTGAGATTTTTAGAATCCTAGTCCTCAATTCTCCCTCCAATACCAAGTTCAAATCTATATCTATATCAAATCTATTAAGTATAAACCAGAATTTCTTGATAGAAGTTAAAGCTCTATCCCTCAGACTCTGAATTTGCAGTTAGTAATACACTGATGCCTCATGACCTTTTCCAAAAGCAGTAATCACCTGCCACATTTAGGGGTGTGTGTGCTACTCCCAAAAACAGTACAGAGCATGTGGTACAGCTGTAAATACCTTTAAAACTTATATCTGGGAATCCCAAAATGATGACCAAAATTCTCAAAAGATCTCAAAACTGGTTCAGCCATATGCTTGAGGCAACATTTAAATAAATGTCAGAATTAAATACTCTGGCACTCTTGTCCAAATCATGTCCAAATTTGAGATAATGGAGTGTGACTTCACTTATCCGGTTATTTTGAAAGAAAGTCTTTGCAGTGGCGAAATAGGGGCAAGGACTTCCTGTTCAATAGAAAACCAGGGAGGGGCTATTTACCAATGATCCACATGCATGAGACCAAACGCATAGTAATAAAACAAAATCTTGGGTAGGCCTAGCCCAACTATCAATCAGCCTATGTAATTTGTTTAAATGTAGTCTGGGACATTTACCATTCCAAATGAAGGACTTCGCTATGCCATCAAATTGCTTGAAATAAGAGAGTGAGACATCTATAGGGAGTGACTGTAGCAGGTAGTTACATTTTGGAATACAGTTCATTTTAATAACATTAACCTTCCCAATCATCGATAAATGTAGTGAAGCCCACCTGTCCACATCGCTCAAATTATTTTATTTATGAGTCAAAATGAATTCTAACTAAATCAGACAAATTTGCTGGGAATAAAATACCAAAATAATTTAATGCCCTGCTTGGGCCCCTGGAAGGTGCCCGGCTAGAAGGCTGTTACTGGACAGTATGCTGTCAGAGCCAAAGATTTGGATTTAGACCAATTTACTTTGTATCCTGAGAACTATGAGTAAATTCAGAGTAAAATAATTAATCCATTTGTTTGTACCACTGCTACAGGGTGTCTATAAATAACTTAATCCAAACAATAAATATACTCCCAAACCCATACATTTCCAAAATCTTAAAAAGATAATCCCATTCTACCATATCTAATGCCTTTTCGGCGTCAAGTGAGATGGCAGCAACCAGAGACTTATCGTTCACTACTGACCACATAGTATTGATGAAATGCTGCGGTCCCGAATAAACCCCGCCTGATCTATTTTTATTTATAAGAGATGTCATAACTTTTAATTTTTTTTTACATCTAGCTGGATCAGGGAAATTGGATAGTAACTTTTACACTCACTAGGATCTTTGTCATTTTTAAGAATCAGACTGATCCGGGCTTGTCATGGTTGGGGGAAGCTTTCCAATCTTTAATGATTCCGTATAAACTTCTAACAAAAGTGGAGCCAACTCTGTTGCATAAGATCTAAAAAATTCAGCGGCAAAACCATCTGGCTCCGGAGCCTTGCCTGTAGGTAAGGCCTTAATTACCTTGTCAAGCTCCTCCAAGGTTATCTCAGAATTTTTTTGCTCAGTCGACAATTTAAGGAGTTCTAATGGTTCCACAAATTTTCTAATATCTTCATCAGTATACAAAGATGTGGAACTATAAAGATCAAGATAGAACTCTTTAAATGCATCATTAATATCAAGGGCCGAGGTAAAATTTTTACTGAGGAAATGGTAGAAAAAGACTCTCTCTTTTTTATATATCTATATATCTTCCCTGCTTTGTCCCCTGACTCAAAGTATGACTGTCTTGCCCTGAATAACCAAAACTCCACTTTCCGTGACAAAATAGTATTATATCTGTATTTCAATCGGGTCAAGTCTCTGAGCCCATCAGACGACATTGGCGTAAGTACAGTGAGTTAATCCACTCTGGAACTACATGAGAAACACCAAATAGCTTACTCCCCAATGTTTCTATGAAGTACAGTGCTTGCTTGGGACACGTAATTGATTGGGGCCTGTCCCCCTCAGCAGATCTGCAAGCCGGGACTCCGTGAGCTTGCTTGATTTCCAGTTTATATCTTATGTCGAGCAGACATGAGAAGAACTTTTTTTTCTTCTTAAAAGGAATTTTACCATATCTCTGCCTTCTTCATGCTCAGGAATTCCAACAATCCGTACATTATTTCATTGGTTCCTATTTTCCAAATCTTGCAGTTTATCCAAAATGCTTTCCACATCTATTTTGGTCGCTAGCGGATTAGCAGATAATTCCCTTTCTGATGACACTAGATAATCGATCCATTTCTTAACATCTGCCACTCTTGTAACCAACTCAGAGAATTTTGTTTCCATCGCCATTATCGCTCAACGTATTACAGCAAGATCTTCCAAGTCAGCAACAATCTTCATAAGCATCACAGACATGTTGGACATTTGATGCTGGATTTCTCCCGCCGCAACATTCAAATAGTCCCTGGTTTGCAGGCCAGTCAGAGGTTTCAGCTTGAGCACTTAAGTGTCTTTTAATGTCTCCAGAGCCCGAGGATTTTGACTTCTTTGAAATGTTTACCTAAATGTACAAATTTGTAGCTGGGTGTATCGAATCTCACCGGATTATAACATGAAAATAATTTTAAAAACTAGCAATGTGCGCAGAGCTTGCCATTTACACGTCTGCTCCTCACATTGCATCACGTGACCTCCGCCTGCGAAGGTCTTGATCACTTCACCCAGTGGTGGAGACTCCATGACGACGTATCTATTTCCATGATGTTCCCGAGTTTCGGCACCAATGTGATATGGTAAGAGGTTCCTTCAATGAATGTAGGTGGGAGGCAGTGAAACGGTCTCTGTCTGGGTTTTATTTTCCCTTTTTCTTACAAAAATAACAGAAAGTTTCCTCTTCTGGGCCACTACCACAAGCACACAGTTCTTATAACATAAAGACAAAATGGTGCTTCTCAGTTCACTCTCTTCTCTCTCCTATGGCATTTTTTGGGGGTGTTTTAAGTCTCCCGCTGCCATCAGCTCTTAGTCATTATGCCAGCCAGGTGATGATCCCTCACCATTCTCTCTCTCTCCCACAGACAGACACATGACCACGCTCCCATCCCCAAAGTCCTTTATCATGTCATATTCATTAATTATAGTCAATTTTACTCTGACTAAAATGGCATATACATAATTGTAGTTGACAGGAATAAAAATTTAGTTTCACAATAATGTGCAAAATGACTAAAACATATATCAAACTCTAGCAGACCAAACATTAATCAAATATTAAATATTTTGAAGATGTAAAGTACTTATAATTACTTGAACAAATTATGTAAACCACTTTTGCAAGAATCTGTTCTATTAAAATTTTAAATGATCTCAGCTTTTGGTAACATACTGCTGAAGGTAGGAAATATAATAAGAATTCTTACTTTCTTATTACAGTATTTTTTTAAGAAAACTGTCAAATGTTCAAGAGTATAGATTTTTGTTGTATTGTTTGTTTGTGATCTTAATGAAATAAAGAAAATGTGTTGACCTGGCTAGATGCAGTTTGCATGGTCTTTGGTTTCTTAAGAAATAATACGAGGATTACCTTGTTTGTGATTTTTAGCTGTGTTTGAGGTCAAATTTTGTTTAGAGCATTTTTGTGTGCTTGTGTTTTTCTATGTAATGCAGAGAACATGCTGACATTGTTACTTTGTAGTTGCTATGGATGATGTTTTAAAGGCATTAATCGATTGTGGTAATGAGAGCTGGTTAATTACATCAGGGTGAGGTGTCAAACCAAAGCAGCAAGACCAGCCAGTCTGCATGCATAAAGATTGAGATGCCTCATTCCTATTACTAGCAGATATTATTAAAGAAATAGTTCACCCATATATAAATATTCTGTCATCGTTTACTATTGTTCCCACCCTGTATTATATTCTTTCTTCCGTGAAACATAAAAGACAAGGTGGAATGTCCAAGTTTCTGCTTTCCATACAATGAAAATGGATGTGGACAGGTGCTGTCAAGCTCTTAAAAGCACCACATATGTGGTCCAAACAACCCATGTACTATATTAAAAGTCTTTTGAAGCCATATAGAAGAGCTCTGTGTGAGAAACAGACTGAAAAAAAAATTTGCCATATAAATCGCAATATAACTTTGTGCAAATCTTGCATGTCAATCATGTCATCAAAAGTCTGACAAGAAAAATACAAAATTTACTAGATAATGGCACTATATTTTCCAATGTATCCATAGAGGGTTTCAATGACATTGCAACCCTCTACGGATACATTGGAAAAAATAAGATCTTTCTTTTTGGAGAAATGTCCTCTGGTCTAATGAAACATTTTACAATTTGGCCATAATGACGATTGTTATGTTTGGAGGAAATAGGGTGAGGCTTGCAAGCCATAGAATACCATCCCACCTGTGAAGCATGGGGGTGGCAGCATCATGTTGTGGGGGTGCTTTGCTGCTGGAGGGACTGGTGCATGTCACAAAATAGATGACATCATGAGGAAGGACATTTATGTGGATATATTGAAGCAAAACCTCAAAACCAGGAAGTTAAAACTCAGTCACAAATGGGTCTTCCAAATGGACAATGACCCTAAGCATACCTCCAAAGTTGTGGCAAAATGGCTTAAAACAACAAAGTCAAGATATTTGAGTGGCCATTACAAAGCCCTGACCTCAATCCGACAGAAATTTGTGGGCAAAACTGAAAAAGCATGTGCGAGCAAGGATGCCTACAAACCTGACTCCGTAACAGCGGTTCTTTCTTTAGGAATGGGCCAAAATTCCAGCAACTTATTGTGAGAAGCTTGTGGAAGGCTACCCAAAACGTTTGACAAAGTTAAACAATTTAAAAGCAATGCTACCAAATACTAACAAAGTGTACGTAAACTTCTGTCCCACTGGGAATTTGATGAAAGAAATAAAAACTGAAATAAATAATTCTCTCTACTATTATTCTGACATTTCACATTCTTAAAATAAAGTAGTGATCCTAACTGACCTAAGACAGGGAATGTTTTCTACGATTAAATGTCAGGAATTGTGAAAAACTGACTTTAAATGTATTTGGCTAAGCTTTTTCAATTTCTAAATTCAACTGTTGGTTGAATAGTTAAAGGAATAGTTCACCCAAAAATTACAATTCTCTCATTACTCACTTATGCTCCAGATGTGTATGACTGTCGTTCTTCAGCAGAACACAAATGGAGATTTTTAGAAGAAGAACTCTGTCGGGTCCTTATAATAGAAGTACACTGGTGCCAGCACTTTGACGGTCCAAAAGTCATATTTAAGCAGTATGTAATCCATGCGACTCCAGTCAATCAAAGAATGTCTTCTGAAGCAAATCAATATGTTTGTGTAAAAAAAAAAAAAAATCTATAATTAAAACGTTAACTTTCAAAAAGCACTTCCTGCCAGTAGCTGAAGCAAAGCGCGATGTGAGCACTTTGCTTATTTACAACAGAAGCTTGACAGAGGGGTCCTTGGTGTAGAGGGAGAAGAGTAGCAGGTGAGCACACATCCCTGGGTCCCTGGGGGGCACCAGTGCTGATTGTACAGGTGCTGGAAGTGAATTTCCCTAGCCTTACAAACTGCTGCATATCTGTCAAAAAGCTGGTGACAGAGAGACGTGAGAACATTTAGCTGGTGTAATTTAGTCTCACGCTATTCATGGTCCAAAGGCAACATTTTTTTAATTGAAATCAGTTGCATATAAAATTAGTTTTGCTCCAGATGAAGGGACAATATTTCGTGAATTGCAACTTTTTTTTTTCTGTTCCACAAATAAAGCTATAAAGTGTCAATCGATAGAAATTTTGCTATATTGCAATTTGTAAATATCTATGTGCATACTTAGTGTGCAGGGTTGTAAGTTCATTCCACCACAGTGGAAGAGAGAAAGTGAACAATCGAGAAATAGACTTTGAGCCTTTTTGTGATGGGACCACCAGGTGCCACTTGTTCATAGATTGCAGAGAGCAAGTTGGAGCATAGACCTGGAGAAGAGGGTGCAGTTCCATTGGCTGTTTTGAAGGCCAGAGTCAAAGCCTTGAATTTGATGCAGGCAGCTGAAATGAAGAAGCCAGTGAAGTGAAATCAAGAGTGGGGTGACATGAGCCCTTTTTGGCTGATTGAAGACCAGATGTGTTGCTGCATTCTGGATCATCTGCAGTGTGATTATGTTAGCTGGGAGGCCAGCCAACAAAGCATTACAGTAGTCAAGTTTTGAAATAAACAGAGCTTGGACCAGGAGCTGTGCAGCATATTCAGACAGAAAAGGTCTGATTTTTCCTGATGTTCTAGGAGGCGAATCCGCAAGACCGGGCGGTTGATGAGATGTGGGAGGTAAAACTAAGATGGTCATCTACTACCACTCCCAGGTTCTGAGCTGTTTTGGTTGGTGTTAGTGTAGTTGAACCAAGATGAATAGTGAGGTTGTGGTCAACAGATGGGTTGGCTGGGATCACAAGGAGTTCTGTCTTGGCAAGGTTGAGCTGAAGGTGGCGTGCAATGTTGCTGTATGGTAGTGAATCGTGGAACACTAGGAAAGTGGACCTTAAAAAACTAGAAATATTTCACCACCGATGCCTGCGGTCTATCGCGAAAGTTCGCCTTATAGACAATCACCAATGAGGAAATTTGGCGAAGATGCGGAATCCAACTACCGCTATCAGAACTAATTACCAAACGTTGCCGGAAATGGCTCGGGCATGTGCTAAGAATGCCTGAGTATATGCTACCACAAAAAGCTTTCCTATGCACAAACAACCCTCGCTGGAAGCTGCCCCAAGGTGGTGTATTAACGACCACTAAACGCTATTTTCAAAAAGCAGCAGAACGATTTATTATGACGCCGTTCAATCTTAGTCATAAAGCATATGCAAACACTTGGACCGGACATCTACAAATGCTTGCCAAAGATCGCCATCAATGGAAGGACATCACTCGTGAAGCGACTCATATCCACCTTGGATGAAGCCGTCGTTAAGCAGCAAGAAGGTGGCATTACTTAATCCAAGCCAAAATTTCAGAGAGTCAGGCAGAGATACAAGCTGAGAAAGTAGGGTCATCAAGCTGGAACGACAGGTAGAGCTGCATGTCATCTGCATAGCAGTGGTAGGAAAAGCCACATGCCTCTGAGTGATGTTGTGTATATCAAGAGGAGGAGGGGTTCAAGCACTGATCTTTGAGGAACACCCCTCCTCTCCAGGAGACCATGAAATATCTTCCCATGAGGAATGATTCAACCCATCCAAGCACAGTTCTTGTGATGCCCAGGTCAGAGAGTGTGGACAGGAGAATCTAGTTGTTCACTGTGTCGAAAGCAGCAGAAAAGTCGAGGATGAGGATGGATGATTTGGAGTTATCTCTCATCAGTTGCAGGGTTTCAGCTACTGACATGAGGGCAGTCTTTTTTTAAGCCAGTCGAATATGTTGTTCTATGAGAGAAATGAAGACAACTGGTTGAATATGACCCTCTCAATAGTTTTAGACAGGAGAGAGACTGGTCTGTACAGTAGTTGTCGATTACTGTGGGGTTATGTGTTGGCTTTTTTGAATAGTGGGGTAACTCGGGCCAGCTTTATAATATTGGAAAAGTTTCCAGTTGTGGGAGATGTGTTGATAATGTGTGTGTGAGTGTGGGTAATCGATCTTACCCACACTCACACACATTATCAACACTGCTTGCATAAGGTGGGAGGGGATAGGGCCAAATGGACAGGTGGTAGGATGGTTAGAAAGAAGCACATTGGAGACCTCAGTCTCAGTGGAGGAGAACAGAAGATGGGATTTTGGATGAGAGTGGCTGAGGGTGTTGGGTGTAGAGACATGGCTGCTGATGCTCACTACTTTGTCAGTAAAAATGTGGCAAAGTCATCAGCAGTCAGAGAAGTATTAGGAAGTGGTGAAGGAGGATAGAGAAGAGATGAGAAAGTTGAAAATAGTTTACGTGACTCTGAAGTGTTACTGATATTCTGGTAATAATCCATTTTAGCATTAGAAACGCTGGTGGAAAAAAGAGGAGAGAAGTGATTGATACTTGCTCAGGTCAGCAGGGTCTATTGAATTGCGCCACTTTCTTCCACAGCCCTCAGCTCATTTCTCTTGATATCATACCGCGGTTCGGCTTCTCTCAATATCACAGCGCAGACCTCAAAACTTACGTGACGCATTGAGTTTTAACCTTAAAGTGCTGTGGAGGAAGTCAAACATCTCAAACGGCTAAACAGCCAGATATCTTTACCACTACTAATGAGGATAACAAAATTGATCCTGTATCACCACAAGCGTGTGCTTTCGCTGCACCACAGCTTCAACTCAACTTTGTTAGAGTTGAAGTTGATGATAAGAAACCTGGTGTGAGAGATTGTAGTTTTAGTTATGAATCACCTGCCTGAAATCAGTGGCAGGTGTGCGTGCGTTTATGCAATAATAGTCTTTGTCAGCGAGTGTTTAGGAATGTTGTGATATCATGGCTTGACTGTAGTGAACATTGAATAATGACAATAATAATCATAGTATGATAATGATGATAATGTCTTTGCATAAGTGCTAAATGTTATTTCTTTATGAATGGTTTTCTTTCTTCATCTTCCTGATGTCTTTTCTGTTCTCTTACTGAACCTTATATTTTGCACTGAATTATTATTGGTGAGATCTTGTGAGTGAGCAAAAGATGTGCACCAAACACAATAGCGAAATATAGCTGCAAGCAGCAAATACGGGGTCAAGCACTCCAACAGCATGTAAGGAAGTATGATTGGACATCACTGATTATGATTTCAAGAAAAGTGGTATAAAAAAACTTAAAGTATGATTGTATATTACAAAACAATTCATTATAACTTTTAACCAACAGGTAGAGCTGTCACCTTATTTGTAGTTAACATTTATATTATATATTATAATTATATACAGTCGGGGTGTGGTGACTAGGGTGTTTTATGTCAATATGGCAAAGCGTTGCCGAGATACATTCTCCAATGCTTTTTGGTGACTTGCTATCATCTTGCTGGTCTATTGAAAAGCTTTTGATACATTTTTGTCATGAGTGTCCCTAGATGATTCATGACAAATTTAGTTTAAAAAAAATAGGCTTTATGGGACATTCAAAATAGCGGACCGAATGTATGGGGGACCATGGAAAATTGGGTATCAGCATATTCGGCGTGACCCAAGGAATCTAAACAGAACAGTGACAGGACAATAGACCAAACAAGTCAAACGTTATAAGCATTCTTAAACATTTCATTATATCTAAATTTAATTTTTAATCGGGCACGAATAGAATTTATTAACTACATATTAGGCTAATTCAAGTATATGTAACTTTTGGCAGTCCGATCAAATAATAAGTCAAGAAAGCTTTAATATTGCAGTTGATATTGCTTCCAGTTTTTTCATCATACTGGAAATGAAAGGTCAAGTTGTTGTTTTTTTTATTGTGGGAAACAGTATTCGACGCAATGTACTGGTTGCATACTGTACATTCTGGAAAATGTAAATCTGGGTATTCTATTCATACAGAAAACGTGCATTAAATTATGTATTTTCTTGGTTAAGACTACATAGCTATGTACTAGGATTCTAATTAGGCACTGAATAAAATAAGCCCAGCCAAAATGCATATATGGCAGTTGGAATCGTTTATGGGTTCAAGGGGGGATAGGATTTGACAGGGTGGTAGGATTTGCCTTAATACCTGGCGGCTTTCTTTTCTAGCTGTAACCTCTGCACTTTTGTCTTTCTATTTAGATTAGGAATCTCTGTCTGTAATGAGCCCTGTATCTAAAGCAGAGGAGATTTAATAATTCAGTATTAACTTGCAGGATAAACATAGCCCAGTCGGTAATGAAACCAGTAATGGAGGCTGGTCACCATAATTAATTGAGTTTCACATTGGCCAGTGACTTGTTTACAACTTAAAGCTTAAATTTGTAATTTCTGCAGCTCTAGCACCACCAAACGGAATTGCAAAAATAAACATTGTTTTCAAAGAGATTTCCAATCAATCCTCGGGTGCCACTGATGAAATAAACAGATGGTCCTGCCCCCACTCACGCAATTGGTCAATTCAAGTCAGATTTTGTATAGGGCTAGACAGGTCACTCAAAACAAACAGGAATTTTCATAGGGCCACAGAGATTCCGTGTTCACAGTTTTTGAGAAAATTAAATGACTTACAGATGTCATTGCATATTTAGCTGGGATAAGAGAAAGTATTTTAAAACAAAAATTTTACACCACACCATCCTCTCCAGATGGTAAAAAATACAAAATTACAATTCTGTCATATCCTACTCACTCTAAAATATACTTGGGTTTTGACATGTATGCTTAACGTTTTCAAAGACACACAGTTAGAGAAATCAGGCTGCGCGTGTTCAGTGCTCAAGCTCTCTGCTGCTGATAAAATTTGCATCACGTGACGGTACCCTGTTCACGTCTCACCGAAGTATACTTTGGGCTTATTGTCGCTTGAAATTTTTTTTCCCCAAGTGGAACAATTTTTGTTTGTTTAATTTTTCTATTTTCATTGCACATTTTTTCATCGAAATCACTGTGTCCAGTCAACAACTTTGTGCTGCCCTGTTTCCACAGGAAGATCTGTGTGCACTGTAAGTGTGTGCGGGAAGAGCATGTGGTGCGCTCTGTGCCTGGCCAGATGGAGAGAATGATGATGAAGCTGGTGTCTGACTTTCAAAGGCACTCCATATCCGACGATGACTCGGGCTGTGCCTCGGAAGAATATGCATGGGTACCGCCCGGACTCAAGCCTGAACAGGTGATGGAGACAGTTTTCAGGAGATTTTACCTTCCACAGTTTGAGAATGACAAAAATGTACTCTGACCTTTTGTGTAAATATGTTTGTGGGATCAGTGATTGGCGCATGTGATCTGAATAAACCAATCACAGCCACTCTCTCACACTCTCACTCAGGCAGAGCGGCTTCTGTGTGAATGCATTCATAAATCAAGCCCTGACTAGTGAAGCAGATTTTTGTATAATTAGGCACTACTTTCACATTTGTTGTTATTAAGCGGACTAATTCATCCAAAAATGAAGCATAATTTCTTTAGTGGAAAAGGATGCATTTTACAGAATGTTTAAACTGATTCTAAATGTATCTTAAAAGTAGTCCATATGATTCATGCACTATATTCCAAGTCCTCTGAAGGCATATGATGGCTTTGTGTGAGGATAAAACTGACATTGAAGTTGTTATCAGTATGAAGTCTGGTCCATATTTCAACTTATTTTGGCCAATAACTAAGACCAGAAGAAACCTCCTGACAGACATATAAAATGATCACATGTTTGTGTTTTTGACATGATGTTTAGTACTGATATATTGTATTATATATTAATATACTGTATATATTGTGGTAAACTGATATATTTATACACTGGCAGCCAAAAGTTAGAAATAATGTACAGGTTTTGCTGTTTCGGAAGGAAATTGGTACATTTAATTCACCAAATTAGCATTCAATTGATCACAAAGTATAATCAGGACATTACTGATGTAAACAACAGCAACATCACTATATGAAAAAAGTAATTTTTGATCAAATCTAAACAGGTCCAATTTCCAGCAGCCATCACTCCAACACCTTATCCTTGAGTAATCATGCTAAATTGCTAATTTGGTTCTATTTTGCCATTATATCAAAAACAGTTGAAAGCTATTTGGTTCTTTCAATGAAGCTTAAGATTGTCTTTGTTTTTAAGTCACATGTCTTCAGACGACAGATTCATTGAATTCTACCCACTCAACACCAGTTTCATGTACAACAGTAAAGAGAAGACTCAGGGGTGCAGGTCTTATGGGAAGAATTGCAAATAAAAAGCCACTTTTGAAACAGAAAAACAAAAAGAAAAGGAGCAAAGAAATACAGACATTGGACAACAGATAATTGGAAAAGAGTGTTATGGATCTTAACCCCATTTAGCTTTTGTGGGATCAGCTAGACTGTAAGGTGCGTGAGAAGTGTCCGACAAGACAACCACATCTATGGCAAGTGCTACAGGAAGTGTGGGGTGAAATGTTACCTGAGTTTCTGAACAAACTAAAAGCTAAAATGCCAAGGATCTGCAAAGCTGTCATTGCTGCACGTGAAGGATTTTTTTTGGATGAGAAAACTTTTAAATAGTTTAATATTTTTAAAAAAATCAAATTTTAATTGTACATTTCACTTTAATAAGGTCCTGTTTATACAGTGTGATCAGTTGAATGCCACTTTGGTGAATAAAAGTACCAATTTATTTCCATAAGAGCAAAATCTGTACATTTATTACAAACTTTTGGCCACCAGTGTATATTTACCTGATGAAGCGTTTTAATATACATTTACATTCACCAGATTACTTTTTTGATTATAATTTACCAGAGATAAAGTTGGAGACGCAATTTGTGTGCCGATGGGGCACGTTTTTGTATACTCAAATTTTTCTGTGAATGCATGTTATTATCAGAAATAATTTCTGTAGATAACCAATATTTACAAAAGTAGCTATCGGCAATGATTAATCAACAAATCTAAAAACCTCTCATTTTTACTGGAAAAAAAGATAAATAAATACTGAGTACGACAGTTATTTTTTTGCTAGGTTTGTCATCAAGAGAATGTTTGCTCCTGATGTGAAAGTCTCTTGTTTCTTCACAGTTAGCATTCATGCTGAATTTTGAGATTGATGTGAAAGGGCATTAAGGCTAAGACTGTGTATTTGGCAAAAAGACAGAATCCATAGTGTTCATCGTTTACTGGGTAGGTAGTCGACATTTTTGCTCTGAGATCTGCTCACTGTGAAGTATCATCCTCCTACATACACAAGAGCTCACACAGTCTCCACTTAACTGCTCTTTAATAATGCATTTCTATTATATACCGATCAGTCACAACATTAAAACCACTGACAGGTGAAGTGAAAAACATTTAATATTTCATTAAATTCTTGAATTTGATGTGTTGGAAGCAGGAAAAATTGGCAAGCATAAGGATCTGAGCGGCTTTGACAAGGGCCAAATTACAACTGGGTCAGAGCATCTCCAAAACAGCAGGTCTTCTGAGGTGTTCCCGGTATTCAATTTTTTTTATGGTTTGTACCTACCAAAAGTGGTCCAAGGAAGGACAATTGGTGAACCGGCTACAGGGTCATGGGCGCCCAAGGCTCATCGATGCATGTGGGGAGCGAAGGCTGAAATGTAATGCTGGCCATGATAGAAAGGTGTCAGAACACACAATGCATCATACATTGCTGCGTATGGGGCTGAAATGCAGCCGAGTGCCCATGCTGACTCCTGTCCTCCACCGAAAGCGCCTACAATGGGCACATGAGCATCAAAACTGGACCATGGAGCAATGGAAGAAGGTGGCCTGGTCTGATGAATCACGTTTTCTTTTAAATCTTGTAGACGGCTGATGCGTGTGTGTTATCTACCCAGTGAAGAGATGGCAGCAGGATGCACCATGGAAAGAAGGCAGGCCGGCAGAGGCTGTGTGACGCTCTGGACAAAGTTCTGCTGGGAATCTTTGGGATTTTTGGGACGGCACATCAGTGTATGTGTGTATTTCTTAATTGTATTTATGTTGAATTATTTCTATGTGTATATCTGCAGGTTTATCAATACTTCAGCTGTATTCCAGATGATAAGGTTCCATACGTGAACAGTCCTGGAGAACGATATCGCATTAAACAGCTCTTACACCAACTCCCAGCCCATGATAGTGAGGTAAGACTCCATGAACCTGTACACTAGTCTCTGGAATTGAATAGTTAATAATCCCAAACCCTTTTTCAAATTTTCTAGCCCTAAATCCTTAAAATCTACACTATAAACTTTACAGTCTGCTCTTAGACGATGATTCAAGAGGCATATTCGGAATGGGACACTAACATAATACTTGCAGCATATTGTGTTGTATTTCTATCGGGAAGACACGCAGGCTTGAGTGAGGTTTAAGATGCCATTTATTTGATGAACGTAGAACAGAAAAGTAATGTCTCTCTTTGGCGTAGGCCCCGTCTGGCGGTCCGAGGGAGTTGTACTCGGAACCATCATATCCTGCCGGAGATAGGAGGCAGGGGCGAGGAGCCTACCCCCATGCGGGACGGGGCTCAACTGGTGGTGGTGGGGTGGTGGAGGTTGCCGTGTTAGCGCACTAAAACAGCAATGTGATAGATTGTGAGCAGACTTATAAAGCAATGGCTTACCTGCGATTGGCTAGGAATTACCCAGCTAATGGTGTGATGATGTACAGCTGCTAGTCTTCCCGCTAGAACTATGCTGCGCTCACATGTACTGCCTATTATTTTTTAAAAACAGTATGTAACAGTAAGCTGTGGGCAACAATGGACATTTTAAACAGTACTATGCAACATTCTTTTCGCATGCCCTGTGACCATGTTACTTGTTTAATCCAGTGGTTGATATCCTGTTATCATCTTGAAAAAACATGACTTGAAGTTAAGTCATGAAACTCAAACCAAACTGGTTCTTTGAACGTGTTATCTGTAAGCCAATTACATAGAATCATGTTTTAACAAGGTAAACTGGATCTGGCACTGGCTTACATACTTGTAGCTATCTTAGTTTGTAATTTAAATAAATCCACAAATAGCTAGTTAAAAGTCTCTAGTTAAATACACTCTGGGCTTTCCTGGTCCCGATACACATTATGAGTCAGGTCACTAGTCATTTAAGACATTCGGCCAAGCTTGGTGAGTCACACATATAGATTTAGTTAATTAGCATAATGACATTCAGCCAAGCAGGCCAAAGCACACTTATATAGCCATGGCCAAAAGTATTGGCAGTGACATAAATTTTGTGTTTTGCAAAGTTTGCTGCTTCAGTATTTGTAGTTTCTATGTGTGACGAGGCAGGCAAGGAATAAGGATCTAAACACAGCTTTATTAAACTGAAAAACAAACAAGTTAACTCAGAGCAAAAGGAAAAGTAAAACACTGGGAACCAAGCACAGAACATCAAAGCTAAACATGCAAGAACTGACACAGGAAACAGGGAAACCAAGGGTTTAAATACACAAGGGAACAAACTAGGGAATGAGGAACACCTGTGGAAACAATCAGGGAATGAGAAATAATCAGGGAGAACCAATCAAGGAATAAAACTACTAAACAAACAGGAACAGGGAATATGACAGAGCCCCCGCTTTAAGGAGCGGATTCCAGATGCTCCAAAAAGCGCAAAAACAAAAAATAAATCGTCCATGGAGTGAGTGGGAAAACATGAGGCTCAGAGGGGGGCACAAGGGGCAAACAGGCAGTCCAAGGGGGCACAAGGGGCAAGGAAAGCAGAGGAACATGGCAAGGTCAGGGAGCAGATCAGGCGGGTGGCCAGGAGACCAAGGGGACCAGAGCAGATCAGGTGGGTGGCCATGAGACCAAGGGGACCAGAGCAGATCGGGCGGCCAGAAGACCAAGGGGACCAGAGCAGATCAGGGGGGCGGCCATGAGACCAAGAGGACCAGAGCAGATCAGGTGGGTGGCCATGAGACCAAGGGGACCAGAGCAGATTGGGCGGGCGGGCGGCCAGAAGACCAGGGCAGATCCAAGGGATGGCCAGGAGACCAGAGCAAATCAGACATGCGGCCTAGAGACCAAGGAGACCAGAGCAGATCCGGCGGACGGCCAGGAGACTAAGGGGACCAGAGCAGACCAGGCGAATGGCCAGGAGACCAAGATGACAAGAGCAAACCAGGTGGATGGCCAGGAGCCCAGAACAGATCAGGTGGGTGGCCAGGAGACCAAGGGGACCTGAGCAGATCTGGGGGACAGCCAGTAGACCAGGGCAGATCCGGGGGACAGCCAGTAGACCAGGGCAGATCCGGGAGATGGCCAGGAGCCCAGGGCAGATCCGGGAGATGGCCAGGAGCCCAGGGCAGATCCGGGAGATGGCCAGGTGACCAGAGCAGATCTGGGAGACGACCAGGAGACCAAGGGGACCAGAGCAGACCTGACGGGCGGCCAGGAGACCAAGGAGACCAGAGCTGATCAGGCGGACGGTCAGGGGGCCTGGGAGGAAGCCACAGGATGGGGACTGGGTCAGGGGGCCTGGGAGGAAGCCACAGGATGGGGACTGGGTCAGGGGGCCTGGGAGGAAGCCACAGGATGGGGACTGGGTCAGGGGGCCTGGAAGGAGGTCACAGGACAGGGACTTGGTCACGGGGCCTGGGAGGAGGCCACAGGATGGGGACTGGGTCATGGGGCCTGGGAGGCGGCCGCAGAGAAATAGTCTCTGGGAGAGCGGGTGGAGTCACGTGAGGAATAGTCTCTGGGGAAGCGGGAGGAATAGTCACTGGGGAAGCGGGCGGAGATGTGGAAGGCTCTGGGGGTGGAGCTGTGGAAGGCAGAGCTGTGGAAGGCTCTGGGGCAGAGCCCTGGAAGGCAAAGCCGTGGAAGGCTCTGGGGGCGGAGCCGTGGAATGCAGAGCCTTGGAAGGCTCTGGGGGCTCAGATGTCCCAAACAGTCAGAAGGGGGCTTCATCAGAGAACATAACTTTGCACCAGTGTTCTGCTGTCCAATCCTTGTACTTCCTGCAGAATTTCAGTCTGTCCTTGATGTTTTCTTGGAAAAAAGTGGATTCTTTGCTGCCCTTCTTGACATCAGGCCATTGTCAAAGTTTTCGCCTCACTGTGCGTGCAGATGCACTCACACCAACCTGCTGCCAATATTGAGCAAGCTCCGCACTAGTGGTGAAACGATTCCATTGCTGACTCCTCAGGAGGAGATGGTCCTGGCACTTGCTGGACACTCTGGGATATCCTGAAGCTTACCTAACTGCAGTTGAATCTCTCTCCTTGAAGTTCTTGATGGTCCGGTAATCCGCATGTGAGGCCATTTTGATGCAAATTGATGATTTTTAGATATTTCTCTAGAGGTAACCATTGCTAACAAGAACACAATGATTGGAAGCACTTCTTTCTTTGAAGTTTTACCAATGACTGATCTTTTTCTTTTTCATCAGTCATGAACTCTAAATGGTGCAAGCTGATTATCTGTTAGCCATTTGACTCATTCACATGTGATGAGGTAATCCAATCGGCCCGCATGGTGTAACCAGATAGGTCCTTTGACATGTAGTAATTTAGCCAATTAGCTTGCATACTCTTTCTTTGACTAACATTTAAATTGCTCAGCTTTACAGATAAACCGGTTTCAGTGCAATGCAAGTTTTTTTTTTTCTGAAACCCTCCTCCTCCCCAGCTTCACAGGGCTAGATTTGCTACAAAGGGATTATATGTATGTCTTATTGTGCAGTAGCATGTTCTTCATGATCGATATACCATGTCTTGTATTTCTCTAATTGTGTAGCAGAAGCAGATTGTCCATTTGCTAACACACAATGTCTGCGTAATCTCTTGCAATAGCAAGTCTTTGTACTTGCTCTGCAGCAACAACTTAGCCGTTCACACCCCAAAACCAAATCATATCAATATTTTATACACTCATTAAAATGCTCAATCATTCTGAGAGTTGTCATGACTGAAATGTGGTTATTTTGCATTTTTGACAGTCTAATCACAATATAAGTTAAGAAAAATGTTGTCAAAGCCAAAGCCTTTTGGGCAGTGCTCTGACAAATGGTGCGGTAACATTCTCTGACACCCTGCTTGAGATCCTTTCCTGATCCTGATACCCCTTTTTCTCCCCTGTCATTTTCTCTCTCTCTCTCTCTCTCTCTCTCTCTTTCTTTCCTAGCGTTTTGTCCCGTGTAGGTGCAGGGTCAGCTTCATGATGTTCCACATACTGTGTATATATATTTGATTTGGCACAAGTTTTATGCAAGATGCCTTTCCTGATGCAACCCCTAGTGGCTGGGGGAATCTCACTCACACACATACGGGGCAATTTAGAGTCTCCAATTCACTTAACCTGCATGTTTTTGGACTTGTGGGAGCACCCGGACAGAAAGGCCCTATTTGAGCCGGGACTCGAACCCTGGACCTTCTTGCTGTGAGGCGACGGTGGTAACAAATTGAAAGATTTTGCAGTTGGGAGGAAGTGATTTGAAAGATATTGCAGTTGATATCACTTCTGGTTTAATTATCACACTGAAAATGGAAGGGCAAGATGAGCGCATTGCATTTTCACATTCTAACAAATTATTTCTAAAGACATTTTCCATAGTAGTTTTTGTTTTGTCCTTGCAACAGTAATGTTTGAAAAAAACACGAAAATTTTACATTTTCTTTTATGTGAGGAGATTATTTAAAGATTAGCATTACCTTCCTGAAAAAGTCTTAATTTCATTTGTAGACTTCACTATCATCTTAAAAAATTTCTCACATTTCTGTTACACTGTGTAAACTCTTGTGTGTAGGCACACAAACGGACATTCAAGCAATGTTGCACTAACAACATTTTCTCCTAACATTATGAGAACTTGCATAATGTTGCACATAAATTTGTTGGAACATTCCCTGTAAAATGGGATTATTTCAAGGTATTCCATTAATACAGAACATTTGCATAGCATAACTAGTATACAAATGTACCCAGAGTCATAATATATACAATAGTGACATCCTAACAATCACCAGCACTGACATTTTGTGATTAGTAATATTGTGTATGCATGTGTGTTTGTGTGTGTGCAGCCTCAGTACTGCAACTCTCTGGATGAAGAAGAGAAGAAGGAACTGAGGTTATTCAGCCAGCAGAGGAAGAGAGAGAATCTGGGACGTGGCATTGTACGACTTTTCCCAGTTACCATGACTGGAGCCATCTGCCAACAGGTAGAGAACTGTCTACTTGTAGAGTATGGCATCAACAATGCTGAGGTCATGGGATTGGTTCCCAGGCAACAAACAAATCTGCCTGTTACTTTGGAAAAAGTGTAAAAATTATGCCAAATGCATAAATGTAAAATGCTTCTTTTTATTGTAACATCACTTTGAAATGATGACTGACTGCTGCCTTGCCCAAGAAATTGTGCATCATTTGGTGAGTGTAAGCAAAGGAACTTCAGCTGAAGTATGCAGTGTAGATAGAACTGCTTGCCGAAGAGGCACTCATCTGGCATGTGGCTTCAGGAAACTCCAGCCTGACCAGTGTTAAGGCAGATACTGAATGTAACAGATACAACCACATACTTTCATACACCCCTCTCCATATTTCAAGTGTTTTGTCATGTTTCAACACCAATCATGCAATCCAGCTGATGAGTTGCTGCCAAGAGGGTGTGACTTCATTGAGGAGAGGCAGTTTGTGTTAAATACAGACCTTGCCATCAAAAGTGGTATAAAATAGGATGTTTCTTTCTCATTCATACTTAAAGGAATACAGTAGTTCACCCTAAAATAAAAATTCTGTTATGGTTTACTCGCCTTCATGTCATTTCAAACCCTTTTGACTTTTTTTTTCTCAAGACTAATTATGCAATGAAAAAAGCCAAACCTTTTACTCATGAACAAACTAAAGCTCTCTCTCTCTCTCTCTCTCTCTCTCTCTCTCTCTCTCTCTCTCTCTCTCTCTCTCTCTCTCTCTCTCTCTCCATGGTATCAGTGTGGCAGGCAGATCTATGGTGGTGATATGGCAGTGTTTGCGTCTCGGGTGGGTCATGGCTCCTGTTGGCATCCTCAGTGTTTCCAGTGTGCTTTCTGTAGCGAGCTTCTGGTGGATCTCATTTACTTCTATCAGGACGGACACATCTACTGTGGCCGACACCATGCTGAACGCATCAAACCTCGCTGCCAGGCTTGCGATGAGGTGACTGCTCAAGTCTCTCTGATATCTCTGTTGTTCCATTTGTTTACGGTTGCATAAATTCTAAATTGGTGTTGGACCTATGGGCCTAGTGGTTTGAGCAAGTGCTCAAAACACATTGAGCCTTGGAGCTGAAATGTAGACACAGGGCTGAAGTCAGCCTGCAACTTGTACTGATCCCATAAAAAGCTGTGATTGGAAATCAGGGTTATTCCAGCAAATATTGATTTCTAAACTCTTCCTAAGTTAAAACATTTGTATTGTGTTGTTTAAAAATTTATATGAACTTGTTTTCTTTGCATTATTCGAGATCTTAAAACACGGCATCGTTTTTGTTATTTTGACCACTTGTTATTTTCTGCAAATTCTTTCAAACAAATGCTCTAAATGACAATATTTTTATTTGGAATTTGGGAGAAATGTTGTCAGTACTTTATAGACTAAAACAAACATTTTCATTTTGCTCACACATACCTATAAATAGTTAATCCAGAGAAACTGATAATTTTAAAGTGGTCTTAATTTTTTCCAGAGGGGTGGGGGTGGGTGTGTGTGTGTGTGTGTGTGTGTGTGTGTGTGTGTGTGTGTGTGTGTGTGTGTGTGTGTCACACAACATTAAAACCACTGACGGGTGAAGTGAATAACATTTATTATCTTGTTACAATGGCACCTGTCAAGAGTCGGGATATATTAGGATAGCATTAGGATCTGAGCGACTTGACCATGGAGCATTGGAAGAAGGTGGCCTGGTCTGATGAATCACATTTTCTTTCACATCATTTGAACAGCCGGTGCATTTGCATAGTTTACCTGGGAAAGAGATGGCTGCAGGATGCACCATTGGAAGAAGGCAGGCTGGTGGAGGCAGTGTAATGCTCTGGGCAATGCTCTGCTGGGAAACTTTGGGTCATATGGATGTTACTTTGACATGTACTCCTACCTAAAGATTGTTGCAGACCACCTACACCCTTTCATGGCAACGGTATTACCTGATGGCAGTTGCCTTTTTCAGCAGGATAATGCGCTCTGCCACACTGCAAAAATTGTTCAGGAATGATTTGAGGAACATGACAGAGTTCAAGGTGTTGACTCTGCCTCCAAAATTCCCCAGATTGCAATCCGATGGGATGTGCTGGACCAACATGTCCGATCCATGGAGGTCCAGCCTGGCAACTTACAGGACTTAAAGTTTCTGCTGCTAACGTCTTTGTCCCAGGTACCACAGGACACTTTCAGAGGTCTTGTGGAGTCCATGCCTCGAGGGGGATGATATTAGGCAGGTGGTTTTAATGTTGTGGCTGATCGGTGTATGTATGTATGTATGTATGTACACTACCGTTCAAAAGTTTGGGGTCACTTGTCTGAAATGTTTCTCATGATCTTAAAAATCTTTTGATCTGAAGGTGTATGCTTAAAAGTTTGAAATTAACTTTGTAGACAAAATATTATTCTGCCAAAACATATACATTTATTTAATTACAAATCTAAAATTTCCTAAAAAAAAAAAAAGTTTTTGAAATGGATGACTTGGATCAAAATATGAAGAAAAGAAGCCAATAAGTGCCCAACATAGATGGGAACTCCTTCAATACTGTTTAAAAAGCATCCCGGGGTGATTCCTCAAGAAGTTGCTTGAGAAAATGTCATGAGTACATGTCTGCAAAATCTAGGCAAAGGGTGACTACTTTGAAGATGCTAAAATATTACATAGTTTTGGATTTATTTTGGATTTTTTGGTCACAAAATAATTCCCATATTTCCATTTCTATTATTCCATAGTTTTGCTGACTACTATTATTCTAAAATGTGAAATAAATAAATAAATAAAGAATGAGTAAGTGACCCCAAACTTTTGAACGGGTAGGTATGTATGTATGTATGTATGTATGTATGTATGTATGTATGTATGTATGTATGTATGTATGTATGTATGTATGTATGTATGTATGTATGTATGTATGTATGTATGTATGTATGTATGTATGTATGTATGTATGTATGTATGTATGTATATTCAGCAGTATAGGCAATGCACAGCTTATACAGAGAGCAAACCACATTTACTGACAGCAGACAGCACAACACGAGGACGCGTTCTTGCGTTCAAAACACAGCTTGATGGAGTGCAAATTTGAAATTAGTGATGTCAAGACGGGTCTTTCTTACTATTAAATTGTGTTTATCTTTACACTGCGACCTAAAAATATTATGTTTATGACGCAAGTGAGATGCTCAAAAAAGCGTTCGTCTGACGCAGTACATTGTACATTGTCCTTCTGGGCTTGTTTTGCACATCAAGTAGGGCTAAGAGCTCCTTTCTCCATTTTATCACTGACAAGGAAGCGCAATCAGAGATTAATTTATTTAATGAGATAACAACCTTCGCAGCCTTTTAAGTGCTTTAAAATTATGTCAAGCCTTTAGACAATTGGCAAATTAGCTTCTGATAGGCTAATTGGAGTCAATTGGAGGTGTATCTGTAGATGTATTTTAAGGCCTGCCTTCAAACTCAGTGCCTCTTTGCTTGACGTTCTGGAAAAATCAAAAGAAATCAGCCAAGACCTCAGAAAAAAAATTGTGGACCTCCACAAATCTGGTTCATCCTTGGGATCAATTTTCAAATGCCTGAAGGTACTATGTTCATCTGTACAAACAATAAAACACCAATGGCAAGTATAATCACCATGGGACAACGCAGCCATCATACCGCTCAGGAAGCAGACACATTCTGTGTTCTAGAGATGAATGTAGTTTGATGTAAAAAGTGCAAATCAATCCCAGATCAACAGCAAAGGACCTTGTGAAGATGCTGCAGGAAATGGGTAGACAAGTGTATATATATCCACAGTAAAACAAGTCCTATATCGAAATTATTTGAAATGCTGTTCAGCAAGAAGCCACTGCTCCAAAACTGCCATAAAAAGCCAGACTACAGTTTGCAAGTGCAAATGAGGACAAACATCTTACTTTTTGGAGAATTGTCCTTTGGTCTGAACAAAAATGTAATTGAATGGCCATAATGACCATCATTATGTTTGAAGGAAAAAGGGTGAGGCTTGCAAGCTGAAGAACACCATCCCAACTGTGGAGGTGCTTTGATTGAGGAGGGACTGGAGCACTTCACAAAATAGATGGCATCATGAGAAGGGAAAATTATGTAGATATATTGAAAGACATCAGCCAGGAAGTTAAAACTCAGTCACAAATAGGTCTTCCAAATGGACAATCACCCCAGTCATACCTCCAAAGCTGTGGCAAAATGGCTTAAGATCAACAAAGTCAAGGTATTGCAGTGGCCATCAAAAGCCCTGACCTCAATATGATGAAGCGTGTGCCATCAAGGAGGTCAACAAACCAGACTCAGTTACACCAGTTCTGTCTGGAGGAATGGGCCAAAATTCCAGCAACTTATTTTGAGAAACTTGTGGAAGGCTACCCAAAACAATTTATCAAATTATCAGTTTCTCTGGATTTACTATTTATAGGTATGTGTGAATAAAATTTACATTTTTGTTTTAAGTCTATAAAGTACTGGCAAAATATTGTCATTTAGAGAATTTATTTGCAGAATTTGCAAAATAACAAAAAATATGCAGTGTTTTCAGACCTTGAATAATGCAAAGAAAACAAGTTAATTTTAATTATTAAACAACACAAGCATCTTGGCATACTCTCTACCAGTGGTCACATTGCTGTTTGGTGACTTTATGCCACACCTGTTGCAAACATTCAAGCAGCTCTGCTTTTTTTGATGGCTTGTGACCATCTATCTTCCTCTTGATCACATTTCAGAGGTTTTCAACGGGGTTGAGGTCTGGAGATTGTGCTGGCCATGACAGGGTCTTGATCCGGTGGTCCTCAATCCACACCTTGCATGACCTGGCTGTGTGGCATGTAGCATTGTCCTGCTACAGGACAATGAGTTCCCCGAGTCGGGGAACATTGTCAGAGCAGAAGGAAGCAAGATTTCTTCCAGGATAACATTGAACATGGCTTGATTCATGCCTCCTTCACAAAGACGAATCTGCCCGATTTCAGCCTTGCTGAAGCACCCCCATAATATCACGGATCATCCACCAAATTTCACAGTGGGTGCGAGACACTGTGGCTTTATATATCAGGACCACTTCCGTCAAATTAATACTTTATTCACTTATAGAAAAGTAAAGCATCTCTTGGTGCTGAGGGGGGAATGGTTCTGTTCTGGGCAATTTCTCCTCCCATCCATGCAGTCATGCATGTAGAGAGCAGAGTGAAGCAAATAAAACCCCACCAGGGGTAACAGAACAGACCCAGCATAATTATAACAAAATTGTTCCATATTTGTAACATTCTGACAGTGCTACATGATACAATTGTTCACTTGCATAACACTTTAGATACTGGAAATTAAGTTGGCAATCCAGAACAAGGCAGAATAACACATTGAAGACAGGAATTCCAAACTGGTGCTCAACTGTATTTTAAGCACAAAACAACAAGACCGATATAGAGAAACTAAAGGCAAGGTGCCATACAGAGGTAATGCTTGGGTTGGAGGAGGGTGTCAAGTGCAGCTTGCATCTATGCAATGGAAAGACAGCTAAACAATGGATGAAAAAATGAATGGAGGATTTAAATAGAACCGCTCTGATAACTTCTGAGATTACATAAGATTACCACTTCTGAATTGTATTGTTGCGAGTTTGACTCGCATGACATGATGGAACTAACGCTACGCTTGATATATATTACACAATTATATATATAACATTAATAAAATGTTAGAATTATATGTTTTTAATCAATGAACGATTAATCATTGGTAACATGTAATGTTATAACAATTATAATAATTAACTAAATGTGTATGTGTGTGTGTGTGTATATGTATGTGTGTGTGTGTATATATACATATATATTCTTAACATTAAAAAAAGTATTATATATTATAACATTTTTAATTACAATAATTTATTAATGATATATTATAATATTATATATGTATATAGGGCTAGACAGTATAGAGATACAACTGTATATTATACCACTACTATAAAGTGTCAACCAGTAGAGATAATTAACCATTTTAAATCAATGAACACTTATAGAATTATACTAATAACATTTTTGTAATTAACTATTTATATTATTGTTATTATTAATGTTATAATAATAATAATAAACAAAATAATGGATAAATGAACAAATTTAGTATATAAGTACTAAAATATTTCATATTATTTGAATTATTACTTTTATATTAATAATTATACTATAAGTATTCTATAAAATTAATCAATTACTAATCAAGAAAACCGGTATGATTCATTCTAGAAAATATGTATCAATACATTTGTAATATAAATTGATTTGTGGTTAACTAAAATAGAATTTGTGCCCAACCTGATTTACATTAGCATCTTATTATAGTTTAGTTTTCTCATATTCATCTTTTTACATAATTAATCTCCCACACTCCACTACACAATGAGCACTGTCTTCCTCTTTTTGCTCATTAGATCATCTTTGCTGATGAATGTACGGAGGCAGAGGGCCGTCACTGGCACATGAAACATTTCTGTTGTTTTGAGTGTGAGACAGCACTCGGAGGTCAGCGCTACATCATGAGAGAGAGTCGGCCCTACTGCTGCTGCTGTTATGAGTCACTGTACGCTGAGTACTGTGACACCTGCGGAGAACATATTGGTGAGTATGCTAAAAGAAATGGCTGTATACCACCGTTTTCTTTAAAGCGGTCATATATAAATTAGGGCTGTCAATCGAGTACATTTTTTTTTTATCAAATTAATGACATGGTGTCCCGATTAATTAATCGCATATACAAATATTTGGTGAGAAGGCCCCTCATATAACAATAACGCAATATATAATGATTATACATATTTATATCAATATATAATTATACATAGTTATCTTTAAATATTTAAAAACTTATATACTTTTAATATATATATATAATATTCAGATAATTAAAATGCTTTACATTCCTATAGCAGAAGAGTTCATCATTGATAAAACCATACAAAAAGCGGCTTTAGAATACAATGTATAGTTTACTACCATATTATTGATCATAAGTCAATCATTGTCATACAGTTCACAGCAATCCATTCACAAGTGAATTTGTCAATCAGTTGGAGATTTATTATGATGGCTAATTTAAGGGTCCATCAATTTACACCTACGTCAGACGTCTCGGGTGTGTTGCGTCATAAACATAAAATGTTAGGTCACTGTGTCAAGTTAAATATAGTTTAATACTCAATCTTTAAACACATCTTGAGATCTCTTAGATCGCTTTTGCGCTCCTTCAAGTGTTTTGAACGCAAGAACGTAATGCATGATTGTTGTTCTGCCTACTGAAGTGTTTTCTTCACTATATAAACTGCACGTTTCTCATACAGCTGAAATTTCACTTACTGCCCTCTGGAGTAAACAGGTGGTACTACAAGCTTGTATTTCTCAGGAATCTTCCTTATTATGGTGCAATTAATTGCGTAAATTTAAATTTAAATCGACAGCCCTAATATAAGTATATTTTGTGTGCGCGTGTCTGTGAGCATGTGTGTGTTTCATATTTAAGTTTTCATTACCCTTTTCAACACTCTCTTTAGCACGGGTGCTCAAATTTGGAAAGCCGGGGGGCTGGAAATCAGAATCCCTTTAAGGCTCAAGGGCACAATTTTTTTTTTGTTAAAGAAGGCATGTCTATGCTAAATATGTTATTTAATACCACATTGGCATATGTAATTAACATTAAAATATTACATCTAGCTTAATTCTAAAAATAAAAAAAATTTATATACATTATTATAATGATCATACATAGGTATATTGTGGGTTTTTTTTTTCTTAAGATCTACACTTTTACAAGTAGGTCAAATACATTTAATTGTTCCATGTCAGTGATAAAATGATGGAGAAAGGTGCTCTTAATGACATTTAATGTACAAAACAAACCCAGATAGGACTTCAAATCAAGTATTGTTCAGCCAATGTAAGGCGCATTTAAATTACCACAGAAACACTCCAGATCTTAACTATCACCAAAATGCTGAATGAGAAGTTTTTGTCTGCAAGCACTTTTCATGGTATGTTAAAAGTGGTGCTCTGATGCAAATCATGAACGCAGCTTCACAATTGCTGTTGTAAAGCGGATAGCTACAGTCTACCAGCAGATAAATTTTTTGGAGGATGAGAGTTTAAGAGATTTAATGCCCATTGCAATGAATATGCAACCAATGGGGAAACTATTTCTTTCAATTAGTCAAACTCCCAGTTAGAATTTGGGAAATGTTTAATGTGACTTGAATTGGTGCAATTTTAGTGCATTTCTATCTTAATACTGTGGAAGGCTTTGTTTGGAAAATATTAATAAAGAATTATATTGTTACATATTATATTGTACATATTGCATTTTGACAAGATAATAAGTATATTTGGTGTCAAATTTTAGCTCTTTTTAATTGCAAAATATGCAATTAATTGCAATTAACTACTACAAATTATGCAATTAATCGTGATTAAAAAAAATGTAATCGACTGACAGCATTAATAGAAAGATGATGTGATCTGTTCTGTTGTCACTGTTCTGTTTTCATGACACACTGGCCACGAGGAGTGTGTACACACACACACAAAAGATACAGTACCCTCAGAACAAGACAGATTTAACCAACACTAACTCCAAAAGTGCTTCAATGAGAAATATTTACCATCTTTACCTTAAGTTATTTTTAAGTTTGTAACACAAATCACTAAAACCTTTATGTGATAACATTACGCGGGCCACAAAAAGATTGTTTGCGAGACAGATGTTGAGTACCAGGTCTCTAGCAACTTTTAAACAAGAACTTTAAAAAGAATTAAACTATCCGTGTTTTTCTGCCGCATCTTACGAAACCCTCTTCCCATGTGACATGAGCAACAGTGTTGTTCCCTGTGCTCCAGTTCTCATGTATGAGCTGTTGGTTTGCTGTTGTGTCCAATATAGTTTTTACATGAACCTGACCCATCCTTCAATAACAGCCCATTTGCAAAGCCTGAATTACATTTTGACAGGATCACAAAACGATCTGCGCTGAAATGTGCTGGACAAACTGTTAAGATCAAACATTTCTGTGATGCCACACAAATTGCAAGGTTCAAATGTTCATGGATAATTTGATATGATATCCTCATGATGTGTGGTATGCTGTTTAATAACACAGACAATTACTTACAGTTGCACTTACATGAATTCTTCATGTTTGTTAAGATATAATGTTGTAACTGTCTTTTTGAGATGGGACTATTTTTCTGTATGGAGGAACTTCTGGTCATGTGTCACACGATGTAATTCCAGTGGGTGGAGTTTTGAGAAGCATGTAAACAATACTTTACTGATTATGTCACATACTTTCTATATCCCTTGTGATAGGTGTGACAGTTGCATTTTTTAATGTTTATTTCAAGAGCTGTCCTCTTGCCCATGAGACTTCCATTCTAAATGTAATATTGCAACTGTGTTTCCCACTAATTCAAACACAAATGTTTTGCATGTGGCACTTAACAGTATGCTACAGATGTTGTCCATTGAAATTAGCTCTGTTCAGACCCAGTCTTCTAAAACAGTGGTTCTCAATAAGTGACTTGAAATTATTAAAAATAAGTTAATACACTATAATGTAATATAATAATTGACTTGCTCTAATAAATAAAAAAATGCTTTCAAAACAAAAACACTACGTGAACGCCCCTTTATTGCCTTTGTCTATTACATATATCGTTAACATTAACAAAACTAAAATTGAGAATCATCAAACTACTTTTATATGCAAGCAAAATGTACATTATAGCTTGAAAATACCCGAATTATCAGTCGGGTCGCGGGGGCAGCAGCTCCAGCAGGGGGCCCCAAACTTCTCGAGCCACATTAACAACACTGACTGGGGGACCCCGAGGCGTTCCCAGGCCAGTGTGGAGATGTAATCTCTCCACCTAGTCCTGGGTCTTCCCCGAGGCCTCCTCCCAGCTGGACGTGCCTGAAACACCTCCCTAGGGAGGCGTCCAGGGGGCATCCTTACCAGATGCCCAAACCACCTCAACTGACTCCTTTCGATGCAAAGGAGCAGCGGCTCTGCTCCGAGCTCCTCACCCTATTTCTATGGCAGAAGCCCGCCACCCTTCTGAGGAAACCCATTTCAGCCGCTTGTACTCGCGACCTAGTTCTTTCGATCATTTGGTCATACCCGAATGAATTAGAATCAAATTGAAAATGGAATCTAATTGAGAGCTTGTGAAACTGAATTAAATAGAATCAGGAAATCTGTATCGATACCCAGTAAACATTCGAATTAAAAAAATGACTATTTTACCCAATATTTGTATGTTATGTACATTACTATGTGTGTTATGCCAATTTAAGTATCACGTTGTTAATTGATCAGCGTGCTAATGTAAAACTCTATTTGAATCAACTTTGAGCTAGACTGTCAATGTAGAGCATCGTAAATCAGTCTCTTGTGAGGTTGCATTTCAGTTAGGATGGTGTCTCAGAAGGCAGCAAATTATTTATGGAGTTGACAGAGGCAGTCTAGGTTTTGGAGTTAAATAACAACCCAGAGTATTCCTTTCAATTATGCCAGAAAACACGAGTAGTTACAGAGAAATGGAGTGGTTCATAATTGAGATGTGTTATGATTAAAGGGCATTTTTCTCACTCTCTTTCTGTAGGTATAGACCAGGGTCAGATGACATACGAGGGCCAGCACTGGCACGCTTCTGAAGCATGTTTCTGCTGTGCCTGTTGTCAGCTCCCTCTGCTGGGTAGACCCTTCCTGCCACGCAGTGGGCTCATTTTCTGCTCTCGCTCCTGCTCGCTGGGTGAAGACCCAGATAACTCAGACTCCTGCGATTCTGCCCTACAGTGCAATTCTACAACACACAAAACCACTCAAAATCAGCAGTGTAGTTCCACACCCCGTCCACAGGGGGGAGCCAATCCCACTGCTGTCAACTCCAAAGCCAGTACACGGAAGAATGCAGTCATAGCGACCAGTACAACAACAGTGAATGAATGTAGTCATTTTCCACTGGAGAGCAGAGGTACAGTTGTTATCATGCATCCTTTGTTTTACTTTTACTTAGCTTTACACAGCGTAGTCACTTAGTCGTTAAAGAAATAGTTGACCGAAAATCATATACTCAACCTCATGTTGTTTCCCGTATGATGTTCTTTCTCCAGTGACTCACAAAAGAGAAACTTTGAAGAAGGTTCACACTGCTCTTTTCCATACAATAAAAGCATATAATGACAGCCACTCTTTTCAATTCCAAAAATGTAGTGCCATAAATGTTGGACGCTGTATTCAAAGACTTTTAAGACTTTTTTAAGAATGATAGCTTTGTGTAGAGCCGTGTTTCCCAACCTTTTTTCTGCCACGGCACACTTTTTACTATTAAACAAATCCCAGGACACACCTCTATCCCACTATCCCACATAACCATCGTTGATAGTTTTCCTTTTCAAGTACTTCCATGTTTTCTGTCCATTTTAGTTGCGTTTACTCAATGTTTGAAATCCGGCTATGCAAAAAATGCAAGTCACGTAGGAACGGTGTATAATGAGATCACAGGTGGCAAGAGTGCTAATTGGTTGATGAATAAAACGACAAATTTGCATCTTTTCTTTTAAACTGGTTTAATCATAGTCACATTATAGGCTTTCATGGAGGTTTTAAACAAATAATCAATGGTGAATTCATGTCCCAGCCCGTGCTTCTCGCAACTCTGTTTATGATGATCTGCGTGGCTGAGCGCTTGAGACGGGTCCACGTGTAAATGCACATCACTGCGGTGATCTGTCCATTGAGCAGCGCTGACTGATCCGGGTACAGCTGTTTTCTTTCACGTTTGGAACATTTGCCATTTTATATTTCTCATACGGAATAAAAAACGACAGAGCACAATCAGAGATCAGCCATCTTTGTAGTCGCACCAATGCGACCTCTTGCAAAGTTTAATCGCACTGTTAAGAAAAATGGTTGAAAAATTTGTCTCAGTCCGGATCCCTGATTTATTTAGTGGAATCTGATCATTTTCCACTGCACACCTGACAATCATTCACGGCACAGTGGTTGGGAAACACTGGTGTAGGGAACAGACCCAAATTTAAGTCATTATTCACTGATAATCTTCCCCTCCACAAGTCTAAAATCTCAATTGCACTTCAAACCACATATTCAACTTTGCTATGTCACTAGGGCTGTCATGATTATGAAATTTGCCTGATAATTATTTGTCATAAATTATTGCGATTTAACTATGTAATTGTCTGTTTTAGGGCTGATTATGATGATTAATTGTCAGACAATTTGTCACACTTTTAAGGTGTATGTGTGCTTTAATTTTCATATTTAACATGGAATCGTACAACACAATAGGAATATGTGATTTCCTTTAAGGCTATCGAAACTTGGTAAATATTCCACTGGGATAGAATGACAGAAAAATACAAATATTTTAAATATCAAAGTATCACCAAATCCATTACCATGTCTCTCTTTTGAGTCAATTGTACCCACCCAACCTGAATATTGTATTATATTGTATGGTATGGTATTGTGTGAATATGGTATGGTATCGTAACATATATTATATCATATCATATCATGCAATAGTAATGTATTTCCTTACCAAATGTTTCACTTTCACACATTATTTTAAGGCTTTCCAATTAAACTCATAAACACTTATTTTGCATCAAGGAGGACCTTTGAGATTATGTGCATATTTGAAAATATGTCATCTCCACAGAAATAGAGAAAGTGAGTGTCTCATAATGCAAAGGTTAAATTAAAGATAAACCGGAGCATGCTTGAAATGAATCACGATGCATGTCACGATCAGCTACAAGACATGTGATAACCATTGCCATTTGGCATCAAACCTTTTTATGTTTTGATTTATCTATTTCTTAAAACATAACATGATAAAAATCACACAAAGGTGGAGCACTTCAAATGCATTTTATTCAGTGTTTGTTTGCATGCACTCAGAAGCTTTACAAATTCCTAATTTACTCTTTGATCATTTTGTAGGTGTTTACACCACATTCGCTGCCATACCAAAGGGTGAACCTCCACCGTATGGACTAAGACACTCCTATTCACCATCTCAGCTCTGTCCTGTAGCCAATGACAGGGCAGCATTACCGTGCAGGGACCAATCAAACATCAGCACGCACCAAGTGAATAAAACAACAGACAGTTCGTGCAGTGGTTTGGAGTTTACAGTGGAGCTGAATGGATATGCTGAATTTGGACCGTTCCCACCAAGCTGCACATCCAGGGGGACTTCCACAGCAAAGGATTGTGGGGAGTCTGGGGACATCGTAGAGAGCCGTTGTACAGGTATGCTTGATTTCACATAGCATGATCATTTGAATGAATGGCTAACCCAAAACTGAAGTTGTCTGCCTCATGCCGTTCCAGAACCGTATGACTTTCTTCCTTCCTTGGAACACAAAAGGTCAATTTTTGTTCAAGTATATCCAGGCCATTTCTTTCCATAAAATAAAAGTGAATGAGGTCTGGGGCTGTCAAGCTACAAAATGACAAAAAAACACCATAAAAGTGATCCATGTGGTATATTCTAAATCTTATGAAGCCATAGGATTTTTTTTTGTGTGGAACTGACAGAAATTTAAGTTGTAACAGAGAGCTGTTAACTGCTGCATCCAGAACATTGAATAAGTGAATTGAACTCATGAACTGATCCTCATCCCGGCCGCTTCACACTCGGCTGCAAACCGTCCCAGCGCATGCTGAAGGTCCTGGTGTGAAGGGGCCAACACGACAACATCATCCGCAAAGAGCAGAGAAGAAATCGTGTTGTCCCCAAACCTGACACCCTCCGGCCCCTGGCTGCGCCTAGAAATTCTGTCCATAAAAATTATGAACAGAACCGGCGACAAAGGGCAGCCCTGCCGGAGTCCAACATGCACTGGGAAGAAGTCTGACTTACTACCGGCAATGCGAACCAAGCTCCTGCTTCGGTCATACAGGGACCGGACAGCCCTTAGCAAAGGACCCGGGACCCCATACTCCCGGAGCACCCTCCACAGGCCGCTTCGGGGAACACGGTCGAATGCCTTCTCCAAATCCACAAAGCACATGTGAACTGGTTGGGCAAACTCCCATGAACCCTCCAGCACCCTGTAGAGGGTATAGAGCTGGTCCAGTGTTCCACGGCCCGGACGAAAACCGCACTGTTCCTCCTGAATCCGAGGTTCCACTATCGGCCGTATTCTCCTCTCCAGTACCCCGGCATAGACTTTCCCAGGGAGGCTGAGAAGTGTGATCCCCCTGTAGTTGGGACACACCCTCCGGTCCCCCTTCTTAAAAAGAGGGACCACCACCCCAGTCTGCCATCCCAGAGGCACTGTCCCCGACCGCCACGCGATGCTGCAGAGGCGTGTCAGCCAAGACAGCCCCACAACATCCAGAGACTTGAGGTACTCAGGGCGGATCTCATCCACCCCCGGTGCCTTGCCACCAAGGAGTTTCTTGACTACCTCGGTGACCTCAGCTAGGGTGATGGACGAGTCCACCTCTGAGACCCCAGTCTCAGCTTCCTCAATAGAAGACGTGACGGCGGGATTGAGGAGATCCTCGAAGTATTCCTTCCACCGTCCGACGACATCCCCAGTTGAGGTCAACAGCCGCCCACCTCTACTGTAAACAGCGTTGGTAGGGCACTGTTTCCCTCTCCTGAGGCGCCGGACAGTTTGCCAGAATCTCTTCGAGGCCAGCCGATAGTCCTTCTCCATGGCCTCACCGAACTCCTCCCAGGCCCGAGTTTTTGCCTCCACAACCACCCGGGCTGCAGTCCGCTTGGCCTGCCGGTACCTGTCAGCTGCCTCAGGAGTCCCACAAGCCAACAAGGCCCGATAGGACTCCTTCTTCAGCTTGACGGCATCCCTTACTTCCGGTGTCCACCACCGGGTTCGGGGATTGCCACCTCGACAGGCACCGGAGACCTTACGGCCACAGCTCCGAGCAGCCGCTTCGACAATGGAGGTGGAGAACATGGTCCACTCAGACTCAATATCTCCAACCTCCCTCGGGATCCGGTCGTAGCTCTGCCGGAGGTGGGAGTTGAAGATCTCTCTGACAGGAGATTCGGCCAAACGTTCCCAGCAAACCCTTACAGTACGCTTGGGTCTGCCATGTCTGTCCAGCTTCCTCCCCCGCCACCGGATCCAACTCACCACCAGGTGGTGATCAGTTGACAACTCCGCCCCTCTCTTCACTCGAGTGTCCAAGACATAAGGCCGCAGGTCAGATGAAACGACTACAAAGTCGATCATCGACCTACGACCTAGGGTGTCCTGGTGCCACGTGCACTGGTGGACACCCTTATGCTTGAACATGGTGTTCGTTATGGACAAACCGTAACTAGCGCAGAAGTCTAATAACTGAACACCGCTCGGGTTCAGGTCGGGGGGGCCGTTCCTCCCAATCACGCCCCTCCAGGTGTCACTGTCGTTGCCCACGTGGGCGTTGAAGTCCCCCAGCAGAACGACGGAGTCCCCAGTCGGAGCACTTTCCAGCACTCCTCCCAGAGACCCCAAGAAGGCCGGGTACTCTGCACTGCCGTTCGGCCCGTAGGCACACACGACAGTGAGAGACCTATCCCCGACCCGTAGGCGCAGGGAAACGACCCTCTCGTTCACAGGGGTAAACTCCAACACATGGCGGCTGAGCTGGGGGGCTATAAGCAAACCCACACCAGCCCGCCGCCTCTCACCATGGGCAACTCCAGAGTGGTGAAGAGTCCATCCCCTCTCGAGGAGTGTGGTTCCAGAGCCCAAGCCATGCGTAGAGGTGATCCCGACTATCTCTAGTCGGAACCTTTCAACCTCACGCACAATCTCAGGCTCCTTCCCCGCCAGCGAGGTGATGTTCCACGTCCCTAAGGCTAGTTTCCGTGTCCAGGGATCGGGTCGTCGAGGCCCCCGCCTTCGACTGCCGCCCAATCTTCTCTGCACCGACCCCTTACGGCTCCTCCTGCAGGTGGTGAGCCCACGGGAAGGCGGCCCCACGTCGCTCCTTCGGGCTGAGCCCGGCCGGACCCCGTGGGGAGAGACCCGGCCACCAGGCGCTCGCATACGAGCCCCAACCCCGGGCCTGGCTCCAGGGTGGGGCCCCGGCTGCGCCATACCGGGCGACGTCACGGTCATTAAGTTCTTCTCCATCATAAGGGGTTTTTGAACCGCTCTTAGTCTGACCCGTCACCTAGGACCTGTTTGCCTTGGGAGACCCTACCAGGGGCGTATAGCCCCAGACAACATAGCTTCTAGGGTCATTCGGGTACTCAAACCCCTCCACCACGTTAAGGTGGCAGTTCAGGGAGGGGAGGTGGCAGTTCAGGGAGGGCATGCGCTGGGACGGTTTGCAGCCGAGTGTGAAGCGGCCGGGATGAGGATCAGCACCTCCAAATCCGAGGCCATGGTCCTCAGTCGGAAAAGGGTGGCTTGCTCCCTTCAGGTTGGTGGGGAGATCCTTCCTCAAGTGGAGGAGTTTAAGTATCTTGGGGTTTTGTTCACGAGTGAGGGAAGGATGGAACGGGAGATTGACAGACGGATCGGTGCAGCTTCTGCAGTAATGCGGTCGATGTACCGGTCTGTTGTGGTGAAGAAGGAGCTGAGCCGCAAGGCAAAGCTCTCTATTTACCGGTCAATCTACGTTCCTACTCTCACCTATGGTCATGAGCTTTGGGTCATGACCGAAAGGACAAGATCCCGGATACAGGCGGCCGAAATGAGCTTTCTCCGCAGGGTGGCTGGGCGATCCCTTAGAGATAGGGTGAGAAGCTCGGTCACTCGGGAGGAGCTCAGAGTAGAGCCGCTGCTCCTCCACATCGAGAGGGGTCAGTTGAGGTGGCTCGGGCATTTGTTTCGAATGCCTCCTGGACGCCTTCCCCGGGAGGTGTTCCGGGCACGTCCCACTGGGAGGAGGCCCCGGGGAAGACCTAGGACACGTTGGAGAGACTATGTCTCCCGGCTGGCCTGGGAACGCTTCGGTGTCCCCCCAGAAGAGCTGGAGGAAGTGTCTAGGGAGAGGGAAGTCTGGGCATCTCTGCTTAGACTGCTGCCCCCGCGACCCGGCCCCGGATAAGCGGAAGAAGATGGATGGATGGAACTCATGAACTGGACCAGTCTGATGTGAACGAATCATTCAGACATATAGTGAACTGGATCAGCAAATTCATTGAAAAGATCTGACTCAAAAGATAGATTTTTTTTCACAAATGATGCCTGATTTACACATGCTCCGTGAGTTGACCATGTGCAGCGCGTTTTCGTTTCAGTGCACATATTAAGAGATTACAGCCTTTACATTGTGAGCTAATACAAAAGCTTTACAAAATAACGAAATAAACTGCAGGACTTTTGCCTGTGTTGTGTATAGTGTAGTCTTAACAACATTAACCAATCACGTTCAAATACGCGAATAATTAAGTGCACGTGACTGCCCATAGATGTCAAGATTTTCAGTAAATAATAACTTAAATATCAGTCTGTTCCTCACACAAATCCAAAAAGTTCAGAAGGCTTGGAATATTGCACTCAAGTCATATGGACCACTTTTATGATTTTTTTTCTTGGCATTTAGGAGCTTGACTGTGGAGGACAAAACACTCAAAATAAAATAATTAAATAAATAATAATAATAATACAATTAGTAAATGTACTAATACATTTTTTTAAATAATTTAATAATGAAATAAAACAATATCTAAAAATATACCCATTTATTTATTAATAAACCATAAAAAAAACAGCATTAATTATTTAAAAGATTTTATAATATCCACTTTCAAAAAACGAATACTCGAAAAATGAATACTAATTAAACCTTTCTTATTAGGCTGAATTTCCGAATGACACCAAGAGGACAAATTAAAGTCTGATGTCACCAAAGTGCTTTTCATAAAAAATAAAAAAAAAGTGTCTTTTTTGTTTTGTTTTTTACAAACGTAAATCAAAAATAACTCAATATATCAATAGTATCATTTAATTATAAATAAGAGAAAGATTTAAACAGATATCGTTTTTTGAAAGTGGATATTATGAAATGTTTTAAACAATAAATCCTGTTTTTAAATGGGTACATTTTAATAATTGATTTAATTATTCAAATATTTCAAAATAAGTTGGTTCATTTAATTATTGGTTAAATTATTTTATTTGAAGTAGTTTGGTACAACCCCAGTCCTCATTCACTTTTATTATATGGAAAAAGTGGCTAGGATATTCTTCAAAAATTCACCTTTTTGTGTTCCACAGAAGAAAGAGTCAAACTGGCTTGAAATGACATGAGGGTGAGTAAATAATGACACAGTTTCAGTCTTGGTTGACCCATCCCCTTACAGCAATTAGTCACAAGATTTTGCAATGTTCTAAGCCATATTTTCCCAAACCATTTTTCCTCATTTCTTCCTCCATCATAGAAATTCCCCCTCAACCTCCACCTTCAGATGAATTTGACAATCTAGATGACTCCTTTCCGCCCCCACCACCCCCTGTTTTCTTCGAGCCATCCGATTCGCCGACCCATTCAGATTCCCCGCCTACTGTCACTGAAGCGGAAGACCCTCCCACCACACCTGTCCGCAGCAGCACGGCCCGGGTCAGCTTCAGAGAACCAATCAGCTGCAGTTATTCAGTGGAAGAGGAAGAGTGGGAGAAGCAGGAAGAAGTAGGGGTGGAGAGAAAAGAGGGAGAGGAGGAGGAGCAGGAGGAAGATGAATCTGAGGGCAGTTTGGGACACAGGTTGCGGATGTGCAATGTACCTTCACAAATGGACCTGCTGGGTAAGATCACACTGCTCCCTACTAAAACAATGTGAAGAAAATGTCATTCTGTGTTTAAGAAATTAAACCTTTTGAATTTGATGCAAAATTGGACAAATATTTTTTTAAATGGTCACTAATTTATGTCATTGTGACCGGCTCCATCATTTTTCAGTCACTTTGACACAGAAACATATTTTGTGCACTACAATATTAAACTTTATTTTTAACAGAGCTGTCAATTTAAATTTAATTTAGTGTAACCAAGTTTTAAAGGACCATGTCAATTCTGGCAATAACCCGCTTTTTGGTGTCCATGTAACCGTACTGACAGAATGGTGATCAAATGTGATCAACTTGTGTCCACACACAACAGCGTCACACAATGCATCCTGTTATAACGGAGTTTTAGTTTGTGTGTTCAGGATTTAACACGCATCTCACTGCATATATGTCAGCAAAGCAAAACTTTGGAAATTCAAATAGTATTTTTACTTTTTGTATAGTTATTGCAAATGAATACTTGAGTATTCGACTACTCGTGCACACACCTAGTTGATCCAAACCATATGACTTTATTTCTTCCATGGAATACAAAAGGAGATGTTTTCAGTAGATTCACTTGCATTTCACCTTTTTCTCCTCACAATGAAAGTGAATGGTGGCTAACGTAACACCAAAAAAGTCATACAGGTTTGGAGCAACATGTAAATGACAGAATTGTTATTTTTGGGTAAATTTTCCCTTTAAATTGAATGAAAATCTCCCTCAATCATGTTTCCTTTCAGATGGATCGTACCACCGTGGTTTCCGGCGGGGCCACCTTGCCACAGAGAAGCGCTTGCGGCGTTCCAGAGGCTCGAGGAGCGACAGACCTCGTCTGGACACCCTGGACAACTGGGATGGTGACCATAGGTGTCGCTCCAACAGCATCCTGGACGGCAGCAGGAATGGCAATCTGAAACTGCACTTCACCCGCTACAGACATGAAGAATCCTGCTCAACCTGCTCCTCTTCCTCAGACTCAGAGGAGGAAGGCTTTTTCTTGGGCCAGCGTATTCCTTTGCCGCCGCAGCTGACGTGTGGCGAGAAGGCGGGGGAAGGACAGAGAGAGAAAGAGGACAAGGAGAAGAGACGAACAGGAAGTTTTAGGAGAAGGACACAGAGTCTCAGTAGAGGAGACAAGGATAAGAACTGCATATTGTCCTGAGACAGAATGAGGCTGTGTTCAGAATAATATACTACCATACGACTCTTATTATTGTTGAAGTATAACGTGTTTATACCCGGGCTCAAGTATCAGAAATTGTTTTGCTTGCCCAGCCATAACAAAGTATGCATTTGATTTTTAGAAATGTATTTTTATGTGTAAAAGAAAAACAATTTTTCTATTAAATGTTAAGATGATAACCAAATTTCAAGAAATTTTTACACAATATTGGATTGAAACGTGAAATAACGGTAACAGTCTTTATTTCCCAAGATAATAACTGGACGCCATTTGCTGAATAATCCTGAAACGTTATGAAGTTATGTGACACATTGTGAGCTCTTGTGACAACAATATAGTATGCTGCTGTTTTAAACTTTTATCATGGAAAAATGTCTACTTTTTATAAATAGGTACTTAAGCAGTATTCAGTAACATGTTTGATGTAATCCGATCACAAAGTAATTTGCTATCATTAGAAAAGTAGTGTAATGTTGTAATGTTTGTAATCAGATTACAGTTTCTGACTTTCAATTAAAGTTATTGCTTTAAGTTCATTACTTGGGTTAAACATGTTTCTAAAACAATATTATGTATAACACATTTGAAACATGATGTACTGTTTGTCCATATGTACGTCTGTTTGCGTTAAGAAGGAAAATTAGACATGATTTTGAATATGTTGAGCAGAAAAACAAAACCTCTTCAATGAAAAGTGTTTTCGAAAGTAAACTAATTAGCAATGTGATTTCAGTCATGACAACTCTCTGAAAGAATTGGCATGTTAATGTGTGTTGATATATTGGTAGGGTAATAGTCTTGGCAGACTAGATCTGCTGACGCTGCTGCTTCTACTGCGGAGCGTGTACGGAGACTTGCTACTGCTAGAACTTACAGACATACAATCCCCATGTAGCAGAACTGAGGTGGGTTTCAGAAATATAAACTCTCGCAGTATGCTGCAGAGAAACCAGCTTATCTTCAAAACTGAGCTATTTAAATGTTAAACAGAGAGAGAGATGCAAGTTGATTGGTTAGCAGATTACAAGTCAAAGGACCAATCGGCTTACACCATAGGAGCATACTGGCTTAACATGTTACATGTGAATGAGCCAATTGGCTAATGGATAACAACCTTGCACCACATTTTGCGAAATGCATGGCTGAACTTTTTTGATGAAGTAACTGGTAAAGTAATCTTATTAATTTGAGAAAAGTAATTAGTAATTTTCATTTGTTACTTGTTTTGTGTTATTTACCCAACACCGTTCAGTAAGTAGTAAGCAGCATTCTGTTCTGAACATGTGACACAGAAAATGCTATAAATAACAATAAAAAATTATAATTATTTTTTTTCTTGTGCAGGATTTTAAAAGACCTTGTCATGAACATATATCACATTACAAGATCTATCAACTCTGTTCAATAAACTCAAACCAAATCAAGAAACTGCTTTGTCATGAACAAAGATTACATTAACTGACAGTCTGTGAATCTGTGTACCACTATTTGTTTATTTTTTTCACAGATGATCATATATTATCCTAGAAGTAGTTACTTAAAGGTGCCTAGTCAAATATACTGCCATTATTTTATCTGACAGGGCTGAGGAACATTTCTAAATCAAATTGGGCTTGGAAAAAAGTAAAAGACAGCTTCCAATTTTCTGTGAAAGTACTCCATTAACTACTGTATATTGAATATATTTCATTTGCTATTTCTTTAGAGCTAAGAGACTATGCTATGGTTGGGAATTGAATACTAGCATAGTATAATACTGTGCAGTAAACACTGCATGCTGCCGATATTTGTATGTATTTTATAAACATCATGTGAAACACTGCCAGAGAATGTTTAGCCCTGAGATGAAGCACTTGTATTAAAACGAATGTGAGAAAATTAAGGGGGAAAAAAATAAGAAAAAGAAGTCCCGCCTTACAGGTAAAAGAGCCAATCACCTTTAAGATAAAGTCATCGTCTGTCATTTAACTGAAAAATATGCTTGCGCAATAGCTGGAAAATAGACTTTTTAGGGTGATCTGAACTAAAGAAGCACTGTTTATTTTACGATTGTTGACAGATTTTACTGCTGATTTAAAATGTTATTTGATCGTAATATTGACCAACCGTTTAAGAGAACCGTTCATTTTCCCATTCAAGTAGGCTATCCATGGAAAATAGCTGCCCGGGAGCGTCCTCAAGATGGCGGCCGAGTGGACTGACTTGCCTTGAATGGGACTTTCATGCATTATGCATGTGACGATAAACGTTTTGCACAATAGTATGCTACATTGTTTGTGTCACATGTACTCGCTAGATTGAACGATTAATTGAAGTAAGTGGTGTCCAGATCTAGAAAATGAAAGCAGGTTGTTTTTTGTGTATCCATACTATATACTGAAGAAGGTAGTATGGTAGTATGCTATTCCAAACAACTCTGTTAAAACCAGAGATGATATGATCTTAGAATATTCTTTTAAAATGACAGAAATTAGTGTTGTCGAGGTGCTTCAATAAAGGTCACATCTAATCCCATAGTATCTAAAACCAACTACTTAAAATGCATACTTGTGGTCAGTTGTAGCTTGTTTAACTAGTTTTGAAAGGGCTGTGTAATTTGCACTTGAACTAAGTGAAACTTATTGAAATGTAAACACAAATGTTATGTGGTTGCTTCATTCGAGCAGGCATTGTCATACATGTTGTTTGAGAAACATATGTCAACCGACAGAATATTCCATCCTGTTTCATGTTATTTCTAACATACAGAATAGCGAAAGCCGGCGTACATGAGGCTATTACGGGCTGTGTATTAAAACGTGACAATTCATGAACTGATATTTACATTTCAAACCTGTAAAACGAGAATTTTAAAACCGACATATGGCTTTCTCTTTCTGTTGAAATGGTGATTGTTTTATATTCTAATTATATTCTGCTTTCAGTCGTGACTATAATTTTTAGGACGTTTTTAAAAAAAAATACACTTAGGTTTAAGTATGATGGTCATACATATTTTAATATATATCTCTCTGTGTATGTGTGTGTGTACAGAATATATATATATATATATATATATATATATATATATATATATATATATATATATATATATTCTGTACACACACACACATACACAGAGATATATATTAATATATATATATATATATATATATATATATATATATATATATATATATATATATATAAACATACTGTAAATTCACAGGCCAAAACAATAAGTTCTATCAAGGAAGTCTAATTGGCATCTAATGTAAAACCATGATCGTTTTTAATTATATTTCCCCTGTAAATACAGCAACAGAGAGATAGATTACATACATAAAACGGCATGGCATGGGAATACTCTCAAGGCCAAGATTGCTCCTTCCTTTTGTGATCAGGTGACCCAAGGGACAAATGGGAGATACTTCCTAGTAGGTGGAATTAGATTCTGATTGGACAGGAGAAGAAATAAGGGGCAGGAGGAGTGCTCAGGAGAAAGTCAAACTGGTCTGGCAAGTTTTGCTTTCTCCTCAATACAAACACATGCAGGCACCATCTCTGTGGTTTTCATTTTGTGACTCTCAGACACACTTGTCTTACAAAGGCATTGCTCACTTAGTTCTTGCTGTACCAGAATAAATATACAGCCTGACTCACTGGAGATATCTATATTTAGTGTTAATGGGGAAGCCAGTCTTTTAGAGTTTCAAGAGGCAGTCACAGGTATGTGTTTGGATGTATGTGTATATTGTCTGTGTATGTGTGTTAATGCTATCAATAACTTTAAACAAATGTAATTCGTATTTATCGCATGCTAGTCCAGGTACATACACTTTACTGTTACATGTTGACTCCTGTTTACATCTTAACCTTATTCCCTGTAATTTTTGATTTGATTCTAGATTATTCTGGATCCTGTAGAGACATGCCTTATCCTTTTCCTGGAATCTGTAAGTGAAGTCTTGTGTTACATTATGTTTTTGTTTAGTTTTTCATGCCTTAAAAGATTGGTTTCTTATTTAGGAATTTACTTGAACGTTAACCTCATTGTTGTGTGTTATAGCAGTATAAATATATGGAGAATGAGGACAAATATAAATAAATAAATAAATAAATAAATAAATAAATAAATAATGGAGGCAATGGAAGTATAGTAAGAGCAGAGAGAATGAAAGGACAGGAATAACAGATGGTAAGCGACAAGACAGGAGAAAGCATGTGTACTTTAACCTTAGGTGGAGTGCCGATCCTTTTGTTAAAGGAATGATAAACATTTAAACAATAAGTTGGTGTATCTGTGGTGGCACTTTACCTCCAAGCAAATGTCCTTAGTCCATTTATAATGCAGCAATGTTATCATTTAATAATATTAAACAATAATCCAGTCTGAAACACCAAAAAGCCCCTTCAGTTAACCAGTGACTTCATCAGTGTAGTGTTTCTCCCTTAGGTCACATTCCTAAACAAGCACGTAACATGTCACAATCTTTGGGAAAATATGTGTTGGATTGCTTAGTGGAGAATAGTGTATATTAATAGTGGAATTGAAAAGGTTTTCAATGTACAAACAGCTTTTATAGAGGGTATTGTAGCACATTTTATGTATATAATAGTGAAGTTGAAATGAATCAATATCTAGAGGAATGTGGTAGCATTTTAGCCATTGCTAATGGGTCCATAATGGTCTTGACCAAACCTGAAACATACATCAACACCCTGCAGAGCTCATTAGTTGTGTCAGCTAAGTCAATCATCAATGTTTCTATTGATCATACGTAGAGTAATCCCTAACAGTAAGTATGAGCAATAGTTATAGTGATGTAAGGATTACATTTAAGAAAAATTTGATTTTCACATGGTGGATGATAAAAGGCAAAAGGAGGAATCCGAATCATATCTAAGAACCAGCATGTCATTGAGACTTTGGCTTGTAAACAACCACGCAGAAAACTCTAGCAAGAAATGCCCTGGCAAACACACACAACACCTTAGTATAGTAGCGGTGCAAGCACTGTGGATAAAATTCTAGTTTATAATAACCATTACAAAAAATTAAAAGTGTATGTGCATTGATGGGAACACTCTAGTTTGATATCTAGCTGAACTTTAGTATTGTCTGTATTTGATTAGCATTTTTGTACCCTCAGGTATCAAGAAATAATTCCAGCACCTTAAATGTGTTGAGTCAATGTGGACGTTTACTGGCTGCAAGTCCCACTCATCTACTTCTGAGCAAACTATTGCTGGAAAAGGAGCGAGTAAGGAACCAACATAGCAGCTGAAGTTTTCTGTTGCCAAGGATGTCAACTGATACTCTACAGCCGTCTCGGCGATTAATGAGGTTGGTCGGAACTCCTGGCACACAAAGTAGCAACCCAGAGATCCGTTGTCCAGTCCAGTCATCTCCAGGGATACGCAAACCGAGTGCTGTAGAACGCCTGGAAGCAGACAAGACCAAGTATGTCAAGAGCCAACAGGTGGCTTTCAAGAAGCAGCAGCCGGTCACTTGTCCCTCCAACAACAGCCAGAGTGGATCAAGTGCTCAACAGCCAACCAGAAAGGTCCCTTCTAGACCCAGTAAATCTGAGACTCCCCCCCTTAATCTGGAACACCTTTGCAAACTAATCGATGGTGTTGGTGATACAACTGTTCCAGTTGTTTCTACGCATCCCAACAGTGCAGAGAAAATTCAAGATTACCCTGACCCATGCAAGCCCCTCTCTCCAACTCTAAATACGACGGAAGAAGCTTCGGTTGGGTCGACTTCAACAACTCAAGGAAAAGCTGTGGAAGAGGCCATAGGAACTAACGGTTGTCCTACCATGGCTGTGAGGAGATTTGATGTCAGGCCACAGCTACCACAAATGAGGATTGCAGGTAGACCACAGCTGCAGAGTCGTCCACCGATGCAGGTGCCCAAGCCGCAGTTTCCAGCGCAACTTTTGCGCATGCTTGGACAGCCAATTCAACACTCAATTGCTTTCAAAAGGTTTCAGAATGTCACAAATGTCCCCCGAGGACCTATTAAACCACCAAGCAGTCCTGCCCAAAGCTCACCTTCCTCTGAATCTCCATCAAGGCCATTAAATTCTTTGCCTCTTCCCATAAAACCAAATGCTGAACCAGCATCGTGTGCCTCTCCTGCCCCTCTTACTCCGAGCTCAGTAGCTTCGTTCCTGGCCAAAAATGACTTCCAATCACCACCATCTCCAGCCATCACTCACCATTCCTCAACAAGCTCCAGGAAACGTCCTTCATTGACACGTTCAAAATCGGATGTCAGCGACTGCATTTCACGAGCTGGGGCAGAGCTTGAACGCTTTTTTAATTATTGTGGCTTAGACCCATCGGATTTAAAGGAGCTAGCAAGACCAGGATCCGACATTGTTTCCGTTTCACGTCTCCGTAGTGCCAGTGCCCCGGCATCTGAGCGTACAGCTGATGGCGACGAGGATGAGGAGGAAGAGGCAGCAAAAGATGAACATCCTGGTTATGGTATTTCCATAATTGAGAGAAATGCACGAGTGATCAAGTGGCTTTATGGAATGCGCCAAGCCAAAGAAAGTCCTAAGGTGGCCAACATTTAACAACAAGGGACACACAACCAATATTCTGACTGAAATCAAATATATCAATTGTGGGCTTCAATGCGCAATATGGCCACATGTTGTGCAAAGAGTTTACTTTGCTTTTCTCATTCAGTGTTTGTTGTTATTTGTAATCACTAGATGTAATTAAATCTACTGTGCATTCACCACAATTTATAATGGCTAAAGCTTGGTGGTCATCCAGTGTTCTCAAACCGTAACAATGCATTGTTTTGTGGTGACCTCCAATAAGCCATTTATTGCAGATCAAGAGTCTTTTTCTATCCATGTTGTATTTCTAAGGCCAATTTAAAAGGTGGCCTTTAGGGAAACTCTTTGTTGTAGCTAATAATGCATATTTAATGCTTGATTTACTATCTTTTACATATGACAATTAATTTATGTGAATATAGCTATTGTTTTTCACTGTGTTAAAACTCAAGTTTACATATTGACCCCAAATCTTTATCAAAAAATTATGTTTTTTTTATTTGTGATGGTGACCCAGTGTTTGCACACAAGTCTTTATGTATATGTAACAGTAGCCAGCTGGTACTTTGTAGCTGTGTAGTGTGTAAACCTAGCATTTGTAGCCTCCTTGCAAGCACATCCGACTCCCATGCAGGGGGACACTGGTTCGAATTCCACTGCTCGAGTAGGATTACATATTCACTGGTGCCATGTCCCGGATGGGAGTGAGGTTTACAGGGGTGAGAGTAGCAGTTGCCAGCTGCTACGTGATAGCTGTGCAGTGTGTAAACCTCACTCTTCTGGCCTTAAGAGATGCACTGGTGACTGAGACCATGGCATTTATAGCCTCCTTGCGAGTGTGCCAGACTCCCATGCCAGGGCTGCCGGTCGAGTAGGACCGGTGACATAGAGTCGTGTACTAAAAAGCAGATTAGATCTGTCCAAGTGTTTATCAAATGACAGTCCAAAACCACAGAGGATTTGACAGTATTGCACTGACAAAAGTATAGTGTTGACCAATATACCAAACTGATCATAGAATTAGACCTGCCTGATTAAAATCAATAAAAATGTATTTAAACTACAGTGCTTTTGTCTACAGTGTTGTCATTTTGTTTTATTACAAATTTCACTGTAAAGACTTTTTTTATTGGGGTGATGTCCACACTGGTGTTTCCTCTGGTAATAAATATAGTTTTTAAAAGAATACAACATATGAAGGTCAATCTTTTTCTGTTACGTTTTCATTTTATCATTATTTCCTGTTATTTGGACTGGAAAATCGTGATGCTGATACTTTTTAGAGAGCAGTTTTGACCTTACTGTATTTTCATCAAACTTCAGGAAATATGACTTCTCTTGTGGCCACTATGTTTCTCTAAATAGTTTTTGGATACTTTGTCATTAATAAGACTCTTTTAGCATCTTACAGGTCAGTCTGCCAGGAACAACTGGATTTATGTGTCTTGCTCAAGGACACAGTGATGAAATGGGATCCTTGAAACTCTCCAGTTCATGGGTAATGTTTTCTTGAGTGAAACCAAGCTTTGGCCTGCTAGCCCAGATTCACAACAGTTCACTTCCATCACCCGCATATATATTTCCCAGTCAAAACATTCTAAAGGAATGTGATAACAAATTTAAACAGGATTCCAACTGGAATTTCTATCATAATTTGGAACAAATCCCAAAGGTTCATAAAAGGCATTATCTTTAGGCTAGGATTACAAAATAAAAGCAAAAACTGAATCTTCTTAAACACACAGTTCCCAATAGAGCACAACAGTCTGGTTCCATTATTAAAAATCCCATTAATCTTTTTCATAGACTAATTGATTTTCAACACTAACTTATAAACCATGAGCTCAGAGGTTGTTCATTGATGCAATGCTATCATTGAATCAATTGTTTAAAAATCGTCTATAATAGCAGAAGTCCTGTTGAACAACTACATTACCCATGGTCCAGTTGTGAAAGCTTTACCAATCAGAGAACAGTGGCCAGCAAAGCCCGTAAAATAAGTCCGGTGGCAAACGCCCACTCCACTCTGAAAAAAATATTTATTTTATACAAAAAATATTTTGTATATCTGGATATTTTGCAATAAATGTAAAATATATGATTTCTATACTTGCAATCACCAACCTAAAATCGATAGTTTCATATATTTCCATAGTATCATATTCGATTACGTCATTCGCAATGCTTAATGGGATTGTCGTCTGTGCCCTCACGAAAGATGGTAAGTACACAGACTTGTACCTTTGTCTTTTTGTCAGATTTTTAAATAAATTTTTTTGCCTTAAAACAAAGTCTCTAATGTTGTTGTTCACCTCGGAGCTGGTTGGGTTGGTTCATGCTTTACTATTTTTAATGGAGGATTTTATGAAAAGTGATAAGGAAGAATTGAATGGGAAAAATACTTCCGGAACCCAGACGGTAGAGAATGGACGGGCAATGTTGAGCTCTATAGGGTGTCAAAAGGAAGGTTAATGATACAGAAATAAACTCAAACATCAATGCAAATAACATTAATCTTTCCAAACATTGGCTTCTCTGTTGGCCATCATGAGTAATGGAGTCTTAAAATCCAGTTCATTGGTTGATATATCTAATTAAAATGTTTACTTAATTGGCAGTCACTTTTTTAAATGCTATTTAAAACATATTGAAACAATGTATTATTTGATTGTTATATGTAAACTTTAATTACATATGTAAACATGATTATTTATTTGATCATTAATTAATTGATAAATAGTTTCCCCCCATTTTTTGCATGTGTAAAAAATGTAGCAAAATATTATTGCTTTATCAATATATAAGTAGCACTCTGATAACCAAAATAAGATCCTATTGGGTGAACTGGAAATCTCAAAATAATTTCCAACAGATTGTTTCCAAAAGAAATCTAGAATGCAACACATTTACCAGGGAGATGACTCCTGCACAACAAATTAAAGGGATGGTTCACACATAAAGGAATAATTTACTCAACATCATGTCATGTGTGTAAGACTTTTTCTAAATTCTCCTTCTTGCCCAGTAGGTGGCGATATGCACAAAGAATATGAATTGCCAAAAACAAAGGTAGAAGAATGTGAAAGTAGAGATTTATAGTAAAAAAGGACTTAAATATTGATCAGTTTCTCATCCATACCTATCATGTCATGTGGATTACTTTTATGCTGCCTTGATGTCCTTTTGGATCTTCAAATAACTGGTCACCATTCACTTGCATTGTGTGGACTAACAAAGCTGAGATATTCTTCTAAAAATCTAAATATGTGTTCAGCAGAAGAAAGAAAGTCATACACATCTGGGATGACATGATAGTGAGTAAATGATGAGAGAATTTAAATTTTTGGGTGAACTATACCTTTAAAGTTGACTATGCAAATAGTGGTCAGAAAAAAATCAGGTACATAGATCTTACTTTTCTGTAAATCAGGTTTACTTTAAAAGCAATATTTGTATGATGGCTCTTGTAACACTATGCTGTTCCTGTGAGAGGATCAGTGAAGTAAGGTGCACTTACACTTCAGGATTCACCTGGACTTGTTTCACTCCTCTGAGGAATAAACAGGCACTAGTGAAACCAACAGAATGAGTGAATTAGGGTACATTCATTATGATTAATGGCTAAAAACAAAAGATCACCAAAACTCACAACGCTGAAAGCATTATGGTGACTGCTGAAACATGGACAAATAAAGATCAGACTCTTTTCTCATGTATCAGTGATGAACATGGCAAATGAAAATGAGAAGTGACAACTGTAAGTTGTTTATAACTGACCCATTCATAGAGGGGAACTAGTATATCTACACTTAGATTTAAACCTATGTGAGTTTTTGAGTTCTTGGGAAAAGAGTCATTTAGTTGATCTCTCTCTCTCTCTCTCTCTCTCTCTCTCTCTCTCTCTCTCTCTCTCTCTCTCATTCTTATTCTTCACAAAGTTGAGACTTCCCCTTTACAGAAAGCTATGTTATGCAGTTGGGGGTGAACCATATCAAATGACCAACATCGCCATGGGATTTTTTCTCCAGATATTTCTCTTGGATGTAGTGCAGGTAAGAGTGACATCAGCATTTTCTCACCTTTTTTGAATAACAGTCTAAAAATGGCATTTCATAGGTAAAATACACCCACATCACAAATTGTCACTACCTACATATTCCATCTGTCCCTCTTCACTCACCCAATGTGCTTTGGATTTGCTTTTGATCTAATAACAACATTTCTATCTTTTAAAGCACTCCCATTGGTTTGCATTCACAAACATTTTACTTCTATAATGTAACGTATTTTCAAGTTAAACATGATATCAAACATGGATTTTTTATTTATTTATTTTTGTTTGTTATTGACCAGATTTAAACTATTGGCATAGTAGTTATTAGCATGAAAATGCATATATATAAAAAAAGATGGTTGATTTAAAATGCATTAGTAATAAACTTTGTAAAAACCATCGAAAACGCTTTGAAACCTCAGACTTTGACTTCTGAGATATCGGGATTATATCCATTAATGCTGCATGATTAATTGAATTAAGATTGAAATCGCAATTAGGTCTTGCACGATTACGAATTCTTAAAAGGCTGTGTTTTAAAATCTGCATTCAGCACTTCAGTCAGTGCTTCAGTCAGCACTCTGTGAGCAAGTGGTGCCCTCTAGTGGTCTGGATGCATAATCCATTATACAACAATAGTACAATAGTTCGAACAATAGTTCGTTCCTTTGGTTAAAACTTATTTTTTTATGCAAGATATGCATAATATGAAGTTGTAGTGTTCTATCATATACAGCACACATGTTACATGGGAGTTCTGTTGTTTTGAACTGCAAAAATACAAGTGAAAAATGTTTTAGAAGTACAAAATAACCTTTTTTTTCATATCAATCATCATGTTTTCATATTTGTTATTTTTTGTATCTTTTTATCTTCTATTTAGCTTGAACAGTCTTTAAAATGTTGGCCTGTCATGTGTTCAACAGATCCAACCCATGTTAATGGAAATTATTTACTGTTAAAACAGTAATAAAAAGCTTTTGTACTTCTTTGTACATAATTAAAAGCATAATTACCAAGTAAAACAGTGATCTGATGACAAAATAAGGTAAGTGGCAAAATATCAGTATCAGTGTTTTGTTTTTTTGTTTTTTGTTTTTTTGTTGTTAAAATTGGTATCTGCCAAAATTTTAGATCGGTGCATCCCTACTAAATAGCCATTTGGCTATTGACTAATAAAATCTAATAGCTTGCCTTGCACTGCAAAGGTGATGTCTACCAAAAAGTATTTCAGAGGAGAGGCAGTTCTTATTTTTTGATGAAATATTAACAAAGACAAACATTTGTATTTCTTTGGAATAGCATGGGCTGATGAATCGTGTGCAATGAGACCAGGAATGTGCATTTAGAAAATAAATAGGGCCCATTTTGTTTTCATGTTTACTGTCTCAATTGGAGATTGCATTTTGTATTGAAGCATTCAATCTCGGCAGAGATACCTTATCTCTAAAGTGCAAAATATCCCATATCCTTTCATGTATTTACCATCATCCCTCATTCATTTTATGTTTGTTTTGTTCCGGTGTTTTGGTGTGTAGATGGAGGTTCTTTTGTGTCTTTGATTCTGTTCATCAGTCATGTCAGGGATGCCATCACTGACCTGCTTGTGGGGTATCTAGTGAGCAGGAATAGGCGGACCCCAATGAGCAAGCTCCTCCCATGTTGGGTGAAGTAAGACAAGAGCCTGGAATTGTGACAGGATGGAAATGTAATGGGTTACTTTCACTGTAAATGTGTGGGATGCTGTCGATAACCACAGACAATATTTTTACTAGGGCTGTCAATTTAATTAGTTAATTTAGTGCAATTTATTATATAAAAACTAATTGTAAAATTATTTTACGCAATTAATCATGCCTCCTGACCCGGCACTATGTAAATTCCATAATTAAAGTACTAATTTTGCTGCCATTGGAGCAATCCAAGCTCGAAGAACAGGTAACTTCATGTTTTTATGTGCCGCCTCAGTTGGGGGCTGTCAGCACACATCAACAAACCTCTCAAGCAGTGCAGCCACAGAATGAGAACCGGTCACATGGGACGCTTTCTTGACAGCTGAACAATGCAGAAGAGAATGCAGGAATCTTAAAGCTGAAGTATGTCATTTCTGTGACTCTAGCGCCACTGAATGGAATTCCATATTTTATGGAAAATGAACAAAAAAATTGTTTTCTGAATGCTGTTTTTCAAACCGTCAGATAGTCCCGCCCACAACTCTTGGTTGAGTAATGTTGATGGGGTGTGTCTAAACGGGTCTCTCAAAACAAGCAAAACTATTTTGTAATGCTTCTTTACTTGATGATTTGCTGATAACTTGTTATACGCCATTAAGTTGTTGATTCTGTGACCATGATTGATTTTATGAGCCATTATTTGCCTTATAAGGGGACAGATTTTTTTTTTATAGTTCAATTATTTGTTTAGTAGGCTAAATGCTCCCATTAGATGATATACAAGAAAATTGTTTATGTATAAACAATGGCCTACATACATCTGATTGTTGGATTGCATCGTCAGACATTGTTATCCTTCATTCATATTGGCTCAATGAATAATGTAAAATAAGTGTTATTTTAACTGCTGTTCTTCTGTTCCACAGTGCAGCACTAATTCATTTATTTATTCAAAATTATGTGAGCAAGTGAATGTAAAAAATATGGCTTTCAATTGATTAAATATTTTCATTGAATTAAATGGTGTGCCAATTAATCGCATTTATAAATATTTGCTGAGAAAGACCCTCAAATAGCAATAATCCAACATATAATGATTAAATAAATATAAATAGTTATTTAAGCAATATCACACAAGCAAGAGTGCGATGGGGAGGAAACTGAGAAAAAATACTGAAAATCATACTCAAGTTGAAGTACTTCTACTTCCAAAAAAAACTGTCCTAAAAACTACTCAAGAGTAAAAGAGTAGCTCATTTAAAAGTACTCATGAGTAGTGAGTATTGATTACTGAGTTGCAAAACCTATACCCCATTATAATGAACTGTATGAGACATGATAACAGAAATGAAAAGATTCAAAAGTTATTTTCAATACACTGATCACCATTTTAAATCGTAATGTATGAAACAATTACATTCAAATCAGTTTATGTGCAGGGTCTAAATTTCCCTCAATGCCGACAAAGTGTTATTGTTGTGCATAAAACATGTTCAAACAATAAAAGGAATGTAAAAAATGCTAAATAAGCAGGATCACTTGACACGCCATGTCCTGCACAATAGAGGAGGTAGAGCAGACATGGGAAAAGTTGTTTGGTACAGGGGCTACATCACACTAAAAAAGGAATAATTCACCCAAATGAAAATTCTCTCATCATTTACTCACCCTCATGCCATGCTGGATGTGTATGACTTTCTTCAGCAGAACACAAATTAAGATTTTTAGAAGAATATCTCAGCTCTTTTGGCTCATACAATGAAAGTGAATAGGTGCTAAAATATTGAATCTCCACAAATCACATAAATATGCATAAAACTAATCTAATCCATGAGACTCCAGTGGTTTAATCCATGTCTTCAGAAGTGATATGATAGATGTGGTGAGAAACAGATCAATATTTAATTCCTTTTTTACTATAAATTCTCCTCCCTGCTCAGTCAATCTCTACTTTAACTTTCACTCTCTTCTTCTTTTGTTTTTAGTGATTGACATTCTTCATGCATATCGCCATCTACTGGGCAGGGTGAAGAATTCCTTGCAAAAATTTGGAAATTTTTTGGAATCAAATCTGTTTCTCACCCACACATATCATATAAATTCTGAAGTCATGGATGAAACCACTGGAGTTTATGTATGTATTACTTTTATGCTGCTTTTATGTGCTTTTTGGGGCGTCAAAGCATCATTGGACCTTCACTTACACTGAATGGACCTACATAGCTGAAATATTCGTCTGAAAATCTTAATTTGTGTTCTTCTGAAGAAATAAAGTCATAGTAGACATCTGGGATGTCATGAGGGTAAAGAATAAATGATGAGAGAATTTTCATTTTTGAGTGAACTATTTCTTTAAGTAGCACATGGGGGGCCACATCGTCCTCCTTTTTAGATACAATGTTCCACATTAATTTAGTATCTTTTAAGCCCAGCAATAGTTTTGTTCTCATTCTAATGCATGATGCACAATTTTCTGAAGTTTGTGACGTGGAATATTCTGCTGAACTATTGCTCTGCAAATGTTGATTCTTTTTATCTTTAAGCATAATTATAAATTATATTATCATTTCTACTTTCCTGGAAAATGTATTATACCATTTAACACACTCTATATCAGGAGTCAGTATTATTAAAAAATGAAAAATATTTTCAAAAAATATTATTATTATAAATATCACTGTTTTATTCTATTACATGAATACTTTTAAAGTTACTCAAGTTACTCAGCCAAAAGTAATGAGTGGTTTTCTCATTTCCTTGTTATTGTTGTTTGTTGTTTGTTTGATGTCCTTTATATGAAATATAACCTACTATACAGTGATCAGTTCGGTTACATGTACACTTCAAGTCCAACATTTTGATGCAAATATACTTTTTGTCGTATATTTGTCGTTTTATTGGTGAATGGCAATATAGTGAGTGGTAGTGCTGGAAACGGTTCGGCTGTTTTCTCCTTCCGCGTTCCTTCACCATGATCTATGTCAGTTGCATCGTGATGTTTATGTGGATGGAGAGGATCAATGGTGGGTTGAGTGGCTAGAGCTGTCTCAGGTGAAGTATCACTGGAGGTGGTGGAAATGGATTAGCCATTGATGGAAGAGGCAAATTGTCCTTTCTTACACGTTGTCGCTTCCACTGCTGGTCTCTCCTCTTAAAACATTTCACCACCTCGCTTTCTAGTGTCTCCAAAGCATAATGGACATACTCCTTCATTTCACCCAATTTAAAATAGCCTCTCTAAAATGATTAAAGTTACTGGTAACAGAGTCTTTTAAAAAAAAAGAGCCTTAAACTTTGATCTCAAGTGTTCACAATCACATTGATGAACAGACATATAATCACCATCAGTTTTTGTATACAAGTCCTTTAAAAATGTAGCTGGCATGTTGGTAGAATGGTGTACTACTTCAACAGTTGCCATCAACTTATCTCAACAGGTATGGGCCACGACTATGTAACGATCAGCCGCATCGGCTTATTTATACACCTTAAAGGAGGGTCTGGTTCCAATTGTGGGACGAGGGTGTGTGAAGTAAAGGAGACAAACAATGAAGTCCAATCAAGTTGATGTGTATTAAACAATATTTACCATGACACAAGGCTTTACAAATAAATACAAATGTCTCTCGTGGGTGAAGTAATACAATTATTTTACAATACCCCACAGTAATTGAGAGTCCAAGTAAAATATAGTGTGCAAAGTACAAGTATATACAATATGGTATATAATAAGTGATGATCGTGAAAATCCAGTATAGGCAAGTATTCCAGAAGAGATTAAAATCCACTAGTCTTGCTCCACAGTCGAGGACAGGCAATAATCATTGACCAATCACTCTGCAAGTAAGGTGTCCCATGCTGCTGCCTTATATAAACAATGAGATGTATAACACATTCCTTTTACTGTCACATGACCTCCAGTGACAGGAAGTAAAACAGTTTAAAAGACATTTCATACATGTTAAAAGCAAGACTTTAAACAGACCTTAAGAACATGTAAAAACAATATGTATACATCTCTAATGCATTTTCTTATATATATATATATATATATATATAGAGAGAGAGAGAGAGAGAGAGAGAGAGAGAGAGAGTGTGTGTGTGATAGAGAGAGAGAGTGTGTGTGTGTGTGAGAGAGAGAGAGAGAGAGAGAGAGAATGTTAAAACCAGTTCTTTATGTGGCTATGCTACAATCCCACCTAACAGGGAACGTTCCAACAACTTTGGCTAACATTATTTAAAGGTTTGGGGGGAAAAAAATTATATAAAACGTTAATGGAACATCCTTATAACGTTATTAACCTTAAAAAACGTTCTACTAATGTTAAGAAAACTGGACATTTTCATGTTCCCACAACCAAATACTAACGTTAGGAAAACGTTCTTAGAACATAAAATTGTTAGCTGGGATCTCCCTTTGAGAAGTGCTAGAGCATGTCCTATGTAGAAGACTGAGCTGCCTTCTGATTGGTTTGCCAGTGTGTGTTGCCTGTACAGCTGTAGTGCTGACTGCCCCCTACTGCCACATATTTGTAAAAACATAAAGGTGATACATCAAGCTTGAATTGCTCATTTCTTTGGTGCTTCTGTGACACTTTAGACAACGTGTCAACTCGCATGCTCTTCGGGACACTTACCCTGGTCTTTTGCATCGCAAGTGCAATGCTCTGTCTGTAGAGTTATCACGCACTTTGATCTTGCTCAAACAAGCTTGTGATATAGTTGGATCCCTATTTGTCACTCACTTGACATAGTCGCCCTTGGGAGCCCCAAAAACCTCTGATCTTTGAGAAAAAGCCAATGGGAATTGGCAAGTGGAATTTGCATGCCACTTCCCCCGGACATACGGGTATAAAATGAGCTGGCTCTTAACCACTCGTTCAGATTTTGCGACGAAGGTCACAGCACGGACTCTCAGGCAGACAATGTCCACCTTGGTGGTCCAGGAGTGCCACCTATGGCTCAATTTGGTTGAGATGAGGGAGGCTGACAAGGTACAGTTCTTTGAAGCCCAAGTCTCCCAGGCTGGCCTATTTGGCAACACCATCGAGGACTTTGCGCAGCAGATCTCGGCAGTCAGGTCGTCTGCTCATCGTCCCGCTGCCCTGACCCGGCATTGAGCCCCCTGCAGGAAGCGCATACCCCCTGCCTCACGGCCCGTTGCCAAGAACCCGAGGAAGGCTTCTAGGAGCTCTTGAGATAGGTGACCCAGGTATGTGGAGACATGCTGCAGGCCTAGAGATTGTAAGCAGACTATAAAGGTAAGTGCTTTGATGTCCCCAGACTCAGCACGGCCATGAGTTCGGGGTCCGAGCCCCCTCAACGTGGCGCCCCCGGCTCTGCCCCGTCGTGAGACCCCACCCACTGGTACGTCCGACGCGATTGTCTCCTTGGTCCTCCACGTCTGGAGCTTAGGGGCATGGCTTGCGTTCACCAACCCGTCGCGATGGCTGACCGGGACCGTCCGACTTGGCTATGCGATTCAGTTCGCAGGGTTCAGCGGCATCCATTTAACCTCCAGTGCAGGGTGAGAATGCCGCTGACCTGCGTGTGGAGACATCTTTCCGCATGTCCCTTCTGCGGAATGACGCGGTGGAGCCTGTCCCTCCAGCCGAGATGAAGAAGGATTCTACAGCCCCTACTTCATCGTACCAAGGAAAGGCCATGGGTTGCGGCCAGTCCTGGACCTGCGAGTTCTGAGCCGAGCCTTGCAGAGACTTCCTTTCAAGATACTGAAGCAAAATCGCATTTTAGCAAGCGTATGGCATCAGGATTGGTTCGTGGCGGTAAACCTCAAGGACGCGTACTACAACGTCTCGGTTTCCCATCAGCACAGGTCCTTCTTTGGTTCACCTTCGAGTGCCGGGCGCACCAGTACAAGGTCCTCCCCTTCGGTCGGTCCCTGTCACCTCACCTCGCAGAGGCAGCCCTTGCCCCGCTAAGGGAAGTGGGAATCTGTATCCTCAACATTCTCAATGTCTGGCTGGCTCTAGCTCACTCTCAAGACTTGTTGTGTGCGCACAGGGACCTCAGCCAGTTGGGGCTTTGGGTCAACTGGGAAAAAAGCAAACTCTCCCCGGTACAGAGCATCTCTTTTCTCAGGTAGGAGCTAGACTCTATGATGGCTGTCATGACAGGTCACGCTTAGGGGAGAGTGGAGACTCCACCCCCAGGTGGTCTAGACATCTGGAATGTCCATGTCTGGCCCTTGGATGGGACATGGAAGACCTAAAGTGGCCTACCAACCGTGGGAGTAGACACGATCACTCATGCTAGAGCTCCCTCTACTAGGCGCCTGTATGCCTTGCAGTGGCATCTGTTTGCTGTAGTAAGTGATGTTCTTTCTGACACGAAGACCCCCAGAGTCTTCGCAGTTGGGTCGGTGCTTTCTTTCCTGTGGCAGAGGATGGTGGGGTGGCTGTCTCCCCCACCTTGAGGGTGTACATGACCACTATGGTGGCGTACCACAATGCAGTTGACGGTAGGTCTCTCGGGAAGTATGACCTGATCATCAGGTTCCTTACCATGCCTCGTTCCCTCATGGGGCCTTCAGGGAGCCCCGTTTGAGCCCTGAAGTCAGTTGAGCTAAAGGCAGTCACTTATAGACTGCCCTCCTGACTGAGCTCACGTCCATCAAGAAGGTAGGGGACCTGTAGGCGTTCTCTGTTAGCAACACGTGCCTGGAGTTCAGTCCAGAATACTCTCATGTGGTCCTGAGGCCCCGACCTTGGCCTATGCCCAAAGTTCCCATGACCCCGTTTAGGGATCAGGTGGTGAACCAGCAAGCGAAGCTGCCCTTGAAGGAGGCAGACTCAGCCTTTTTGTTGCTGTGTCCGGTGCATGCTTTGTGCATCTACTTGGATCGCAGGCAGAGCTTTAGATGCTCTGAGAAGCTCTTTGTCTGCTTCGGAGGACAGTGGAATGGGAGCGCTTTCTCCAAACAGGGGATCGCCCACTGGGTCGTTGACCCCATCACTTACAACATACAATACCCAGGACGTGCCTCCCCCCTTGGGGCTTTGGGCATACTCCTCCTGGGCCCCGACCAGTGGCGCCTCTTTAGCAGACATCGGTTGACATCAGGCAACACCCAATACCATCACTAGGTTCGCAGAGAATTTTTTTGCTGATTAATTGACACAATAACAATTTCTGGAACTATCAGTTATCGGCAAAAATTCACACTGATAATTTCCCCCCATTGTGTCCAGTGCTGGAGTGGCTGGGAAGGGCGCGCTGTCATTATACAGTATGATAGCGGCCTCTAGAGGCGAAATAAATACTATCACTGATGCCTCGTGGTGGTTGATTTAACACATGAGACTGCACGTTGAATGCAGCGGAACACTGCACGGAGCTGAACAATGCAGATTTAAAACACCAACAACTAAAATGTATGTATACAGTACATGTTGTCATATCATTATAAAGTAATTAATTTCTTGAATAGATACTGCATTAGTAAGGGAAAGAAGTATGTTTGCAGACAATCTGACAGGACGCCAACATTAAAGCTAACCTCAAGCGGTTAGAACAATGTGACAAAAAACATGCAAGTCCTACCCATATGTTTAAATAAACTTTATTACCATCTATTTGCATTAGTTTATATCCAGTCACGTTTTTGCTTTAGCCAGCTAAGTTGTATATTTAATGGTAGTGAGAGATTTGAGATTTGATTAGATTCTTCATGTAGTCAAGAGAAACATATAAACAAACCAGAAATGCATCTGATTTTAATTCAGTTTTTATCCTCACAGTAATATGTATTTTTGTCATTTTGATTAGTAATCATCAAGTGATCTGTGTGTGCATGTGTATGTGTGTGTGTTTGTGTGTGTGTGTGTGAGATGAGTTTCTTGGAGAAATTAAATGAGCGTAAAAAACAAACAAAAATATCACTGAATCTTATAGAAGCGTTAAAAAAAGCATAGGACATTGCAATTCACTAGTTTGCACTGGTTACACATTAAAGACCCCATCACCAGAAGTGAAGTGATCAGCCACTTCAAGTAGTTAGTGAATGGCGCTGCTGTTTACACACACTCATGGCTATTTTAAGCCTTCAATCATTGTGCAATATTTGAGCGCTACTCACAAACAACATCTCAGATGTAGATGCTCAATAGTTTGGTTCATTTATAATATGCATTTTGAACGGCACTGGAGGTGCATTTTACCAGAATTTGAATAAGAAGCGAATTAAACTACTGTGAACTTGCCTACAAACAGACACTTACAGAACTTGCTGGAGAGTTTGGATGGGATGTCAAAATAAAAGCATGAGGGTTAATAAAGTGCACAACTTAAATATACTACTGTTGTATTTAAAATTAATAGCCAATAATAATAAAATTAATTACTATTTATAATTATTATTATTGTCATCATTAGTATTTGTTTACAATTTATAACAATATTTAAATCTAATTTAAAAAATAGATCTAGTTCCAAAAAATAACTGTGTGAATGAAAAGTGCCTTACAACTAAATTGAACAGGAAAAGTCCAGATGTACACTACCGTTCAAAAGTTTGGGGTCACTTACTCATTCTTTATTTATTTATTTATTTCACATTTTAGAATAATAGTAGTCAGCAAAACTATGGAATAATAGAAATGGAAATATGGGAATTATTTTGTGACCAAAAAATCCAAAATAAATCCAAAACTATGTAATATTTTAGCATCTTCAAAGTAGTCACCCTTTGCCTAGATTTTGCAGACATGTACTCGTGACATTTTCTCAACCAACTTCTTGAGGAATCACCCCGGGATGCTTTTTAAACAGTATTGAAGGAGTTCCCATCTATGTTGGGCACTTATTGGCTTCTTTTCTTCATATTTTGATCCAAGTCATCCATTTCAAAAACTTTTTTTTTTTTAGGAAATTTTAGATTTGTAATTAAATAAATGTATATGTTTTGGCAGAATAATATTTTGTCTACAAAGTTAATTTCAAACTTTTAAGCATACACCTTCAGATCAAAAGATTTTTAAGATCATGAGAAACATTTCAGACAAGTGACCCCAAACTTTTGAACGGTAGTGTAAGTTGAAACATTTTTGAGAAAAAAAGAAAGAAAGAAAAATAAAAAATAAAACACTTGTTTCTTTTCTACTGAAGACATGAAGACTGGAATTACTGTTAATTTTGCTGCTACGTTATCCAGTATACTAGTTCATAATAAAGTGTTTCTTAATAAGCTATACATTTATATTGAAATAATGTGTAGTTTGAGGTTTGTGTTTCTTTACATATTAAAGAGTACTCCCAATTAGTTCCACACAATAATGTAAAGATATTCTAAACTGATTATGCAAAAAAAACGACAACACTGGTATGGGATCGGGATCAGTATTGGCCGATACTGAGATTTCCGGTATCATAATCGGATCAGAAGAGAAAAAGTGGTATTGGTGCATCCCTACTTTAAATGTTGTTTTTTCATTCAGTATCAATTTTAAAAACTATCTGCCAATTAACCGGTTATCGACTTGTCTTCCCAACTTAGTTATCGTATCGGCAAAATCCTATTTCAGTCGACATCTATGGCCCAGTACGTGTGCTAATAGGCCATGTACGGGGTAGGTGCTCCACATGCGCTGGTTGCCTCTATCTAACCCCATGTGATATATCCTCAGCGAGATGGTTTCCCCATTGGTAAACCCATCTTCCTTGGGGAGAGTCCCCCTCTGCCACCGGTCGCCATATTTGTAGAGCTCCATCCCCTCTGTGTAGGACCTATCACTTGGACTTCTTCAAATGCAACACTGCCGACAAGACTCGGTAAGACCATGTGACGTATTTCCACACAATTGCCTCCCCTTCGGGCAGGTTGTGATCTCTGCGGTGTCTTCCCCTTGGGAATGGACACCCCCCCTACATGGACACAGACCCCATTATGCTGCCTGGCCCTATTTTTTGCAGTCGACTTGTCCCCGATATGCGGGGGCCATACAACGTTTGTATTAGCATTGGGGCAGGTTACATGATGGCCAGGTGCGCTGGCTACAAGGCACGCAATGGTTTGTCCGTCTCTCACTGCCAGTCCACGTAACACAGTTCAGATAGTTGTGGCCTTTCCTATAAGAGAACCCTATTGTCACTACATTGACACAACATTGAGTGTGTGACAGATAGGGAATATCCTGGTTACTTTTGTAACCTCCGTTCCATGATGGAGGGAACAAGACATTGTGTCCCTCCTGTCACAACACCGAACTACCCGCTGAAATGGCCGGGACCTTGTCTCGGCTCCTCAGCACAAAACCTGAATGAGTGGTTGCGAGCTAACTGCTTTTATATCCGTATGTCCGGGGTAGTGGTATGTTTATTCCACTCGCCAATTCCCACTGGCATTTTCTCAAAGATCAGAGGTGTCTGGGTCTCCCAAGGGTGACCCCTAGTGTCACTACATCGACACAACATCTCGTTCCCTCCATCAGGGAATGGAGGTTACAAAAGTAACTAGGACGTCATGTGATGTAAACATTCAAATGTATTGCATTACAATTCATGTGCTACAGTAAAAGTGTCATTAGATAATGTGTGAGGAAAAGGACAATGAACTAATAACTGCCATTTTACTCGTGATTTGTGAGAAAGTAATTAAAAGTCATTTTGGTTGTTGTGCCTCATTTCATTTCACAAGGAAACTGCCACGATACATACAATGAGCCACGTAAAAATAATTTAGCAAAAATGTAGGTATAGCAGCACGATTTTAGACAACCAGGTTGTGTTTATGAGGATGCTTGAAGCTACTTTTGTTCATTTCATATGACTAATCTGGTTGGTCTTGTCTCAGGGCAGTGCTGGCAATGCCACTGGCCATTCTTTCTTACAAATTCCTCTGATTCACACAATGCAGTGAGCTCAGTGTTCAGTGTGCCCTGGTACCTGATCATCAACTGTCTGTTTGAGACCTTCATGAGTGTACGACTACCATCTAACCCACCCCCCCCCCCATTTCTTCACCCCCTGCAATGCTTACCAGCTGAGCATAAGCTTTTTATGCAATAGTCAAATTAGCTGACTACCATTAGTAACACTCATGTTCATTATTGAGGTCAAAGTGCTGTTATATCACATTGCTTCCCCCGCACATCTTTAATGTGCAGTACTCTTTCCTGACTCCTTTAAAGTTTGTGTTTTGCATCCTGTAATGCTACAGTGTTCCTGTGTGTGTCTAATTTGTTTTAAGAGTCCCCTTAACAAATGTCTAATTTGTTTTAAGAGTCCTATTATTACTTTTTAAAATGAATTCATGCATTAAAGCAAATGCAAGGATCTTTTCTCTTATAATTCCAAATAGATGTTTTCAATGTTTACTTTGCAAACCTCCCGCTTTCTTTCCTGACAAACTCGTATAATTGCCCCTCATTGGCACTCTCTGCCATGCTTGATGTGGAGCTTGACCCTGCTGTTGAGAGGAGCATTGACTCCCCCCCTACCCCCCAGCCAAAATTTGGATGATATTTCCATTTCTAGTTTATTATAGTAATTGCTCATGATGTTTCCTGTATGATTGAGTGCACATCTGTCTTGCCCTCTTCTCTCTCTGTCAGGGATGAGTGTGGAGGCGTTCGCTATGCTAATTGTAGCTATTATTCAGGGTCAGGTGCTGTGGGTGTATAACAAAGACAGATCAGTCCTGTCTGAACGTGGACCAAACACAGCAGCTCCCACACAGCACATTGCTGCAACTAACAGTAACACTATAACACCTACACAGCAATACAACCCTCCACACTCAGTGAATGTACATACTATGTAGTGCAGTTTGGATGTTTTTACAGGCAGCAATTTTACCATTTATAATTATTGATGGTTGCAAAGGCAAACATCACTTACTATTTCTCATACTTATGTATAATGATTTCAACAACCCACATAGCTTATTAAACTTTGTTACTCATCATCACACACTGTTTGTGCAGTTTGTTAAAGGTAGGCAGTAATTTTTTTCCTCATTTAAAAAGTTTTGCTTCAACAGAAATGAATTGTCATTTTGAAACATACATTTAAAATCTTGACTACTTACATGAGATGAAGACTCAAAATCAGTTTTATTCAACATGGAGAGGGTCCCCATAAAAAAAAAATGAATAAAATAAAAAAATATAGACATTGAAACTATGGTGCTAGGTGCCAAATTTAAGTTTAACTCTTTAAAAGTTTTATTGAAACATTTATGTTAAAAGGTTCATTATTAAAATGTTATGCAATCGTTTGCACCATGAGTCTATTTGCATATAAACGTACACATATATTTTGTCTATGTTTGATCAGAGAAGTGCCTTCATGATGTCAGCACTAGTCATTAGTCCTCTCTATTCTTTGTTTTCTGTCTGGTGCTCTTACTCTTTTGTACAAATGATTTATTCATGTTCTTTATTACATATTTAATATTGCCAGATTTCAGAATATATTATTGAGCATGAGGGTTTGTTTGGGACCTAACGTTACAGTACGTTGGACACGTTTCTCAGCAAAAACCTGGGTTTAAAAACTGTATAGAATGTTTATAAATGAAATCCCAATAAAACCAGCTCTTAATTCTTCACCCAGTTCAGTGTCTCATTTTATAGCTTTTGATGTATTGTTGATATATTGTTGTTTCTCCCCTTTGGCCTTAAAGTGCCCGTCAATGATCAGAGCCAGATGCACATTACGTGCCTGAATACTTTGAAGAAACTGATTTGCCATGTATCATACCACCGTCTGGTCCTCGGCTTCCTCTTGACCTCTTTGGCTTTTCTGGTTGGACATCAACTCTGGAACCTGATTTATTAACTTACAAGAATTTAATTGAAAAAGCAATGTAAAAATTGTTAAAGGAATATTCAATATGTTTAGTTAAGCTCGGTCAACAGCATTTGTGGCAAAATGTTGATTACCACAAAAAATAATTTCAACTCGTCCCACCTTTTCAATAAAAAAAGCCCAAATCAAAGTTACAGTGAGGCACTTACAATGAAAGTGAGTGGGGACAAATTTTGTAGGGATTAAAGGCAAAAATGTGAAGCTTGTAACTTTATAAAAGCACTTATATTTATACTTCTGTTAAAATGTGTGTATAATTTGAGCTTTAAAGTTGTTTAAATCATACATTTTACAGTCATGTGGCAGCGGGGGCGTGGTCAAGCGCCCGTCCGGAGAGGGGGAGCGGTAAGGGCGCTTGCACCTGAGCTAAAATATGTCTAACACCTGTCTCTAATTTCAGTGAGCACGGGGAGAGCGGCATATAAGAGCCACAACACCGCCAGTGGAGAGAAGCCAGTCCAGTGTTGGCAGCCCCGAGTAGTTTTAAGTTGATAGAGAGTTTTGGAGTTTTGTTATAAGAAGAAGTTTATGTTGAACCCCTGTAACTTTACTTTGAGAATTAAAACACCCCTACCTGTGAGCAGAAGCCTGTCCTCGTGTCCTCCTTTTCCCCGCCCTGTCGAAAATCCTGTTACACTGGTGCCGAAACCCGGGATCTTTAGATATGGAGGGTCGTCCCGTAGAGTCCTCCCAGCTGGCCGAAGTCCTCCAGTCCCTCGCAGCACTACATCAGAGCCACCATCAGTCCCTGCTTGTGCTGCGAGAGGACCAAGGTCGGCGTTTTTTTGAGATCATGTGGGCTCAAGCAGAGGACCGGCATGCCATCCGGAGCCTGCTCAGCCAGGAGGTCGCTCCCGCCTCAGCCGCGACCCCGGACCATCGCTCCCCGTTGCCCCCGCCCACGTTACAGAAGATGGGGGCAACGGACGACCCCGAAGCGTTTTTGGATCTGTTCGAGAGGACCGCAGAAATCTGGGGCTGGCCGCGCGACCAGTGGGCAGCCCGCCTTGTCCCTCTTTTGTCCGGGGAAGCCCAACTCGCGGCTCAGCAACTGCCTGCAACGAACCTCCTGGCTTATGCGGATATGAGAAGAGTGATCATGCAACGGGTAGGTCGGAGTCCCGAAGAGAACCGCCAGCTGTTCCGGGCCATGAAGTTGGAGAAAACCGACCGCCCGTTCGTGTTTGCCCAGCGGCTCCGTGATGCCTGCTGGAAATGGCTACTAGTGGGGGACCGCGACGTCGAGGGACTAATCGATCAGGTGGCGCTGGAGCAGTTCACTCAGCGATTGCCCAAGAGAACGGCGGAGTGGGTCCAGTGCCACCGCCCGGCGTCGCTGGAGGCGGCGATCCAGCTAGCGGAGGACCACATGGCGGCGACCCCAAGGGCGGACGAGCCCTCTCTCTCTCTCTCTCCCTCCCCTTCCCCTGTGTTTTTTTCCGCTCTTCCCCCTCCCCCTCCCCCCTCTCGCTCTGTCTTCCCTCCAGGGTCCGTTCCTGGCCCCCGCAGGCGAGGAGCCTGGCAGAGACCCACGGTGGCAATGCACACCCCCCCCGCCACATTCAGCCACTCTCCCCCTCAGGTGGGTGCGTCCGCCGACACAGGTACGGGTGTGGCGCCTGGGCCAGCCTGTTGGAGGTGCGGGGACCCGGGCCACTTCCGTGATCAGTGTCCGATGATGGAAGTGGGGACGGTGGTTCGGGTCTCCGATCCCCCGCATGCTGCCCCCGATCGGGCTGGAGCGTACCGGATTCCGGTAAGAATCCAGGGGGGTACACACCAAGCATTGCTGGATACCGGTTGCAATCAGACCACCATCCATCAACGCTTGGTTCAACCCGGGGCTTTGGGCACAGCTAGACGGGTGAGGGTGAGGTGTGTGCATGGGGATATTCACAAGTACCCGATGATGACCTTGTTAGTGAAATTCCGGGGAAAAAAGCATAGAGTAGAGGCAGCGGTTAGTCCCCGCCTCACCCATCCTCTGATTTTGGGAACCGATTGGCCAGCATTTAAAGATGTGTTAGGGGGAGTTTATACGGATGAGTCCTGCACTAAAGTGGGGAGATGTGCGATGTGCGATGCTTTGACAGGGGAGGCGGAGCCGGGGCCGTCCTCGGCTGCTCCAAATCGGGATGACGAGGAGAGGGGCAAGGCTTCCGCCCCTCCTCTTCGCAGGGAATTCCCTGACGAGGATTTCCCTTTGGAGCAGTCGCGGGACGAAACCCTCAAACATGCCTTTGGTCAGGTAAAAGTGATCGATGGTCAGCGTCTTCAGCCAGACATCGCACTCGCATACCCCTATTTTTCAATTATAAATGACCGACTGTATAGAGTGACGCAGGACACTCAAACTAAAGAAAATAGGACACAGCTTTTGATTCCACAGAGCCGCCGGGAAATGTTATTCCAAGCGGCTCATTATAATCCCATGGTGGGTCATCTAGGGGAAAGAAAAACACTTCTCCGACTAATAGCCCGTTTTTATTGGACGGGCATTAGCGGTGACGTCCGCAGGTGGTGTGCGGCGTGCCGTGAATGCCAGCTGGTAAACCCACCGGCCACCCCAAAAGCGCCATTGCGCCCTCTTCCGTTGATCGAGGTCCCCTTCGAGAGAATTGGAATGGACCTCGTCGGGCCATTAGAGCGGACAGCACGGGGACATCGCTTTGTGTTAGTCCTAGTGGATTACGCAACGCGATATCCGGAAGCAGTGCCTCTAAGCAACATTTCAGCACGTAGCGTTGCTGGGGCGCTCTTCAAAATAATCTCCCGGGTGGGGATTCCAAAAGAAATCCTCACCGATCAAGGCACAACGTTTATGTCACGCACACTTCGCGAACTTTACGATCTATTGGGCATTAAATCGATTCGCACTAGCGTGTACCATCCGCAGACAGATGGCCTAGTGGAACGTTTTAACAAAACCCTCAAAAACATGATTCGTAAGTTCGTGCACGAGGATGCTAAAAACTGGGACAGATGGATCGATCCCCTGTTGTTTGCAGTGCGAGAGGTCCCGCAAGCCTCAACCGGCTTCTCTCCATTTGAGCTGTTGTACGGGCGATGCCCGCGCAGCATCTTAGATGTTTTACGAGAAGGCTGGGAGGAAGGACCTACAAATAGCAAAAATGAAATTCAATACGTTCTTGACCTCAGAGCAAAGCTCCACACTTTGGGGAAACTAACACAGGAGAATTTGCTCCGGGCCCAAGAACGTCAATGCCGGCTATACGACAGGGGAACGCGGCTGAGGGAATTTGCACCGGGAGATAAAGTTCTTGTATTGCTTCCCACATCGAGCTCCAAATTACTCGCCAAGTGGCAAGGGCCCTTCGAGGTCACACGACGAGTGGGGGATCTCGATTATGAAGTTAAGCGAACCGATAGAGGGAATGCGTGTCAAATCTACCACCTCAACCTCCTTAAATTGTGGAGGGAGGCGGTCCCTGTATCGTTGGCTACGGTGGTCCCGGAGAGGGCGGAGCTCGGACCGGAGGTAAATCCAAACCCAGATCTCAATGCCCCGGTCATTTGTGGAGACCACCTCTCCCTGTGCCAACGAACAGAGGTTGCCAGGTTGCAGAAGGAGTTTGCGGACGTGTTTTCTCCCCTGCCGGGTCGCACGAACCTCATCCAGCACCATATCGAGACCGAGCCGGGGGCGGTCGTTCGTTGCCGCCCTTATCGCCTCCCCGAGCATAGAAAGAAAATTGTCCGGGACGAATTGGATGCCATGCTTGATATGGGGGTAATAGAAGAATCCCACAGCAACTGGTCCAGCCCGGTCGTTCTTGTTCCCAAGAGTGATGGGTCGGTGCGGTTCTGTGTGGATTATAGAAAAGTCAACGCGGTGTCTAAATTTGACGCGTACCCAATGCCCCGCGTTGATGAACTGCTCGATCGGTTAGGTACTGCTCGCTTTTATTTGACATTGGATTTAACAAAGGGTTATTGGCAGATCCCCTTGACACCAATCTCCCGAGAAAAAACAGCCTTCACCACGCCGTTTGGATTACACCAATTCGTGACACTTCCGTTCGGTTTGTTCGGGGCCCCAGCCAAGTTCCAGCGTTTGATGGACCGTGTCCTCCGGCCGCACTCTGCTTACGCCGCTGCCTACATAGACGATATTATTATTTATAGTAATGACTGGTAGCGGCATATACAACATCTGAGGGCGGTCCTGAAGTCGCTGCGGCGGGCGGGGCTCACTGCAAACCCTAAGAAGTGCGCGATTGGGCGTGTGGAGGTGCGGTATCTGGGGTTCCACTTGGGCCATGGCCAGGTGCGTCCCCAAATTGATAAAACCGCGGCGATTGCGACTTGCCCTAGGCCCAAGACCAAAAAGGGGGTGAGGCAGTTCCTGGGGCTGGCTGGCTACTACAGAAGGTTCGTACCTAATTATTCGGACGTCACCAGCCCGCTGACTGACCTCACTAAAAAGGGGGCTCCAGATCCAGGCCAATGGTCGGAACAGTGCCAGCAGGCGTTCACATAAATTAAAGCCGCACTCTGTGGGGGGCCGCTCTTGTATTCCCCTAACTTCTCTCTCCCTTTCTTATTACAGACGGACGCTTCAGACAGAGGGCTGGGGGCCGTACTCTCGCAGGTGGTGGAGGGGGAGGAGCGCCCGGTGCTATACATCAGTAGGAAGCTCTCCTTGAGGGAAACGAAGTATAGCACCGTGGAGAAGGAGTGTCTAGCTATCAAGTGGGCGGTCCTCACACTCCGCTACTACCTGCTGGGGCGGGCCTTCACCCTCTGCTCGGATCATGCCCCGCTGCAGTGGCTCCACCGCATGAAGGATACTAAAGCCCGGATCACCCGTTGGTATCTGGCTCTCCAGCCTTTTAAGTTCGAGGTGGTCCACAGACCGGGGGTGCAGATGGCTGTCGCCGACTTCCTTTCCAGAAATGGGGGGGAGTGGTAGGCAGGCCGGATGACGCCCCGGCCTGAGTCGGGCGGTGGGGGTATGTGGCAGCGGGGGCGTGGTCAAGCGCCCGTCCGGAGAGGGGGAGCGGTAAGGGCGCTTGCACCTGAGCTAAAATATGTCTAACACCTGTCTCTAATTTCAGTGAGCACGGGGAGAGCGGCATATAAGAGCCACAACACCGCCAGTGGAGGGAAGCCAGTCCAGTGTTGGCAGCCCCGAGTAGTTTTAAGTTGATAGAGAGTTTTGGAGTTTTGTTATAAGAAGAAGTTTATGTTGAACCCCTGTAACTTTACTTTGAGAATTAAAACACCCCTACCCTGTGAGCAGAAGCCTGTCCTCGTGTCCTCCTTTTCCCCGCCCTGTCGAAAATCCTGTTACAAGTCATTTTAGGGTTTCAGAGTTTGATGACATTACATCGTCATGGCAATGAAGTAAATTGGTTATTACTTTGGACTGAAAAGGTTAGTAAGTGATTTGATCACATTATTCCATCAGGATCGTGAAAAGCCTGCTTTCCATACCAGAATTGAGCCAGGTGGTTGGAGTGCATAGATGAACAAAAAGAGGGTTTGGTATTGTCAAACAAAAAGGAACATTGTTGTAGAGGCGGAGCAAGTTATTATATTTTAATGAAAGATAACAAAGACAAACCTCTTTCCTTTGGAATACCATGCACCATTGAATTGTGCACAATAAGACCAGGAATGTGTATTAAGAAAGTAAATGGGGTCAGCTTGGATATTATGTTGAATTTGGCCTCTTACTGTCCGTTTTCAGATGTCTTTGGGGAACTTCACTCTTTTTGCACTCATGTTGCTTGTTTAGGGGCTCAGTTCCAGTATCTCATGTTAGCAATACTGGTGTATATGTCTGAACAAATGCTGTATGTTCATTCTGGACATTATTAACGTTGTTTTGTTATAATCATTTGTTTTGTTCCATGGATGTTGTAATGTGTGCACAGGTGGCAGCTACTATATCAGTGCCAATGTGGCTGATGACATTGGTGAGGCTTGGCAAGAAGACTGCACTGTTTATAGATCTACCTGTAAGTAATTTCCTGTTTGATGAATCCATCATCACGATGGTGGTCTAAAGATAATTTACAATTGTGTACCCAAAATATCTGGGTTGATATCTGGATGGCTACATTTCAAACCATGCAAGGGGCGATCCTTGACCTATCGAAATTGAGACACGTTACATTTTTACAGAGATCATTAGGCCTATATGTGAATATAATTTATATATGTACTTTCTCCACAGCTCCTCATCCCATCTCTGGTGGCTCTAGTCACTGTGTCAGAGAACTTCCAAGTCTACATGTTCATGTGTGTTTTGGTTGGAGCTAGTTTAGCTATGATGTTTTTGTTACCATGGTGAGAAAAGCAGACAGCGAGATGATCTGTTCTCTTCACGCTGTCATCTCTGGTAATCTAGCATTCTAATTCAATGGAGAATTTATTGCTATGTGATCTATCAGTAAATATTCAAATGGATTTTGTGGGGCGCATTTCAATTATGATAACTATTAATTAAAATATTATTATATATTCATTGTACCCAATGGAGAGTCTAATGAATGATATTAGTGCTATCATTAGTGGTGCAATTACTATGGCTTATACTTTGGGATAGGGATTTGTTTTGTACTCCAAGACATGGCTGAATGTAATATTCCTCCTTTTCAGAGATAACTATCACTTCTGCATTTATGTTTCATAAAATCTCAAAATAAGGCCTCAAATCATTCGCGTTGGAAATTTGCATCCCCCAGAGGTAATGGGGTAGAAATATTTATATGAAATAAAAGTCCTTCACATAGCACATAAATGGACAAGTCATATATTAAATTAAAGCTCTTATTCTCAGGCATGCAGTTAATTTTGTTGCCCCGATACCACAGTTCAAAAGATTTTCAAAAGAATCACAAAGAGAAATATGATTACTGTAAGTCATCAAATACAAACTTCTTTCATTCACTGCTGCTGTAAGCCCCAAATACCCAAAGGCTTTATATCTGCTTTTACCTTAAGCAATTAAAAAAGAAAGAGCCATTTTTTTACTTGTCTGTGAGCTTGCTTGGCTGAACAATCGAATGTTATATCTTAGATGTCCAGAACAAAACATGCCATCCAGCAGGAAAGCGTGCTAAACAAATTATCATCAAAATATTTTTTCGACTATTGATGATAAAATTAGGGTTAGGTCATACATCATCAAAAGGAAGGATCTCAGCTTTCTAATGTCACCTAGATTGAGCTTCTAGTCCACTCAGAGTCCGAGATATTCAATGAAACAATGGGGGTGGTGCATGAACTGAAAATTAGACAATGTCTTTGGACAAGCACATCTTTGAGGGCTAACATGCATTAGAGCGCCACCCACAATTCAGATCTGTATTTTGTGATGGAACATGATAGAGAAAAAGAATTTTTTTTTTCTAGTGCTGCCATCTAGTGGAATAGATTTTGTTTCATTAAACACTTTCTGTTTATCATATTATAAACACATACAATATTAGTTATGAATAATTGGAGTATTTTTTATTTTTTGTCTGAAAAAATATTACCAGTTTTTTAAATTGGTCCACAGTGTGAATGGAGAGCTTTTATATGTGAGAGTGAAACATTGCGGACGGCAGCCACAAATGCATCAGAGTTTTAGAAGTGTCATTAGAGACCATTGGTGTTGTATTTTTATTTTATTTTTTTTGCACTTCCATAAATTATGTTTTTGATTATTTCTTATCTATATACGTTTACTATCACAGGATATATATTTATTTGTTTATTACAAGTCAAATGAGCACATATTCATTCATCACGTAAATGTTTGGTGCAACAATGATGATATATCAATATTCCATACATGTGCACATACATATTATTATGTTATTTCTTACTCAAGGTGGCATTGAGGTTTCAGAGACTGACTTGATTTACATTTGACATTGTTATTTGATGAAGAAACAACATGGAAGTAAACTATAGCAAGTGTAACACATGAATAGTATGATGACTATTGTCATTTGAGTGTACTTCTGAAATTATGAAAGTTGTGGGTCCGTTTAAACTTAGTAAGTGCCTGAGAAAATACTTATGTGTAGCATGTGTGTTTCCTATGTGTAAAATGTAATATTTATTAGATATAATATGTAAGTATTAAAATATACATCAAATTGTTCTTTTGCAAACAGTGTAAGATTATTTAAGAATCTTTTGTCATTTATTCATAAATTTTTGCTTTTTTTATGACAGTGGTGGGTGTTACCAGAGTTTTAATGTAGTAACATTTTAGTAACAATCTGTACTGTGTCGTTTTGACAAAAAACATGGTTGTCATGGTAACATCCGTGGACTTGACGTTAAAGTGTTTTTCTCTGTTTGTCCGCTGGGGGCGGTAGATGCTCGTGTGTGACGCAAACAGGCGCTCGTCTCGAGTCGAGCCGCATTTTGTGTGCAGAGCTTCAGGAATAAGAACAAGCAGACAGGATGGGTGTCGAGGTCGAAATCATTTCTCCTGGAGACGGTACAATACTTTCCATATCAACATTTCATAAACCAGTGTACTTAAATAAAAAAAATGAATTGCTATTCTAATCGATATATTATGCCTGTTAATATTTCTAAACGGACTTTAGCCCGCTAGCAAACACTAGCTTCGAGACCACAGGATTTGACATCCATTTTTAACATGTTTCTCTCTTTGTATTGAATTTTTAGGAAGTACTTTCCCTAAAAAAGGACAGACCTGTGTCGTGCACTACGTGGGTAAGTTGAGAAGTGATGGTGTTGATGAATCTCGTGAAGGGTGTTAGCCAGTGGGTTAGCATTACCTGATTAGACACTCACATCCGCGATAAGCTCATTAAATGTTTAATATGTTAATTCATCTTCACATATACCCCTTCTTTGATCTGTCGCATTAGACACAACTCTCAAACTAGCTAATACGAAAGGGTTTATTAACCTAAGGCCTGCCTGACAACCCCCCCCCCCCCCCCAATATATAATAGGTTGGGCGTTTCAAAATATTGCTGTGCTTCTTATGCTTTCAGTATTTTATAGGCGCGCGGCTATGGTGCCCAAATCGCAATGTTTAACCAGTCTTCGATTCAAACGTTTATATGATGGTCAGGCAATACTTTATTAACCCTTGTGCTACCTTCGGGACGTATTTGTCTTTTTAATTTTTGTTTTTTTAATTCATTTTGGCTGTTAATGCTGTCGGTTAAAGTTTTTGCCAAAGATGTCTATTTATGGGGGAATTTTGATATTTCAATCTCAGTTCCTAAACTACATCTATAATACACTGTGTAAACAAAATAGTTACACTCAGGAACTTAAAGACAAAAATGTCCCCATTGAAACCCAATAAAACTGCAGTATTTGATACCAGTGCCATTAAAACAAAAAATCATGAATTATATGATAGTATGCTTCAAATTTAATCTTTTTATATTTTACACCAGATGGTGCCATTTTTCTCATGTTTAGCCTATGGAGCAAATACATGCTTTTTTCCTATTTTCTGTTTGCTGTATTATAGAGCACTGCTGGTCAACTGAATAAATGATGCTGATAAAATTGTGTGGGTGTGTTGGTATGATGTCAGAGTGTGTTTTGTATGTATTGAGAAATTTGTGTGCGTGTAAAAAACAACAGTGGCATTATGTAAACAAACGGGCATTTAATGGGTTAAAATCCTGAAAATGAATGAATATTTGATTGTTACGATCAGGACATATGTTGGTTAAAAAGAATTAACTAATTGAAAATGGACAGTAATATTTAATATTATTATGGCAGTTTTTTGACGTGGATTGTTTGTCAGTTAAGGACCTCTGAGAAACTTTTTTCAATTGACACACAAAGATTAAAAAAATATACTAAACCTACTAACAAAATTAATTATGCATGTATACATTCATCCTGAGACATTTCTGCTCTCAGATAGTTTTAAAAAGTCTTAACTTGTTAACTGATATTTTGGTTACAATTACCATTTAACTTAAATATAAAACAAATTATTTCTTAACCCATGCTGATAATTATGAAGGGACCTTGTAACCCTCTAGGTAACCCTTCTAGATACAATTTGAAAACATTACATTTACAAATGATTCTTTTGTCAGTTTTTCATCATATTGGTTGCATTTTAGCTTTTGAAAATAGCAAAATTAAGTATATTCCATCAATAAACGTCTTTAAAACTAAATTTATTATATTGCGTGTGTATATATATATATATATATATATATATATATATATATATATATATATATATATATATAATATAAAATGCTTTAATAGACAGTTCACATAGTGTTACACTTGCACTGATTCCTACTACACCAGACTCAAGCTTCAAAATAACAGCAAAATACCACATTGTTTTTTTTATTCAGTACAGTTGTATGTAGAATATATATATATATATATATATATATATATATATATATATATATATATATATATATGTTACATGTTTATAGTTTATATGTATAAATTGTTCTATTTACAATTATTTAAATTGATACTCAGAACACATGCTAAATCGGTACTGTCTCTTTAAATAGACAACAGCATATCAGCGCAACTACAGTTGATTTTGTTCGTAGCATAATATTTTGTGGATTAATGTGAGGAATATTTCACATGTACCCTATGGAGTTCTGGAAAAAAATTACAATTGGGTATCATAGATAAACATCTGATGGTAAATTTTGATCTGAAGTAAAAAAAATAAAAATAAAATGTATACAGTAGATGCTTGAGAGAAGACAGGGCAGAGTATAGGGGAGTTCCTAATTTTTTATTTTTTTTATTTAGTTTTATTCCAACCAATTGTACTTTTGAAAATGAATTAAATATTTTTATATTAATATATATGTACTAATATAAAAAAATAGATATATAAAAAAATAGATGTTTCCTTAGTCCACAAGAGGGCGCAATAAATACATAAACCATTCATCACTGTTATATTATTGCATAGAACATTCCTATCCTGGCTGTTAAAATAAAAAAAATAAAAATAGCATTTCAGTTTCAACTTATGTGCATTAAATAAATAAAAATGTATGTTGGTCCATATCCTCAAATGTTAAGTCAAAAGTAAAATGAGGGTGGAAATGCTTCAATAGACAGTTCACATGGTGTTACACGTGCACTGATTCCTACTACACCAGACTCAAGCTTCAAAATAACAGAAAAATACCACATTGTTTTTTTTATTCAGTACAGTTGTATGTAGAGTAGCAATATTCACAGACAGCAGTGTTATTCAGCTGAACTCAGTGTAGAGTGTCTCAGACTATGAACACAGGCCAGGGGCTGTTCAAAGAGATGGAACACAACAGAATGGAACCGAACACGAGGATCTCGAGACACATTTTCAAGTTGAACATCTTTCTTGACAAAGTGTTTAAACAACTCATTGCTTAATCTGAGAAACGCTTATTAGAGAGCTAGATGCAATGGCCAAAGACTTCCACCAACTGTGTAAGGGGCTGTTCACACCGAATGCTTGTGCAACCATCCATTTGTTTTTCTATTTAAATGTGCACTAGACAAACATCTTTGTTTCCCTTTGTTTTTGTTTATTCAGCGTCTTGTGCAGGAGTGCTGTTTAGATGATGTGTCTAATTAAAAAAACCTTTAAAAGCACATTGAGACACCTGCGTCCTGTTAAACTGTATTTGTTGAGCTGTGTCTAGCCTTTTTAGTGCAAAATCTGAAGTCATCATAATACAGTGAGGATAAGAAAAACTGAATTGAAAACAGATGCATTTCTGATTTCTTTATACATTTCTCTCGGATGCATGACGATATTACTTTGCTTTCTCATGTCTTCCGATCTTTGCAAAGTGTAGCCACACGTGTCAAAACAAACTCAAGGCATCAGTGAAGTGCTAGTTTTTATTTCGCCTTTAGAGGCTGCTCTAGTACTGTATAATGACAGCGGACACTTCCCAGCCGCAGTGGGGAAAACTATCGGTGTGTTTTTTCTGATAACCGATAGTTCCAGAAATCTGTTATCGTGCCGATTAATGAGCAAAACTGATATATCGGTCTACTTCTAGATAATATGATGGAAAATCAATGAAACTTTTCTGTGGTCCCCATCAACTGAGGGCCCCTGTTACTTGATGCTAAAAGCTTAGATTCGAACGTTCCTTGGCCCTAAAAAATTCTTCTATTTTGAATGTTGAGAACGTGTTTATAATGTCCAAAACACTGTTTCGAATGTTTGAAACAGACCAACGATGCTGAAAACTCTTTAAATCAATTTAAATGTTTATATGATGCTTACTGTTGTAATTCAAAAATTTCTATAATGCTGAAAAAACTTCAGTTCGAACATTCCTATGGTGCTGCAAAATGCTTCAGATAAAACATGAACGCATATGTGATTGATTCAAACACACCTGTGATGTTTAGAATGCTACAATTGGAACATTTGAAACGTGTCAACAAAGATGGAAATGTATAGATTTGGCAGTTTTTATGAACGATGTTATAGGTTTCGATTCAAATGTTCCCACTAAAATGTTTTTATTTGAATAATGCTGCAGAATGCTTGGATTTGAAATGTTTTTGCCCCAGTTGCTAAAAGTGCTTCAGTTTAAACATTTGAAATGTGTGTTGAAACATTATTTGATTAGAACCCGCCAATGATACCCAAATGCTATTGTAAACTCGTCAATGATGGTAAAAATGCTTTGGCTGGAATGTTTTTATGATGCTTAATAATGCTGAAATTTAAATGTTCCTATGATGCTGAAATGTTTTTAAATTCAAAAGTTCCAATAGTTATAAAAACGCTTCAATTCGATCGTTAATATGTTGCTGTAAAAGGCTTACATTTTGAATGTTCAGAAAACATGTCAATGATGCTTAAAATTAGGGCTGCACCTAACAATTATTTTTTATCGATTAATCTAACGACTAATTTGCAGATTTTCTAAAGATTTTTTATTATTATTTCTTGATTAATATAACAATTATTTAACCCAAAATAAATATAAAAAAACTTGTCTCATTAATATTTCAATATTTTAATAAATTATCTTCTCTTAAACACAAACAAATGTACAAGCAACAAAGTGTGCACTGCAGGGCATTATTCTGCAAAAAAATAGCCCTGTCTTAAACTGGTAATCTCCGTTTTACAGTCCAACATTCATTTTTGGAGAGATTTTATGTATAACTGCTAAACTCGAGGTTGAAAGTGACTTGAATTTTACATTTTGTTTCATTTATTTTGTTGTTGGATTGCTAAATGTAGATTACTTTCATTTTATTTTGGAGTGATTTTAAGTAAGAACTTGTTCAATTCGAGTGAAAGGAAAGTGTAATCTACATTTAGCAATCCAAAAACAAAATAAATGAAACAAATGTAAAATTCAAGTCACTTTCAGGAGGAATATCACAACATTGTGCAACCTCGAGTTTAGCAGTCCAACATGAAATCATTTTACAGTAAAACTTAGTGCAATTTGAGTAACACTTAAATGTTTTTCTAACAGGAATAACTAAAACTTGTGCATTCTTAATCAACTCTCAGTAATACACACAGACAATTTACCACATACACACAATCTGTCTCCCCCTCCACATTCCACCACTCCTCCTCTCTCCCTCCCCCTCATCTTACAGTAACATTAGTGCAATTCGAGCAACAGTTCACTTTTTCTAACAGGAATAACAAACTATTGCAATCTGCATTAAATCTCAGTGGGGCAAGGGATATAATTGAAACGATTTACAGACTGTAACAGTCACACAGTTTATGCCATTTTCTCACTCATACATGACAACCCTCTACGATCATGTTAGAGAGAGAATCATCATTGGATAGTACATTTTTGTTTTTACTCGCCAGACTTTTGATGACATGTAAGCATAATGTAACTAAAAAATATATTAAGCGAACTGAGTGAGGGGTCCTCTTCATATATATTCACACAATATATTATATTGTAATTTTTGTTTTATTTTGCTTGATGATTTTAACCTCATTTTAGCTTTTTAAAATGTCATGAAATCGCATTTTTAATAATGATGCAAGTTGTTGTCACTTTTTGAAATTTCGGACACATTTTTAACAAAACAATTCACAAGGTAAACCTATTTTACACCTATATTACAACCTAATAATTAAAATTAGGTGTCACGATTGTGAAATTTGGCTGACAATTAATTGTCAAACAAATAATTGTTATAATTGATTACTGTTTTAGGAATATGATTAATTGTCTGTTTTAGGTGTTTCATGAATATGATGATTATTTATCATACAAACTCACTTTTTTTGGTCACATGGTGCGAAATGTACTTGCATATGCAAGTGATTTACTCGCAATTTAGAGGGATGCATGGCCGTTAAAGTAAACCGAAAATATAAAATGGCCAAATAACAAAATTAGATGACGCATGTTATAAAGTTACATTAGCAGCGGTGCATAAAGTACTTTTAACATGGGGGCGATGAGTAAACATTTTGAAAATCTATTTTAAGCGACTACTACTAACAGAAACACGTGTTGTAATATTATATCATGTTTGGGTGGATGGGGACAAAAAGTAAACGGGACTTACGGTGCTGCCGTCTTGACAAGCGCTCCGGGATGCTTTCGCTTCAAATGTTCGTTCATGGCCGTTGTACAGCTGTTTGAATGTTTGTATAATGCTTAATAATACGGATATTTAAACATTCCTACGATGCTGACATTTTTTTTCATTTAAATGTTCCTATAGTTATAAAAACGCTTGAATTCGAACATTCCTTTGCTGTAAAAGGCTTTGATTTTTAAAGTTCCGAAAAGACGTCAATGATGCTAAAAATGCTTCATTCTGAACGTCTGGAATGTATGCGTTTAAAATGATTTGATTTGATCACCCAAGATGCCAAAAACACTACAATTCGAAAGTTCCTGTTGCTGTAAAAGGCTTTAATTTTGAATGTTCAGAAAACATGTCTAGATGCTAACTCGAATGTTTGTATGAGGCTTAATAATGCTGAAATTTAAACGTTGCTATGATGCTGACTTTTTTAAATTCAAATGTTCATAATAATAAAAGAAATGTGACTGTTCTTATGTTGCTGTAAAAGGCTTTGATTTTGAATGTTCATGACATTCCTATGAAACCAAAAATGCTTCAGTTTGAACATTTGGAACACGTTAAAAACAATTTGATTTGAATGTGTCTAATATACACGAAATGCTATGATTCAAATGTTCGAAACGCATATACAGTTGAAGTCAGAAGTTTACATACACCATATCCAAATACATTTAATACGTTTTTCACAATTCCTGACATTTAATCATTGAAAACATTTCCTGTCTTAGGTCAGTTAAGATCACTACTTTATTTTAAGAATGTGAAGTTAGAATAATAGTAGAGAGAATAATTTATTCCAGCTTTTATTTCTTTCATCACATTCCCAGTGGGTCAGAAGTTTACATACACTTTGTATTTGGCAGCATTGTCTTTAAATTGTTTATTTTGGGTCAAACATTTTGGGTAGCCTTCCACAAGCTTCTCACAATAAGTTGCTAAAATGCTTTGATTCTAACGTACCTAATGATTACTAAAAATGCTATGCTATGTTGGGCCTACGATGTTAAAAAATGCTTTGAATCAAATGGGTCTATGATACCCAAAAGTATCTTGGTTTTAACATCATATATGTATCAGGGTTTCCGTTGTCCGGAAAAAAAATGAAATGTCCGACTAAATTAAATCTCTCCGGTCAAATTGTCCGATTAAAATTGCCTAATAATCCCGCCCCCCAACACAATCTGAATTTGAGAATAAGCCTAAAATGTATCCAGAGTGGACCAAGCTCGCCAAGATAGCCTGTGTAATCCCGGTCTCGAGTGTTCCTGCAGAGAGGGGGTTCTCGCTGCAGAATCGGATCAAGACGAAGCAGCGAAGTCGCCTTGCGGAGAACAAGGTTACGCGGCTTATGCGCATTGCAAGTTGTGGAGAGACACTGGGAAGTTTTGAGTCGGCAGCTGCACAATTCAGCACTGCAAAACAGTGTAAAAAGTAGCCTAAAATGACGCGAGACAATGTTATAGGCCTAGTCATTTGTTTGTTCCAGTTCATTTGACAAGGAGTCATTTCACGGTGGCCAATTTAAATGTTACCAGCTAAATGAGACATACTGAGAGTGTATAATTAAGTTTCGCTTGAGTAAAAACAATAGGCTACTATTCAGATATTTTATGTGGGGAAGGGGGATTGGTTTGTTAAACAATGAATGTGAAACGCCAATCGGACGTTCATGTTTTTTTTCCGTCTATTTGAAAGTTAGGCTAATAAACATGTTGCATTCTATACGGCCTGATTATGTCATTTTTTAAGTTACATAGCCTGCCTCCAGTTTTCCTCAACTTGACTAATTAAGAGGCGATATTTGACCGGCATATCATCAAAATGTCCGTAAAACGAAACCTCTGCCGGTCACTTTGTCCGGCACCATTTTTTTCTAGCGGAAACTCTGATATGTATGTAGTTTTACACAACAATATGTTATTTACATTAATAACATTATTATTAACACGTGTTAATAATTCCCGTTTCTCTTAGGCTCTCTAACAGATGGACGCAAGTTCGACTCTTCCCGGGACCGGGGGAAGCCTTTCAAATTCAAGATCGGCAAGCAGGAAGTGATCCGTGGCTGGGATGAGGGAGTAGCCCAGGTATTGTATTAAAACACACGTCTAATTGGAAAATTTCCCATACTGCTTCAACAGACTCAAGCTGTCTATATCTTTGTGATACTCACAGCCATGTCACATTTTTAACCTCCTTTCATCGTTTCTTATGGGACTTAATTTTGCAAAATGTCCTCTTCCGCTTGTAACAGATGAGTGTGGGGCAGCGTGCCAAGCTGACTTGCACTCCAGACTTTGCTTACGGGAGCAAGGGTCACCCGGGCATCATTCCTCCCAATGCCACCCTCATATTTGATGTGGAGCTGCTTGGCTTGGAATAAAGCCCCCACAATTGGACTCAGGTTATTCCCTATTCATTCTTTCAGGGTATGTGCAAGGTCCCCTCAAATTTCTGTTTCAAGTCAATTGGTCATTTATAAGTAATACTGTACTTCATGAATGTAGAATGATTTATCCCATGTCAACACTGATCTTATCTGTCAGAACACTTCTTAATCATTATAGATAGTTCCTGAACATCCATGCATATCTTTAATAACTTGCGGATAATCCTTAAAATTTAGATTATTCTAGTCCTGGTCAAACCAGCTCTTAAACATCCATTGGAGTTTAATGAACAGGCTCTTAGATTAAACGTTGTAATCCCTATTGATGTATTTGAAGGAACACTGTACTGTTGTTTATCAAACCTCTCTCTTTTTCTTCTAGGTCAACCTTTTTAAGGAACATAGCTTCATGCATGTGATCCTCAAAAGGGGCTAGTGTTAATAGCGATACCACTTAGCTTAGCTCTGTTACACATTTGTATATTTTGTTGCCTTTTTATTTCTTTCCTGCTTAACATAATTACTGGTATACCCTCATTGGAAGTTCACCATGAAACAAGTTTCATTTTATTTCCTTTCCTCCTGTCTTTTTATATTTGATTTCGGTGTTGTAAACGCGATCACAGCAACATGGTTTTGGCTGAGCTGGTAATAAGAACTCTGGTGGGGAAATCTGGCTAAATATAAAACAATAAACTACTTGAAAATAAATTGTTTATAAAAACACGAAGCTGGTCTCTGATGTGTTGATTGATTATCTGGTTTAGCAAATCCAAACTATAATATTATGTTTGCAGGTATATCATAATAATTATGCAAACAAATTATTAAACCATGTCCTAAATCAGGCATGACACATTGAAATAACAAGCAATAAAAGCTACCTATTTCATGTACTGTGGATCTTGACCAGCGCCTACAGTGAAATCTTACGGTCCCAATCCCACACTGCATCGTTGGCATTGGCATGGTAAGGATGCTGTAAAAAAAAAAAATCAGCGCAACCGTTGCTTTGTAATTTAGATGAAACACTTTATTTTCATGGGGCAATTGAACAAAACAATCAAAATGAACGAGCCAACTGTTGATGAGCTCAATCATATTTTGCAGTGATGCGTTTCTAAAATAAATATAACCCGTAAGTGTACTGTTGGTTAACTACTAGGAATTCTTGATCTAACATGCATTCTAACCAGCCCTTACAATAATCTACTGGAATGCAATGATTATCCTTTTTTGTTTTGAATACCTTTGTGCTACCTCAAATAAACAAAAGCATAGCTTTACAAATGTACATGTTAATTGCATAAGTATTTCACTAATCGTACACCGAACTTGGATGCATGCAATAGCTAGTACCCATCTGTTTAGAAGTGAACTGTTGTAACGAATTTTATGAGATTAAAAACGGGAGGCCATTATGACAGTACACATTTACAAGAGTTGTCTAACTGAAAAACCTTTGTGTTGTACCTAATGGGTCTTTTAACATGAGTTTCCATTGATTTTGCATCCTCTATCTGTACTTTTCACCTGAGTTCTACCTGAGATAGTTCAAAAGAACCAAAAATAATCTGCCACTTAATAACATTAAATCACTATCCAGTAGAATTGTTACTGGAATTTGATTTTTTTTTTTTTTTATACAAACTTAATCAACATTCTCCACACATCAAATCATTTCATAATTCTTATGCAAACAATGCAATTTAAAGCAGTTTCACAAATCTCTTTGCTCATATTTAGAAGCACAGTTGTTAAGAAGCACAGATATTATGACAGTGACCCAAACAACACTCCACAGTTAAGTTTCATGTAATACTACTTGATAAAAGTTGTATATTCTATGTACTGAGTGAGGTATAATAATTTGTAGGTGTCCAAGCAGGGGTCCCTATTGCTTGTACAGGTTATTCTCAGTATTATTCGTCCTTTCATAATCAGCTATAACTGTGTAAACCTATGATGAACATTTACCAGAGTTTTCAATTAAATGGCATGGACTGGCACTGTGGTTGCATACATAACATTTGAAGAACAAATTGGCTTCCTGCATCCATGTCTATGTGACACACCTAGTTACATGCAGAGAGGTTACAGTACATGTAAATAAAATTTATATAATTATAATCCAGTAGGGGGAGTGCAACAAATAATTAACTAGCTCTCTGAAAAACATGATTGTTATTGGTTAATCAAAGCATTAAGTGGTCAAATATTTTTTGTATTATAACCATTAATCAGTATAATTGACAGTCATCCCTGGCAACAGATTTCCTACATAGATGTGCTTCATTCATGTCTCTAGTACAATATTCATACGATCTGTTTCTTCTCAAATAATGAAATAATTTAAAGTTCAAATGATGGTTCCATTTATTTGGTAACCTTATAATTAGCCAAATAATGTACATTCAGCTAGTCATAACACAAAAATAAACTCTGTAATGATGATAAAAGACCTCTATGAGGGCTTCATGGATCACCCTGTCAGGGTTTATTTGCAATAATGACCAGCTGAGTCTACATCCATATCCAATATAGAGTTTTTCTGCTGCTCTGGTCAGCTTGGATTCCGCTCATGGCTGCTTACAGCTATTTTTGTGCCTGCTCAGTTTCAGCCTGGAATGGGAGGAAATTGAGCAGATAAGAGGGGCCAAAAAGGAAAACAAAAGGTGGAAACGAGCAAGAGCCTTGAAACTTGTCAATGTCTGTGCAAATTAGGGCCACATTCCTAAGATCTTTGTCCTAAACGAGCATTGGTGTAACAGATGCAAGCCTCCTTGGTTAAAAATATTACCAAGCTGGGAGATCAATGACAAAGAGTCCACTAAAGATAAATGTTTTTGATGGTGCAGCAAAGCTGAAGTTTTAGATAGGTGTCGCTCTTTCTGTTCCTGAGGGACCACGGCCCCTGCCGACTCGTCTTAGAGAGAGCAGCGCAACAGCACAGCAGCCGCGCAGCAGGGAGCTCATGTTGTACATGGGCATGCCTTCATTCTGTGCCCCTCGGCAAAGCCATGCTAGTGTCGGAACAACAGGAACAGCCACTGCTAACAGGTCAATCAGGAAGTAGCGGCTCCAGTGACTCCTCTCAGGATGAGCTGATTCTGCCTCCTCGTCCGCAGCACAAGCGCCACCCACTCCATCATCATCATTGATCTTTACTACCGTTGCCTCCTGTGGCGGGGACTCTAGAGGTGGTGACGATCTGGGACAAGGTTGCTGAACCTGTGGCTTGGTTAACACAGTAGGCGTCATTGTTGAAGATGTAAATTCAATAATGTTGTCTAGTGGTAAAGGTTCTGTGATGTAAGACATCTAAGCCGGGGAAGTAGCAGTGGAAGATGGCGAAAAGACCTGCGGCTCAGCGAGGGTAACATCTGGTGCGTAAGTTGTTGAAGTGATGATGCTCAGATCCTCGCCTCCACCCTCTTCAGAGATCCACGTTATGGTGGGGCTGCAAGCCTGTGATCGGAATCCTGGCCTGTCACTGACCTCTGATGCAACAGTTGGCACTGTTGGTGGGGTCGGTGGAGGAGGTGCTTCCTCCTGTGGGAGATGCAAAAACAGATGGTGGTGAGGGAGGTAGGTGTGTGGACCACAACTGCAGTTGTTCACAGCATGGCAAGATCGACTAACAGGCAACACCGTCTCTCCGCTACACAATCTCTCACAAGTAGAGGAGCGTGACAAAGCGAAGCATAGCGGTGCGTGTGGGACTTGCTCAGACAGAAGAGCTGCTTCTAAAAGTAGATGAGTATGCCCATCACCTCTCGGTAATGTCATCGCCTCTCTGTTGGGAGGAATGCACCGGTCAGAATGTATGTTTCCATTATGGTCAGTGGCACCAGGTGACGTCTCACTTCTTAGTCTGGTGAAGGTGGCACTGCGACTCATGGTATGGGCCGGAGAGCAGCCACAAGACCTAGACGTCCCAAATCGTGGCCCCACCCTACCTACACCCAGACCTTCAGACTTAAGGTCCTGTTGTTCTGACTCATGGACCCCTCGATTGGACTGTACGGTTTCCACAGCCTGCTGAAGCTGCCGGATCTCCTTCCGGGCCACTTTTAAGGCCAGCTGGGCCTCAATGCGATGACATTCCTCCTCAATCCAGTCCTCTTGCATCTGAGTCAACCGCATCCGTAACTCCTCAACCTCAGAGTCTCTGCCAGGATAAAAAAAACACAGATGCTGTGGAGTACATTCATGATATGCTATGTTTTTATATTTTAGATTGTATTAAATATTATATGTTATGGCCAATAACCAATATAATGATCGATGTTATATTACATCGCATTAAAAATTGAATCTAGAATTTTCCACAGGCATCAAAACATGTAGTAATATGAAAATACTGAGCAGGACGCATCCCAAACAAGCCAAAACAAGGGTTTAATTCTTAATCATTATTTAATTAAGGGGTTTTGTAAATGTAAAAAAAGCTAATATTGCCCAATAACAATATGGACACTGATATAGTATGCATTCCTATTTTTATTTGCAAAACTATCTTTAATCGTTAAAGATTAAACTGTTGATGAGAGGCTGGCATGTATGGTGAGCATATGTGCATTTGTGATATTCAGGATGTGATCTTAAGTGCTAAAATGGCAGGAAGCATTAAAACTGCACTTTAGCATTGCTGAGACATAAAAGCATTGCTGACCGGTCCTGAAGCCTCTCCACATTCTCTTTCAGCCGAGCTCGTAAGTGACGAATACACACTTCCTTCTGCTGCAGTGGGGTGAGATACTGTTCAGGGGCAGGCGGACGGATCCCGTGATTCTCACCACAGGCTGCATACTTCACCTGTCGTCTGGGTCAGAAAGAGAAATAAAAGAGGCCCTAATGAACTCAACATGAGCTGAAAAGGTGTTGTAACTGATAAGACCATGAGACTGAGAGTAACATAAAAAACTGAGCATTAAAGAAATAAAGATCTGTCCTCATTTATTCAGCTATATGTCGCCTAAAAATGAAAATTCTCTCATTTTCTCAACTTCATGCCATCCCAGATGTGTACGACTTACTTTCTTCTGCTGAAGACAAATTAAGATTATTTAGAAAAAATATCTCAGCTTTTTTACTATAAATCGCCACTTTCAGATGCAATAAGTGAAACTTAACAGGCGCCACATGTGGCTTACAGATGTGAAAGTGGAGATTTATAGTAAAAACGACTTGTCTGTTTCTCACTTCTTACTTCTGAAGACATTAAACCACTGGAGTCTTATAGATTGCCTTTATGCTGCCTTTATGTGCCTTTTGGAGCTTCAAAATTCTGACCACCATTCAATTGGATTGTATGGACCTACAGAGCTATGATACTCTTAAAATCTTTATTTGTGTTCTGCAGGAAGTCATACACATCTGGGATGGCATGAGGGTAAGAAAATTATGAAGAAATTTGAACTTTTAGAAATTATTTTAATATAAGGGGTATAACAGTTCGATTTTCTGATATAAATCAGATCTGTTGTCACTGTGATTGTCAACTAACAAACACCACGAGTGTTCAACATCACATACAGCAGTGACGTATGCCAAATAGTCTCGTGAGAGTTATGTGCGGACAGTTGATTCAGTCACCATTCACTGTCACTGCATCTTGTTTTTCATTCAGTGTAAGTAAGCGGTGACTGAAACTCCGTAATATCTATAGGTTTGCAACAGCATGAAGGTAAATGATGACAATTGAAATTTTTGAGTGAAATATCTCAAATAAAAACTCATCGTTTACCTTAAAAATGGCAGTTTAAAGTTGACAAGGTGTACTGAAAATGTTAACAGATTAAATTATGAAAGAGAAGGAGAGGGAGAGATGCTGTGCTGCTGCTTTCCCCCTGATTGGTCTGAATAACTCGCAGCATCATGCAGGCTGCTCATGCAGCATGTCAGTTTCCTTTTGATGTTTTTACTGCGTGCGAAAAGGGACGTGTGACGTGAGAGCGTGAGAACAGTGTCAGTTGTGTTGGCAGCCCTAGATCTAGAGAGATGGAGATGAGAAATATAACAGGTGCAACTCTGCAGCTGAGTAGTTCTGTTAGCTTTACATTTATTGTCAATGGTAGTGCAAAATAAGGAAGTGCAACGATTTGAAAGGCGTCAAAAGACCACTCCATCCTCACGCGCTTGCAAATTGTAGCGTCGATTATAAGCAGGAGCGACAATGTTAGAGATGCAAATTAATGGCATTTGCATTTCGGATTAACAGGTTTATGAAGGTTTATACATGTGTAACATCACAAGTTCAGTAAAAATGCACGTGTTCACACTAAACTCAAGCGTCAGCTGCTAAATGATGTGAGATTTAGCACGAGAGAGAGAGAGAGAGACTCAGATTCTGCTGTTTTAAGCGTCTCCTCTATTCACGCCCCAAAATTTAAGACCTCAGCAAATTCAATTTAAGATTTCTTGTAATTTATGTAAGATATTTGAGACTTTTTAAGGACCCGTGGATACCCTGTAGGGGGTCTGATAAGGTCTAATGTGGTCTGATGAGGTCTAATAATGGTCCCTAGTGGATCTGATGAAGTATGTTGTGGTTTAATCTGGTCTCAATGGGTCTCATGAGGTCTTACATGTGGTCTTTAAGACATCACAGACATTACAGATTCATTTTCTGTTACAGCATCATTTTCTGTAAAGATGCTTTGATACGATGTGTGCTGTGAAAAGCACTAAACAAATAAAAAAATTACTTGACTTTTGTGTTACACATAAGTAGGCCATTAGATCTCAGGGTGAGTACATTTTCAATTTAAGGTGAAATAACCCTTTAAATGTAATCACATCAGCATTTCTGAAATTCTGAATAGCAGATTAGGACACAAGAAAACCACACTTTGCTTATCAATGGACACATTGTCAAGTCTGCTCCATTTATGCTATTTTTATACTGTACTTTTTGCCACAGTACAAAATCTGGAACACAGCCCTGATGGAAGACATAAATCTCATTGGCCTTTGTGTGTGTGAGCTGCTCACCGTGGTGTGGTTGGGTTGGAGCGTGGTACAGTTTTGTTCTCTGTGCCCTTGCAGGATGTTGTTGAGTAACTGCTATGGACAGACAGGTCGACATGTGAGTGTCGAGTGCTGCTTGGGGCCGTCGGCTTTCTATGACACACACACACACACAAAGTGACAGCTGGGCTCTGATGTTCATATCAAACATGCTGTCACAGTGAAACCTTGCAAACACAACTTGTTATGCTGTAAAACTGGGTGCCTCTTTCAATTACTCAAATTACGACAATGAATATAATACAATGTCATAACTAGTACATCTTGGGTGGTTCTTTCCCACGCATAGCTCACGACCGCAATGTTAGGGTTCTCTAGCTGGTTTCTAGTGCATTGCTGAGAGGTTGCTAGGGTGTTCTGGTTAGTTTCTAGGGCATTGCTAAGCGGATTCAAGGGAGTTCTACATTTACATTGCATTTGGCAGATGCTTTTATCTAAAGAGACTTACAGTGCATTGAAAGCATACATTTTATCAGTTTGGGTGTTCTCTGGAATTTGAACCCATGATCTTAACTTTGCTCTAGCAACATGCTCTACCACTTGAGCTACAGGAACCCCAAGGTTCTTGTCCCCAGATATGGCTTGGATTCCTCCTTCAGTATAAGTCTATGGAATATATTTCACCCTTTTTATCATCCAAAAGTATGAAAATCAAAAGTGTGATTGTTTACAAAGAGTTTTATTCAAATCACTAACCTTAAGTATGAGCAAACGTAATGACATATCTTGCCTTGGCAAACAGCACTTATCATTTGAAAATGATTAATCTGGTTCACTCAGGCACATGTTAGAGAAGGGTTGCATTACCTGCGAGAACCAGCAGATGGCTTTCTGTTAGCCGGAAGGGACATGAGTATAGACTGCCTTTCACGTCTGTTTCCACAGTACCACTTTGTAACACCACAGTTACAAGAATCTCTCAGGACAAATCACTCTAAGACACAGACAAAAGATACTGAATACGAACAATGCCAGACAGACATGTATTGGAATAGCAGGCCCTTAAAATGAGAGTTCAACCAAATATACTGTATGAAATAATGTCATAATTTACTCACCCTGTTGTTTCAAACCTGTATGTTTTTTAAATTGACTACCGGTACTTTTATGGTGATTGTTTTGGTAATTTTTGGAGTTTGTTAGCGTATGTCCCCGTTCACTTTCATTGTATGGAAAAGAGTAACGTTAACATTCTACCAAACATCTTATTTGCTAAACAGAGCCACAAAGTCAAGTGTTTATTCTGATGTTCCGGTAGCCTTGCATCGCATTACAATACCAAATCCAAAATGGCATATGCCAGAAACTGTTAGTTGACCACAGATGCTAAGAAGGACAGGAACAAATATTTCAGAGAGCATTTCATTCTGGATGTCGCATAAATGGGCTTCTGTCACATTGAGAATAATATATTAAGCAGTCAGAACAATAAACAAAATGAACAAGACACACACACACACACACAGCTGACAGATTCTTTCACACTTTTGCACTGAGCTATTCAAACACTCACAGAAACACTAATTGTCTCTCCAGTGCATGAGATGGTGACATAAGTGACAAGAGTGTGTGTGGGTGTGACTGATGTAATACATACGGCCAGTGTAGACTGTTTCTAGATTATTTTCAATGCATATTTGCTAAAAGTGCTCAGAATATTTCCTCCCAACTGTGTCCAAGACTCTCCTGTCTGTGCAAATTATGCTTTTCACGTTATGAAACCTGTTTTGCAGTTTCTCAATAGTGGGTAATACAGTTATATTTGGCTGATTCTAGATCTCTGAAAAAGGATAATTTCGCCCACAGTGTGAAATGACATGCTATTGCTATGTTGCAGAACACTTTTTACTGACATAGACCTTTTTCACACTCCGGGTTTTAGAACAAGGAAGTAAAGGTTTGCAGGGTAATCTTCGACAGTGGTGAATGGGAAATCACAGCAAATATTATTTTCACTAACCCATTTGCTCCAAGACCAAAAGAAAAAATCCACTATTACATTTGAATGACTTTCCAGAAGAGGAAAAAAATGAGAGCAATGGATTAAGCAAGTCAGAGATGACAAATTTACTGTCACTCTCTCAGCAGCTGTAATACAAACCCTCTCGCAGCTGTGGCAATTCATTTTTAAGCCTAATTCCAGGGTAATATAACAATACGCATGTTATAAATGGTCACTCAATATTTTAAAAAAATATATAATATAAACAAATTGTAAGATTTACACTCATAAATAATGCAGAAACGCACAGTCTGTGAAAAAGGTCTATATTGAAATCAGGTGGTTTTGATATTAATGCTGTAATGTGGTAAAATTACCCACATTGTTTAATAATGTAACATTCTACCTCCATTCAAACTGATTTACATGAATAAACAAGGATTATGTGGATGATAGTGAGAGAGCATCACCAAGGGTTCAATTCAGGTTGGTATGCAACAAATTCTGTGGTACTTTTAATATGAATAGAAACTGTAAATACATAGAATATTTTTCTTACTACTTATGTATTCAGCTTTTTTTCTTTTTTTTTAGTCCAGTCCTGTAACTTGTGCCAAGATATATAACTCATACCATGTATTGTCTATGAATATTATGTTACAGCTGATGAAATTAACCACAATATAATTATAATGTATTGCAATACTTCATGAAAAACTTCTAAATATACACCTATTGCTTGTATTGCAGTGTAACATACGCTTTAAATGACATTTTGTAACATTCAATTTGTTAAGAAAATGTACATTCTACATTACTACATCCCTAGGTGCACAACTTGCATGGTTTCATGTAGGGAACGGGCTATGACGTCACCACACTTCATATGTTGCAGGTAAATCGTCTCCGTGTAGCAAAGGGCACATAACTGTCTTATGCAACAGCATCTGATATCAGCCAAAACACTGTTTTCTTAGCTTTCTTAGTTTGACACCCTGTGCTGCAAATGTGCGTCAGTGACTTTGCTGATTATAAAACCGTATTATGTAATAAACACAGTATAAACTGTATTACGCTGTCGGAGAAATTCATTAGTAGGGCATCATTACTATAATTAATATGTATTTCAGTCATAGAGATGTAATTCAACAGGGATGAGATTCACTTACAGCCTGTGTTTTGGCGTCGATGCTCCATTGCAGTATCCCAGTGAAGTTTGTTCATGGATGTTAGCTGTAACCTGCGCGCGGCCCTGTGATACGCGCGGCGTCAATTTGCGCTCGTCGATAGACGGTCGGATGCTGCTGATGAGAGCGCGCACGAACCCCGCAGAAACACAGACGGTGCATCTGCGTGACGCTGCGACTGCAAGTCTTAAAGGTACAGAGACCACAAAAACAAGGAGAAGGGAAAGAGTCACAAATCCGCGAGTTTTACAAAATCATGAGCGGGTAAATCTCACAAAATCAAGAACATGTCCAAGGTCAGATTTACAGAAAATAAAAAGAAGAAATTATATTTTGCACAAAGAAAAGGAAGCCTGTTTAATGGAATATTCCAGGTTCAATACAAGTTATGTTTAGTCGACAGCATTTGTGGCATAATGTTGATTACAAAAAAAAAATATTTCGACTCGTTCCTCCATTTCTTTAAAAAAATAAAACATCAGGGTTACAGTGAAGCACTTACAATAGAAATGAATGGGGCCAGTTTTTGGAGTGTTTGCTTGTAATATGATATTCACTTAAATTAATTCTTCTGTTTAAACTCATATTATTTGAGCTTTACATTTGTTTAAATCACAATTTTTACTGTCATTTTAGGGTTTGTTGACATTACATCATAAAGGGAACAAAGTTGTAAAATTGGATATAATCGTGTGGAATAAAACACATATTCTCATGATTTGAAACTGAGTATTTTAACGTTTACAGATTGGCCCCATTCTCTTCCATTGTTCACGGCAGCCCAGATTTATTTTATTTTATATTTGTGGTAATCAATATTGTCACACATGCTGTCGATTGAGCATAACTTGTATTGAACCCGGAATATTCCTTAAGGACCATTTTTTTTTTAGCATTTCAGCAATACAACTGCATCAAACACTACCATGACATACTTTACAATTTGTAAGGCCACAATTATGTGATATTAACTAGCAATTCAAATCCCAGTTTGAATTTAAATTGCACCTTTATTCCTTATAACTGCGAGATAAACTCACAATTGTGAGAAATAAAGTCAGAATTTCCCCTTTTGCTTTTATTTCCGTGGTGAGATCAGATATCAAAAGAATGAGATTTATAGTAGCCTATGTGAATTTGTTGATTTGAAAATAAATCTAAATTATTATCCCCTTTTTTTTAAGTTATTTGCCTAAATTATTTAAATATGAACTGTAATATTGTGAAAAAATTCACAGAGATTTGCAATCATTTTAATTCTATACATTTACTTTAAAGTAAATAATCACAACTTGTGTAACATCACATACCACAAACAAATGGAGAAAACACATAAAACTGTTTTTTCAAATTACTTTTAAAACTTTGTAAACATGAGTTTCACTCCATGCCAATTCAATTTTGGACTATGGACAAAATTTACTGGCAGGGTTTATTTTGCGCATCAACTGGCTAAACTTAAACAAACATATTAATGATTATATAATTGATATACAAACAGAAATGCATACTGCACTGCTGTACCTTTGTACCATTCGAAATAAGATTTGAATATATATATATATATATATATATATATACATACACAGACAGTATATTATCTTTTTTGTTTCAAAAACACTATAACACTATACAGATGCACATACAAAACACTCCAGGCGATTACTATTACAAATTACTACTTCTGAACCAGTCTGGATTTAAGTTAATAATTTTTAGCTGGTCTGTATGGTGACGGATTACAAAAATATAAATAATTTATTTCACCAGAAAACCATCAACACAGGGCAGCAATGCTCTTTGAACCAAGAACATGCAAAAATGCTCATTCAATCATGTGACGAGACATTGTAAATGTCTCAAAACGTTTTCCCTCTATTAATTTGTGGTTACTAAATGTCAGTCAGAGATGGCCTGTCCTAGAAGCTGTGGAAGAGAGGCCCAGGTGTGGCAATGATGTCACTGTAAGGAGTGCTCTGGTGCAGGTTAAGGGCTTGTTGTTTCCTTAACACCAGCAGGCAGAAGAATAAAGCAGCTACATAGGAACGAGTGCTTCCCTCACACATAGCGTGAAAACTGAACGTGGCACTGGGCGAGCTGTCTTGGCTCTAAGGGGAACAAAAAAAAAGAAATTCATGCATATATGAGTACACACACAACAAACAGCTTTAGGCACTGCAACTCCTAAATGTATGCTAACTTTCATATTCCCTCTAACACATATATTTTTGTCCTTATTCAGACTGAACATTTTTCAATGACTTTAAGAAGGGTAAACTTTTTTTAAAGGAACTTTTACAGCACATACAGTTGAAGTCAGAATTTACATAAACTTAGGTTGAAGTCATTAAACAAATTTTTTAACCACTCCACAGATTTCATATTTGAAAACTATAATTTTGTTGAATCGTTTAGAACATCTATTTTGTGCATGATACGAGTCAATTTTCCGACAACTGTTTACAGAATGATTGTTTCTCTTTTATCACAATTCCAGTGGGTCAGAAGTTTACATACACAAGTTAACTGTGCCTTTCAGCAGCTTGGAAAATTCCAGAAAATTATGCCAAGCCTTTAGGCAATTAGCTACCTAAAGGTGTACCAGTTGATGTATTTTAAGGCCTACCTTCAAACTCTGTGCTTCTTTGCTTGAAATCATGGGAAAATAAAAAGAAATCAGCCAAGAACTCAGAAAAAAAATTGTTGACCTCCACATGTCTGGTTCATCCCTGGGAGAAATTTCCAAACATCTGAAAGTACCACGTTCATCTGTACAAACAATAGTACGCAAGTATAAACACCACGCGGCCATCATACCGCACAGGAAGAAGACACATTGTCACATCGTTTCCTAGAGATGAACGTAGATTGGTGCAAAAAGTGCAAATCAATCCCAGATCAACAACAAAGGACCTTGTGAAGATGCTGGAGAAAACAGGTAGACAAGTATCTTTATCCACAGTAAAACGAGCCCTATATCGACATAACCTAAAAAGCTGCCCAGCAAGGAAGAAGACACTGCTCCAAAACCACCATAAAAAAGCCAGACTACAGTTTGCAGGTGTACTTGGGGACATAATGACCAACATTATGTTTGGAGGAAAAAGGGTGAGGTTTGCAAGCCGAAGAACACCATCCCAACAGTGAAGCAAGGGACTGGAGTACTTCACAAAATAAAATGCATCATGAGGAAGGAAAATGATGTGGATATGTTGAAGCAACATCTCAAGACATCAGCCAGGAAGTAAAAGCTTGGTCGCAAATAAGTCTTCAAAATTGACAATTACCCCAAGCATACCTCCAAAGTTGTGGCATCACAAAGCCCTGAACTCAATCTGATAGAACATTTTAAATGTATTTGGCTAAGGTGTATGTAAACTTCTGACTTCAACTGTAATTGTTTTGTTCTTTTATATAATTGTGATAGTAAATTTATAATAAATTGATAAAGGATATTTTATGTTTTATCGATCTTAAGTACATCAAGTCTGCCTGACTGACATGAAAAGTGATCAATCACAGATTATTTGCATTGTTTAGGGGACGGGTTATCTGAAAAAGCATCTGCATGGCATACGTTTACTCATTTATACATGGTAAACATTGACCTGCCAACAAGATGAGAACTTTTATGGATGACTTCTGAAAAATTAGTAATCATGCAATCCCTATTGTGTTTTATTGTATTTAACTATTGAGTCAAATGTATAAGATGGTGTGGGATGTTTTGATGCGGTTTGTGTCCTTTAGCCTGCTGTTCTGATTTGCAAACACACATACATTAATCTCCCGTTCTTAATTCCCTATTCACAGCTGCTCCACATGCCAGTCCTGATCAGCATCAACACTGGGAACAGAGCAGATATGCCTCTGGCAGGCATTTCATTACTTCTTACTTTGAGGGCCTGGAGGAGTTTGTGTGCGCGACTGGTCATTCTCCTGTCCTCCACGTCCTGACTGTTCTGAACAGACTGCATAGACACAAGGATGAAAGGGGAAGGGTGATGACTGTCTCATTGACAAAAAAGGGTCAATTTGATATCTTTTTCAGCAAATGATAAATGAAAGGAGGTTGTTAAAGGGTTGAGTTTGTAGCACTATTGGTGTTTGCGTTTGTGTCACCACTGGGGTTTCCCTTGTCCCTACAGATGGATGAACCTGCATGGAGTCCTCAGAGAGAGGCTCTGGATAGGACACCTCCAACCTACTCTCCTCCTGTGGCAGAGAGGAAAACAGTTTTTTTTTTAAGTAAAGAACAACAGACAAGAATTGTACATCTTAAATTAATATTTCAAGTGATAGTTTACCCAAAAATGTAATTCTGTCATCATCATGTTGCTCCAAACTAGGTATGAGTCACGATGTCGGGTTGTGCAAACTACACATTTCCAATTTCCCAGACCATTCGTTGCTCAATAGTTATTGTCATGAAATTGTTGTTTCTTTCCTCTGTGGAGATATGATGTGTCGTACAATCCATACAATGCAAGGTAATTGGTTCTTAAACTTTCAAGCTCCATAAAAAACTTAAAGGCATCTAAAGGTAATCCATACGACTTCAGTGGTTTATTCCAAGTCTTCTAAAGTGATACCATCAGCCGTCTTCTTGGCGCAACCATGATTTGAAGCTTGATTACACTTACTAGCACTAGATGCATACGCAGAGTGTGAATTTCTAAAACGTAGGGTGGCAGGGCAAAAGTCAATTATGAGGAAAGCAATATCTTATTGGATAATTCAGTAATGTTCTTTAAGGATTTGCCACCTGATTGGTTGGAGCAACTATAACACAACCCCAACCCTACCCTTAAAACTTACCCTAACAAATCAGGTACTGATTTACTCGTAACTATTAATGACTCGTCGCCTTCCATCCTACCTGTTGGAAATCTGTGCGCAGAGTGTAAAGAAGTGTAATCGAGCTTCAAATAATGATCGTGCCAAGGAGACTAAAGATGGCTAGATTTATGGTGAAAAAGGAGTTACATTTTGGTCAGTTCTCACCCAAAACCAATCGTATCGCATCAAAGTCATGGATTAAACCACTCGAGTCATGTGGACTACCTTTATGCTGCATTATTTCCTTTTTGAAACACAAAAGTGTTGGACCCCACTGACTTGAATTGTATGGATATAAACACTTAAAATCTCCATTAAAATATCTTTATTTGTGTGCCACAGAAAGACAGTCATGAGTTTAAGATGGCAAACAGGTGAGTAAATGATGAATTATAATTTTTGGGTGAACTATTCCTTTAAGTGTAGATGTAGTTTTTACACTTGTGGTGTTCCAGGGAGGTGGAGGTTCTGTATGAGTGAAAGAAGGTTCTACAGAAGTGTTTGCATCTACTGCTTTATCTAGAGCCACAGACTCATGCAGTAAACTCCAGTCACCCAGCACTGGTTGAGCAGTGCTTTCTCTGTCTGCAACAGGTACAGACACATCATATAACACACACCAGTCAGATTATAGAATTAGCACAAAGGTAGCACTTTAATGTTTTATTTACTCACCATCATGACTATCAAAAGATGTATGATTTTTTTCATGGAAGTTATTTTTAACAGAATGTTTAGGCAGAAGGTAAAGTCATTATTCATTGAAAAACTGAAATTCCCTGAAAACCTTTCGTCCCAGCTCTCCTGGCACCATAACGATCAGGGCCCAAAAATAGGGATTTTTATTACAGTGGTTCAGAATTTTTTACACAAAGCTATCATACTGTATGTCTTCAGAGAACTTGGAATATATTGCACAATTGGTATGGAGCACTTTTATAGTAGTGTGAACATTTTACTAATTCACTCACTTTATGTTCCAAGTGGGGGGGGGGGGGGGGGGGGGAACGTTTCATGCAACATGAGAGTGAGTACATTATAACAATATTTTTTAAAAGAAAGGTTCACCCAAAAAAGAAAATTCTCTTATCATTTACTCAACCTCATGCCATTCCAGATTCCATATGCACTTTCTTTTTTCTGTTGTACACAAACAAATAATTTTAGAAGAACATCTCAGCTCTCCCATATAATGCAAGTGAATGGGTTCCAAAAGCACATAAAGGCAGCATAAAATTAATCTATATAACTCCAGTGGTTTAATCCAAATCTTCTCAAACGATATGAAATGATGTGTGTGAGAAACAGATCAATGGATTGACATGGATTAAACCACTCGAGTCATCTGGATTACTTTTATGCTGCCTTTATGTGCTTTTGGGCCTTCAAAGTTCTGTTGACTATTCACTTGCATTGTGTGGACCTACACAGCAGAGATATTCTAAAAATCTTTGTTTGTGTACAGCTATAGAAAGTCATACACATCTGGAATGGCATAAGGGTGAGTAAATGATGAGAGAATTTACATTGTTGGGTGAACTATCTTTTTAACGTGATTTAATTGGCTGCATTATGTGAATCTATCTTACCCTCTCTGCTTAGCTCTCTCATCTCTTCGGGGTCAGTCTGCTCACTCCTAGGTGACAAGTCACGAGGGAACAGCTAGAGGAAAGTGAGGATGTTTTCCCATGATGCACTGCTGTAATTGCACACTGACTAATGATAGCTGTGGACTTCAGTCGAGCTCTGCAGCCATTTCAGAAGCTGAAAGATGTGGCTGTGCAATACCTGCTTTAAGACAGAGTGTATGGGTTGAAGTTCGAAACGAGAGATCAGTTGCTTGACCCCACCATTTTCCTTCCACTCCATGAGCTGCCGTGTAGGCGGGGCAATCTCCAATGAGGTCAAAAGGTCAGAGTACTCAGCCAGTTGGTCCCTGATGTCATCATTAGTAAGTTCCTTTGACAGATCAACCACCAGCTTCCGCTTCCTCTTCCCTCTATTCCTTGTTAAAGTTGCTGTGATGTAAACATAACATTCCAATGGTCTCATCTTTTAAAATTCCCAGTGGTAGCAGATCAATGTAACCATGGCTATTTTTGGTATCTAATACTGTGTAATGCTGATTACTACATAATATATACTCCCAACAATTTATTATATTTTTTTAATAGTGTAAAACAGGGAGGAGTTTGCAAGGATATATGTTTGAAATATGCAGTATGCTACATTACTGCCACTAGTTCTCACTGTATTGCATTTTCAATACAGCAAGGGATGCCCTGTTATCTTTTTGGTAATAAATACAGTATAATATAAAAATAATAAGTATTTTGCTTCTTTTTTTTTTTTTTTTTGCCAACTTTTGGCAGGCCAATCAATTAACTATTCATGAAGAATATGTAAAAAATCAGTTGATAACGCTTCCACTTTATTTCTCAATTTGGAAATGGAATGTCAAGTTTAGTGTATTGCATTGTAGAATACAGTATTCCATGCAGCGAGCTCTGGTTGTTTGTTTGTGATTTAATAGCCAGCTTCAATGGCTATTTTCATGACAAAAGCCAGGTTCAAATATAGTAAAAGGAATAGTGTAAAGTTTAAAAACCTACAAGGTTTTTTATTAAAAACTATGCATCAGAGACATTGGCCTTTGGCATGAGGAATAGTTCTGGTTGTAAATTTAAGGCACATTTAGCAGTGCAAGTGTAGTAGGCCATCTAGGTATTCCTTGTATACAGAAAATCTGTATATTGTGCACAGTACACATAATGCAAAGATATTATTAGAGTAGTATGGTAGTATGCCATTTGGTTTAGTATTTCATTTGAACAAATCCAAATAAACAGTGCCCTCATGTGGCTTCATGAGACCATTTGAAACACAAGCATTAAAATTCCAGCAGTAAAAATGTGCACTGATTTGAAACAAACGTTAAAACCTCTGCTGATATTCTTTGCCACAGCAGTTAACACTCACGTGTGACAGCAACGGGTGCAAGAGTGAAGCCTTCCTCTGCATTAACCAGAAAAGTGGTCTCGGTGAAGGCTGGACTGTTCATTTGAGTGTCTGAACAGGAATGTTCGGGTATCACAGGCACTGGTTCTTTGAAAGAATGACACATATGGTAAATAATGGTAATGTTTAATGTTCAATGGGAAGGGCAAAGCTTAAAACATTATAGATACAGTAAAAGGGTTAACGTTAATAAATATACCTATCCAATATCCACCAGATTCATAATTTATCTTTGTAGGAAACTAATGAAACTCATTCTGCATGTACAGAGAGTAGCTTATTAAAACTACAAACCTAAAAGTATTTCAGCGTTTAAAAGCTGAATTAAATTTTACATTTCCATTTTCTTATTCAATATACAGTATGTTATGTTAATCATTTTACAAATTGTTGGGCCACTGCAGTTCTTGGTAGTATTAATAAACATAATTTTTAATGCCATGTTTACTATGTTATTAGACGTTATTAGATAGTTCACTCAAAAGTGAAAACTCTCTCATTATTTACGCACCGTCATACCATTCCAGATTTGAATGACTTTCTTTTCTTCTGTTGAATATGAACAAAGATTTTTAGAAGAATATCTCTGTAGGTCCTTTCAATGCAAGTGAATGGGTACCAAACCAGCACTTCTGGCACCAACAATCATGCCATGGTCCAAATCACTGAGATCACATTTTTCCTTATTCTGATGGTTGAAGTGAACCTTATCTGAAGATCCTGACCCGTATCTGCGTGATTTTATGTACTGCATCCATGTGATTAGCTAATTAAATAATCGCATGGATGATTGTTGGTGCCAGATGATGATCTCCTGGGATTTTCACACACAACAGTCTCTAGAATTCACACAGAATGGTGCCAAAAACAAAAAACAACCAGTGAGCGGAAGTTCTGTGGACAGAAATGTCTTGTTGATGAGAGAGGTCAACAAAGAATGGCCAGACTGGATTGAACTGACAAAGTCTACAGTAACTAGATAACCGCTCTGTACAATTGTGGTGAGAAGAATGCTATTCTGAGATGCAGGTTGGCACTGTTTTTGTGGCATGAGTGGGACCTATACAATATTAGGCAGGAGGTTTTATTGTTGTGGGTGATCAGTGTATATACTTTTTGGACCATCAAAGTTCTGGTCATCATTCACTTGCATTGTATGGACCTACGGAGCGGAGACATTTTTAGTGTTCAGCAAAAAAAAGAAAGTCATACACATCTGGGACTGCATGAGGGTGAGTAAATGATGAGAGAATTTAAATTTTTGGGTGAATTATCCCTTTAAGGACATTTTTGATTTAGTAAAATCTGGGTCCAAAGCAAAACCAGTTGAAAACAATTGCTAAGGATCCCAGCTAGTCATTCAGCAGCCACACACATGTGCTGTATGTTCCAGACTGAAAACATTTCTGGATGTTTATATACACTTTTTTTTTTTTACCTACTAAAAATTGCATTTGCAACTACTGCATTGTATGTAAATGAAATCTAAAATGAATAAACCATGAATTTCAATAACTCAACAACATGGCCATTTTCATAAATGTAAATAAAAATGTAACACCATTACCTATGACACTGAGAGCGGTTGGAGGTGTAGCTGATAATTCTTTAGGAGTGTTCTCATAGAAATCTGTCACCAGAGTATCCTTACTGTCATTTGCTATAATATCTAGGGGGGAAAAATTTTAAGGAAAGCATGAAAATAGACACCATTAGGGGTGATGGTGATTAAGACCTGAACAATTTTTGGGGGCAAAAATTATTTGGCAAATGTGTTTGATCAGATACACATATGCCATTGCCATGGATTTATGACAATGCAAATATCCCCGTTCACACCAGTCTGTATGAGAAATTATTTAAGAAAATGCATATTTTGTCACTCAAGCTTAAACATTAAAAATATACTTTATCGGGGGCCTGGGTAGCTCAGCAAGTAAAGACGCTGACTTCCACCCCTGGAGTCACGAGATTGAATCCTGGGTGTGCTGAGTGATTCCAGCCAGGTCTCCCAAGCAACCAAATTTGCCTGGTTGCTAGGGAGGGTGGAGTCACATGGAGTAACCTCCTTGTGGTTGCTATAATGTGTGGTTCTTGCTCTTGTTGGGGCGCATGGTGAGTTATGTCACTATGTAACTGAGATATGTCCTCTGCCACTCAGATTGAGGCCAGTTACTACCACGAGAACATAGAGCATATTGGAATTGGGCATTCCAAATTGGGGAGAAAGAAAAAAAATACACTTTAACATGAGCGGATGTATAACTGTACCAATGAGGTCAACGGCCATTTCCTCGTCACCAAAGCAGTCACCATGGACACTGAAAGTTTGGAAACTCTGATCAAACAGTCCCTGGTAAGACTGGGTTTCCTCACCTGTGAAAACACAAATGCAGACATGCATATTTTTGTACAGTTGATGTAAAAACCTGGTTTTGTTCATGCTTCAAAGCGATTACCTATGCCATCCAAAGTGAGAAAGCTGTTCCCCAAGTTCTCTCTTAGAGTGATATCTTCTGTACGACACTGATTCAAAGAGAAGTGGTCTACCACATCAATGGTGCTGAATGAGAGACATAACTTGCCAAATAAGTCAAAACAAAACACAATATCTGAAAAAGAAAAAAAATAATCTCAGGAGCTTTGATGGAGTGGTGTTGATAAAACAATGGGTCTCATTCACATCATTTTGACAGGCAGGTGCACAAATAATTTTGTTCTTATATTTGTTCTAATGTTGAGTATAGATTGTTTAAGCAGGGAGCATGTCCGCAGTTCTTACACCTCACCTGTAGGCCATTCGTCGCTCTCTGCAATCATATCCTTATGCTCTCTAAAAATGCACATTCGCCTTGGATCTTCCGAGTAAAACCAAGTGTGTCGTTCTTAAAACAAACTGAAACATTAAATTTGCATTTTTATGCATTTTATTTGCATTTAACCAATCCCAGATAAATTTAGAACTCACTTTTGGTACTCTGAAACTAGTAGGATTTTTGTAGGGTCACTTAGTTATTCAATATCTAAAAATAACAGCACAAGTAAAAATACTTGTACCTTTTTTTTTTACTTCTAACTAAATAAACACTTAATAAACACCTAATAAACATGCAAAAAAAAAGTTTTTATTTCGTTTTCCTAAAACCTGATGCCCACATTTGTGGACAGCAGGACTTAATTGTGAAATTTTAAATAATATCAAGCTATAGAAAGAATTTCATCAAATTGTTTATTATGTTTACAGGCGAGTTGGTTATTCATGTTTTTGAGACGTTACAGACATTACAGTTGATTTTCTGTAAAGCTGCTTTGGAACATTGGGAAAAAAAATTATTTAGGAAAATTTTGTATTTTTTGTTTGGCAACAAAGTAGATGCGGGGTCGCACAAGGTTAAAACCCTACGAGTCTGTAATGCTTACAATTGTTTTTTGTTTTTTCCAAGTTTTATCCTAAATGTAAAATACATCCTAAACATTTAGGATAATTTAATGATTTCTGTGTGAAAATGGTAGCACACAGATTTTTCACACAGATATGTGCCTACGCACTGTTAGTGAATGAGACCCGTTAGGCCTACTTGAGATCAGGCAACTGAGAGTCAAAGTCAGTGAAGTCCTCTTGTAGAGTGATAGCTTTATACGTGGCCTCCAAAGCATCCTCAGGCAGATCTGTCTCTCCTGTGGTTAAAATAATAATAACAATAATAATATCAGACACTGATCTTTTCCAATTTCAGAGATAATATGTAAGAAGTTTTGTGTTCACCTGGCCGGAAAGCAACTTTAATTTTGACCAATGCATCACTGCAGTCTGCTAGAAGGTATCTGATTTTCCGATAGTACATCCGGACAACTCCTAAAAGAAGGTGACCTGAAGTCCGCAGGCCAATTTTAATCTGATGAATCATGGAGGTGGATCACACAGAGAGGAAGAAAATATAGAAAATAATAAATGTATGATAAAGATATAGCGTACTCTTGATTTTTATAAAATACTTCTCCCTCTCTTTTTAACATTATTTTTCCATTTTCAAACATCTTCACACAATATTGCTAATGGCCATAGGACAGTATATACACGGTAAACACTGGTGGCCAAAATTTTTGAATAATATACAGATTTTGCACTTATGGAAAGAAATTGGTACTTTAATTCACCAAAGTGGCATTCACCTGATCACAATGTATAGTCAGGACATTAATAATGTGAAAAATTACCATTACGATATGAAAAAAAAAAAAAAATGTTCAGAACTTCTTGAACTATTTCAAAGAGTTCTCATAAATAAATCCTCCACAAGTAACAATGACAGCTTTGCAGATTCTTGGTATTCTAGCTGTCAGTTTGTCCAGATACTCCGGTGACATTTCTCCCCACACTTCCTGTAGCACTTGTTGGGCACTTCTCACTCACCATACAGTCTAGCTGATCCCACTAAAGCTCAATGGGGTTAAGATCCATAACACTATTTTCCAATTATCTGTTGTCCAATGTCTGTGTTTCTTTGCCCACTCTAACCTTTTCTTTTTGTTTTTCTGTTTCAAAAGTGGCTTTTTCTTTGCAATTCTTCCCATAATTCCTGCACCCCTGACTCTTCTCTTTACTGTTGTACATGAAACTGGTGTTGAGCGGGTAGAATTCAATGAAGCTGTCAGCTGAGGACATGTGAGGCGTCTATTTCTCAAACTAGAGACTCTGATGTACTTATCCTCTTGTTTAGTTGTACATCTGGTCTTCCACATCTCTTTCTGTCCTTGTTAGGGCCAGTTGTCCTTTGTCTTTGAAGACTGTAGTGTACACCTTTGTCTGAAATCTTCAGTTTTTTGGGCCAATTTCAAGCATTGTATAGCCTTCATTCCTCAAAACAATGATTGACTGATGAGTTTCTAGATGATTACTCAAGGATAAGGTGTCGGAGTGATGGCTGCTGGAAATGCTGTCTAGATTTGATAAAAAATGACTTTTTTTCAAATAGTTATGGTGCAGTTTTTTTTTTTTTTTTACATCAGTAATGTCCTGACTATACTTTGTGATCAGTTGAATGCCACTTTGGCGAATTAAAGTAACAATTTCCTTCCGAATCAGCTGAAAATCTGTACATTATTCCAAACTTTTGCCCACCAGTGTATATAGAAATACAGAGCACTAACCATTTCAAGTAACTTACCTGGGGGGATAATATTTCCTTGATGGTGGTCTCAAGGTCACATTCAAACACATGTGCTTTGGTAATTTTCTTCTCCCAGTGGGCTGCTAGCCAGATCTTGGCCAGAGTCCCTCGTTTGGATGTGAAGAGTTGTGTATAAAACATCGTGATGTGAGTGTCTTCAGTTGGTGAAGATGCAGAAAATACACGTTGTCAAACTATGTTAAACGAATAACTAATTAAACTTTATCAGCGAGCACTGCTTTACGTGTTATATTTTAGGTTGTCACTCCACACTAAAGCGATAGTTTATATTATTGGCGATGTCTCAATACTTAGCAAGCTACCAAACTGTCTAGGTAGGCAGCTCACTAAGTTTTGAGAATCAGCATTCGAATTGCGTAAGACTAACAAAACCACCGTTTATGTAGAAATTATCATACATTTATCGTCAGTAGCTTTATCCTTATAAAAAAAATAAATATATTAAAAGCAACTGCCTTGTTAAAAATAAAATAAAAAATAATAAAAGACAGAAACAGCTCTTATTTGCTAATGTATTTGTTATTCCTTAATTTTCCCGCCCTCTACACGTCTGTCTTTTCTATCTTGCTCATCGTGGAAAAGGCTTGTCTTAATTTAACAAGTGTATGTAACATTACGGGTTGTTAAATGTACTACCGACAACTTTTAGTTTAGTTAGTTTAATCTCTTACCTGTGTTTATATTTAATTTCTAAACGTAATGAGGAAAACCAGTCCACAGGGACGTGTACGCGCACGCGCAGTTGCCAAAATCAAAGCGCGTTAATCTTAAAGCACTGGCCTTGAATAGAAATTCGGTGAATTTATTTTTAAACTATATCAATCATATCATTTATATCCTCCTGTTTGTAAAATAAGTGTCGTTTATGCAAGTGAATTAATACGCTGTGGTGGGATTTACTGTGTAGCTGTGAGGCAGCAAACAAGACTTAGGTCTGTTTGGCATCTGTAGAGTTGGAGTGTCATGGCTTGAACTTACACATTGTTGGACTTAAAGGAATAGTTCACCCAAAAATGAGAAATCTCTCATCATTTACTCACCCTCATGCCATCTCAGATGTGTTTGACTTTCATTCTTCTGCTGAACAAAAACACAAAAAGATGTTAAGAAGATTATTTCAGCACTGTAGGTCCATACAATTCACGTGAATGGTGGCAAGAACTTTGAAGGTCCAAAAAGCACATAAAGGTATCATAAAAAGCATAAAAACCTTGATTTGTTTTAACATGTATAATAATTATATCATAAAATTATACTTCTCTCCACAGCCCCTCTATGAAAGTCTCCCAAAAATACCAAATAATGGCCCCATTTCCTATTAAATGAGTCCCAGATCCCTAGCCACCCTCCCCATCTCTGCGCACCACTCCTGAAATGAGGGCACTCCAGCTGACTTCCATCCCCTTAAATAATCTGACTGCCTATCATAAGACTGGTCAGGACCCAATTTTTTCTGTGTTTATCCCATATACTGATGACCGCCCTATTGCCTAAAATACAGAGTCTGGCGCAAAATGAAATTTGAGTACCCAATGCATCACACATAAAACTCTGAACTCTGAAAATTCTTAGATCTTAATACACCACCAAAAAACATGGGTTGTGTCTCCATCTTCTGATTGGCATCACCAGCAGGTGGGTGTGTCTTTAAGACCAAGCCTATACAATCTAGAGGGGGTCCAATAGAATCTCTATAAATCTTATCTAGCATAAGGCTCACCCTTGCATCTTTAGATTCAGACTTGACATTTTTTAGAATCCTAGCCTACACTCCCTTCTCCAATACCAAGTTTAAATCTTTCTCCCATAATCTCTTGATAGAATTTAAAGCTCCATCCCTCAGACACTGAATTAGTAGGGAGTAACACACTGATGCCTCATGACCTTTTCCAAAAGCAGTAATCACCACTCCCAGAGTATCATTTTATAATTGTATTTTTGAAACACAATACATTTTTTCGAATATGTCAAAATGTCAAATGGATTGTCTCTTTCCACGTGTAATGTGAATGGGTTGGGATACCCCCTAAAAAGAAGGAAAGTTATTTCTCTTCTTAAATGTAAGAAATATGATATAGTGTTTCTTCAAGAAACACATCTTTCCCTGCAGAAAGCTAAAAAATTTGGGAAGATATGCGGTGGTCAAGTAAGAGCAGGGGAGTCATTACACTGATAAGTAAGAAATTCAAATGTCTCAAACAGATTAAAGTAAATTAGGAAGAGTCATTATTGTTTTAGCAGAAATTCAGGGGCAAAGGTTGATTTTGACTAATATTTATGCACCTAACACTGATGATCAGGGCTTTTTTATAGACATTGAAGGGATGTTGCAAGCTGCTGGCACGCCTCATGATATAATATTTGGAGGAAACTTTAATCATTTGATGGATTCAGTCCTTGATCATAGTGAAGCAAAAGTGTGTAAGCCCCCTAGAGCAACACTGATGCTTCACAGGATGTGGAAAAATCTTGGTCTTACAGATATTTGGAGACTTCAGTCTATAAGATTTATTCTTGAATAGATGTTTTTATATCCAAGTCCCTCATTCCATCATTGCTCAGTTGGAAACATCTTAGTCTCAGATCACACCCTGGTGAATTTAGAGGTGTTGCCACATATCCTGAATTCCAACAAATGTTAAAGGCTGAAATCAATGTTTATATGGAGACAAACTGGTCCTCTGTATCCCCTGTGGATGTGGCTTGGGAGGCACTTAAGGCAGTTCTTAGGGGTCGGATCATACAGTGTGCCTCATTCATCAAAAAATCCAAAGCACGAGAACTCGTGGAGTTGGAAGGGAATATTAAAAGTGCAAAGGCAGAGCTGAAGTGGCGAATGTTGTCTGATGGCCTCGGAGAATTGAGCCGATTTAAATACAGATATAATACTATTTTGTCGTGTAAGATGGAGTTGGCTACTCAGGACAAAACAGTCATACTTTGAGTCAGGGGACAAAGCAGGGAAGGTTTTGGCTAGATATATAAAGCAGAAAGAGGTTTTTTCTACCATTCCCTCAGCGAAATCAGCTGGTGGTGAAATATTTAAATCAGCCATTGATATTAATAATGCTTTAAAAGAATTCTATCTTGACATCTATAGTTCCATGTCTTTGTCTATTGATGAAGATATTAGAAAACTTTGCGGAACCATTAGAACTCCCTAAACTGATGTCTGAGCAAAAAAAATCTCTTGATTCTGAGATAACCTTGGAGGAGCTTGGCGAGGTAATTAAGGTCTTGCCTACAGGCAAGGCTCCGGGGCCAGATGGCTTTGCCACTGAATTTTTTAGATCTTATGCTACAGAACTGGCCCCACTTTTGTTAGAAGTTTATATGGAATCATTAAAGAATGGAAAGCTTCCGCCAACCATGACATAAGCCCGGATCAGTCTGTTTCTTAAAAAGGACAAAGACCCAAGCAAGTGTAAATTCCCTGATCCAGCTAGATGTAAAAATATTGTCAAAAATGTTTTTTAATTGATAAAGTAAAGTTATGACATCTCTTATACATAGAGATCAGGTGTGGTTTATTCGGGGCCGCAGCTCTTCTGAAAATATTATGATAATGAATGCTCAGACTCCAGTTGCTGCCATCTCACTTGACAAGGGGTTAATGTATATAATTGATTCCATATTACAAGGTTACTGATATGACTGGAGTCTCATGTGTTTCTCATCATGACTTTATACATACAATATGTTTTAAAAAACAGAAATAATTTAATTATGAGTATAACTTTTTAATGAGGAAAAAATTACTGAGTGCTCCTTTAATAATAAGTAGTGCATTAGTGGCTTTGAAAATCAGTTCCTGTCAATTCAGTTCATTTGATATTGCGGTAAACACTTTTGGGGAGTTCCTTCTCCGACAACCTAGTTGAAGCCTTGTATAATAATGCCAATCTTATGATTAGCAATGGTGTTTGAGCCCCGCTGTTTTAGGTGCGCAGTTGACCTATATAAGTGGGTGCGTGAACACCATTTATTCAGAAGTTTCTTCCTTCAATATCGTCTCGTCTTGAATATGACAATCATCTTGTCTTGAAAAGCCCTGTTTTCGCCGTCAACGGACTCCCTCTAGCGGATGGGACTTCCCTGAGAACAGGACGAATCTTAGCCTGTACCACTCAGCGCACTCAGTGAAAAGACTCACCCCTCCCCTGCAGTGTTCCGGCAAAGATTATCTTTGCCTCACTGTTGAAGACACTTCTCTGTGAATGGGTTCTTTGCTTCAGATGCTCGCCGTTGAACAATGCAGTGTTTCAGCAAGACACCCCTGCTTCCTGCAGCATTCCAGCAGGAGATATTGTATCCTTTTCATATATATATGTATTAATATGTTGATGATTCACATAAAAGAGCCGCTTGCATGCAACACTTTTTTCAAGATGTCGTTCCGCAAGTGTTCCACATGCGAGCACCACATCCCGCTGTCAGATGAGCATGAAAGCTGCGTTCACTTCCTGGGCCTTGCCCACACCAAAGCGGCTCTCATAGAGGCAGACTGCCCTCACTGCAAGGGCATAATCTCCGGATGCTCCAGATGAAGGATCACCCTCATTCTGAGAGACGATCCCGCCTCACATGCCCTTCCACCTGCCTCTTCTGTGTTAGATACTGAGGGTTCACACAGGTAGGCACGGCGGTGCCGTGATGTTGAGTTGGAAAAAAGTCGAGGAATATCCCACGTCGGCGCAAGCCCCACAATCCCCTCGATCTCCCCATGTAGCATCCGCACCCATACAGTATACATGTGATGAGCTCCAGCCCTCTATCAGAACGCACATCCTTATCACATTGGCGGTTCTGACGATGGGGATGACGTTGTGTACCTCGCAGCATCAAACATGAGCGAGTGGTCCACAGAGGATGTCGCCGTTCCTTCCCCCAGTGAGGGTGAGGAGCATGCACATGCCACTGATAAGAGCTGATTCGCATCCCCTCGTGGGTGGTTAAGGATCTCGGTTTACAGTGGTGCCATATGTGTCATGACAGATGGCACTGCGGGCCACAAAAAGTCACCGGTGACTCAGTCTTATGACTAACCGCTCTATTTCAGATCAGTGCCTGGCAAAGAACCCCGCCCAAGCTGCTCTGCCAAAGACAGCCAAGCCACAGAATTGTTTCTGTGTTGTGTTCAAATTGAGAATTTTCTCAAAAGAAGCAGAAATGTGCTTGCTTTGACACCACATTAATACTCTGCTCATCCTCAGTGGGTGTGCCGGGATGATAGACAAGTGTGTTCCTTTTTGTTGTGTTCAAATAAGCAATGTTATCACGCAATAGAGAAAGTGCTGGTTACGAACGCATTGAAACGCATGCACATTTACACGCTGTTCTCCTTGCTGGAGTTCACTGGGAGATTGTATGTGTGTTGTTTCTGTGTGATGATTTTCTCACACAATGGAGAAAGAACTGGTTGCATCTGCTCACACTGCACATGCTTGACACGCATGCATTTACATGCTGTTCTCTTCCCCTCCTTGCCGGAGTTCTCTATGACATTGCATGTGTGTTGTTTCTGTGTGATGATTTTTTCACATGGTAGAGACAGCGCTGGTTGTGTCTGCTTGCGCTGCACATGCTCGACACACACACACATTTACACGCTGTTCACTTCCCCTCCTCGCCGAAGTTCGCTGGTAGAATACATGTGTTGTTTCTGAGTGATGATTTTCACATGAACAATCTTCTCACACATTAGAGAAAGTGCTTATTCTGTCTGCTCACACTGCACATGCTCAACACACATGCACACTTACATGCTGTTTGCTTCCCCTCCGCACTGGTGTTCGCCGGGAGAATTCAGACCGGGGCTTTTGCAGAACATGTTCACAAGGTTTTATAACCTAGGCATGCCATCCATTTATACTGGGTGTATTTTATGACTCATATTGATTCCCAGCATACGATTAACTAATAAATCCTTTGAACTGTTCCTCTGCTCTTTTGTCTCTTTGTCTTGCTCTCTGAAAATATTTTTTTATTTATTTTACAATTTTGTTAACTACATATAAAGCTTTGAATGGTCTAGCTCTGCAGTACTTAAGTGACCTTCTGCAATATTGCATCACGCAATATTCCATCACGTTCATTATGATCGTAAAAGTCTGGCCTTTTAATATTTTCTAGAATATCAAAATCCACAAAAACCTATTTGGGTCCTAAACTATGGAATAGTTTAGTCCTAACATTGTTTAGGATGCAGATACACTCAGTTTAAATCTAGACTAAGGACTCATCTATTTAGGCAGGCATACACCTCATTTATCCATCAACTAATAATTAGTCTGCTGCAGTTAGGTCTGCCAGAACCAGAAACATTTATCATGCTCTGCAACTCTGCAACATTCAATGGCATCTATGCTAATATATTTCCATATCTCAAGGTTACTGGAGCCGGCCAGATCTACCACCGTTCCACCGTTGGTGTCGGACTCCACTGCTATGTGATTCTGAGTGATGATGACTAAATACAGCCGGTGCCAGCCAGACATCACTTCAGTCTATTATGATGGACTTCAGAGGATGAACTGATGACACCAACTCTAACCATAAGACATGGGATATTTCATATTCCACTGCCTGAAACTTGGACTTAGGATAGACCTCACCGAAATGACCTGCTGGTTGAACTGTGATGCACCTCACTGATCTCTGCCTGCATCCCCTTGGTCTAATGATGGACAAGACTCTTAAAATGGAATACATAGACTTTCAATTATCTGCCAACAAAAGCCTTCATTGGCCAACTAACAATGGACAATGCATCAACGTGAGATTCTGCAGTTAATCCAAGCTAAACTTAAAAAAAAAATAGACATTAATCTTATAGTTCATGAAAAATCTTTGTATAAACACTGGGGCTTAACACATAGTTTACTAACACCTGCACTGCACATAAATAACTAATATTGGCATTATACTCATGCTGGTTAGCTAGAGGGGAACTGGCCCCCACTGTAAGCCTGTGTTCTCCAAAGGTTATTTTTCTCCATTAACCAACATCTAATTGAGTTTTGTTTTCCATGCCACAGTCGCCTTCAGCTTGTTCAATGGGGTTCTAAATACAATCATTATTTAATTATTTATTTTTATAGACAATTTACAATCATATTAAATCAAACTACACAATGATGACTCTAAAGGCGGTCGCACATTGGAAGCGCCACACTACTTCACAGCTATAGGACACGGCACAGGTATCAAACTTGGGGCATGTCGATGCGGTTCAAGTTGCAGAGAGTACACACACAAAATTTGCCAAGGTTTTTCCCTTGTTCAAGAATGAAGAATGCTAAAGTAAATAATCTACAGTATGTCCTTAAATAATTATTTTGATTTCATTTAATGGAAAATACGCGAGTTGCGCTCCGTGGCACAGCAGAAATTTGAGCAGCTTCAGCAGTCGTAGCTGGGCAACGCTGACAGACACTGAGTGGCATATTGTCCGCCAGATGCGTCCGGTGTGCGACCCCCCTTAAGACTTTATAGATATTACAGTTTCATTTTCTGTTAATGCATGAGTTTCTGTAAAGCTGCTTTGAAACAATGTGTGTTGTGAAAAGTGCTATACACATAACATTTACTTGACTTTATTCCTGCCCTTTTGGTTTTTGAATATAACTGTCAATAAATTCTTTCAAAGCCACCATGTCATTGGTTGACTCATAGCACTGGAGTCCTGGCAGCTCAACCAACAGCTACACGACTGTATACCAGGTATACTTGATATATGTATTTTTAAATATGTTGCTGGAACATTTTAACCATTAGTAGTTTTAGCAGGAATGTTTTCAGGGACAAAAAAAAATCCCATTAGCTCAATTATTATATTATCACTTCACTCGCAGTATTTGAAAGTGAAAACATGGCAAAGTTTACATTTTATCGTAAATGTGTTGTTTGGGATAAAAATTAATTCTAGAGGTTGGCCAAATTTGAAGCCATGATTTACACCACTTTTGTAACAGCTATGGCTGTAACTGTTCGTGTTGGGAAGATCAAGTTTCTCAGCTTATTCACATCATAAAAATCCTAGAAGGATATACAGAAGAACATCCTAGAATAATATACAGAAAAACTGTATGGTGGAACATTCGACAAGCTGTTACTCTTTTAAGCATTTGCATGACTAATTGCGCAAAATAATTCTCTATGCATTCAATTATATAAAGTTCTTTTACTGAGAGCTTATCACACTTTAGATTTAAACATTTAGCCCCACAAAGCCTAAATAAATACCTGCATCCAGTTTAATTTTGCCAATATATTTAATAACCTTGAATGGAATTCATGATCATACAATCTAGAGCTCGTGACATGTTTTTCTCTCTTTCTGCTGGGCATTAAACTGAAGGACCAATGGGCAGCCATGTTGGTTTTAGGTCAGGCTCACTTAATGATAACAGAAAATTTGAAACAAGTCATGTGACCCACATACTCAAAATAGACCCAACTATGGGGTGGGGCAACAGTGGATACAAATTGACAGGTTATTGAAGATTTGACAGACAGGAAGGTTTGGTTTCTCGCAATGATGGGGGTTGTACAAGGGTAAAGTGGCATCAGGGTAGGAATCAGCTTTGGATTTAATGCTTGAATCAGATTTGCTCGGAGGAATAACTAATTGGAGAGTTCCATTTTCCAATATTGACTTCTATTATAATTAATGTTCATGCCAGTTTGACAAATGGGGGAATGATGGGGAAATGGGTGTACAAGAGGGCTAATTTGGTAGAGTTCATGAGAATGAGTGAATAAGGACTTAATATGATTGGGATTAAAAATGAGGGGAATATTGAGTAGATCAGTAAAGAGATTGTTACAGTCATAAAAGCTGCAGAGGATAAGAATATTCCCAGGAGTAAAGGAAGAAGGAGGGCTAAATTGGTACCCCGTTGGAGTGAGAAATGTGACAAAGCTATTAAAAAGAAAAGGAAAATGTATAGGAGAGTCAGAAGAACTTATAATTATCAAGATCTAATGGAGTATAAACAAGCACAATTATAATGACTAGATGCACTAGATGTAAGAGAGGCAAAATGGATTTATTGGAGAAACTTTTTTAATAATAGCGGGAAAAGTACACCAGTAGAAGAGGTTTGGAATATGATTTAAAAGATTAATGGTATTAAGAAGGACTTTAAATACCCAGTTTTGAGTATGGGTGAATGGGAGAATCTAAAAGAAGCCATAAAATGAGGGAAAATACCCTTAAAGAATATCCACATTTAAAAGATAAGATATGAGTTTTATAATTTGTTGGATGTCCCATTTGAGATGCTAAAACAAGCAATAAGGAGAATGAAAGTATCAACTCCAGGTCAAGAAGTTACAATTTGAAGAAGCATTTTAGTGGCAATGCATTTGTGGTGATAATATAATTTTTTTAACAAGATTTGGAAGGAAGGGACTTTACCTCAAAGTTGGAAAGAAGCATTGGTGTTGCCCATAAGGAAGCCCGAGAACGCTCTAAGTATTTCACTAAACTACAGAACAATTCCTCTCACATCTCTTTTATTTAAAGCAATGGAAAGAATGATAACTGATAGAATGATGTATCATTTGTAAAATGAAAAAAGATTTTCATAATATCAGAGTAGGTTTAGGAGTGGGAGAGGTACAATGGATCCAGTAATATGTTTATAAACTGATATCAGGAAAGCATAGATAAGTAAAGAGTCAGTGGTTGCAGTGTTTTTTGATGTAGAAAAGGCGTATGACATGTTGTGGGCAGAAGGATTGCTGATGATGCTGAGGCAGCTGGAGATGGCAGGCAAAAACAGATTAAGGTAAGAGTTGGGGAATCAACGTCATCTAGTGGTATGATAGAGAATTGCACACCACAAGCACGTGTCATAAGTCTCTTATTGTTAATAATAAAATAATATAATAAAAATAAAAGATGTCTTTTCAATAGTAGATAAGAGTGTTGGCAAATCATTATTTGATTAGCAGATGATGGCTTACTATGGTACAGGGGTAAAATAATAAGCATAATGTACATCAAATGCAGGTAGCATTAAATGAAGTTGAGAAATGGGCAAACAAGTGGGGATTTAAATTTTCAGTGGAGAAAACACAGACAATCTTCTTCACTAATAAGAGAGTATATAAGGAATTAACATTGAAATAGTATAACAAGACATTAGAATGGGCCCCTACAATATGATTCCTAGGGATGTGGTTAGATTATAGGCTTACATGGAGAAAACACATAGAGAAAATAGTGAAGTGCACTATAAAAAATAAAGAGTTGAGAAAACTTCAAAAATTAAGGCAACCAGCTTCAGGCCTTTTTTGAGTTGTGTTCTCAATTTAAGGGCAAATTAGGTGCATCAACTTAACAGCTTAAGTTTGTCTGTGCTTTCAGTTAATTAAATAAATTAAGTCCAACTCACTCAGAAATAACACATGTATTTTGCACATGTATACCCAAGTTCAACAAGCTTACATTTTTAAGTTTGTAGCAAAATATTCTTTGTCATGCAGTTTTGCATTTCCACTCAAATTCCACTCAAAGTTTAGTTGGACTGACTTAATAAGCAGTGTATGTAACCACCACTAAAACTTCTAAGACATTAAGACAATTGGAAAACTGAAGAAATTTCACCAGAGTGAGCACTAATCATCCTGATGGTGACTTCAACTTTTTACAGCAATACATCATTAAAACACTAAAACACACACACACACACACACACAAAACAAGAAGTATCAATTAATTCTAAACAGTAATTACTTTAATGTACTTTTATGTTGCCATGCTTTGACCAACGAAACATAAATAACTTCAAGTTCAAGGGATTATGGTATTGAATCCACACAAATTTCTTCTCCAATTGGCATACTCAGTGGCAGATTAGGATGGGCGATACCACTTATTTTATTTTCGATCCGATAACAAGTGCTTTTAGGCCAGTGTCACCGATATCGATACCTCTAATAAATGGAATTTTTACGAATTCTTTGGATAAAGATAAAAATTAGTAACTTAAATTATTACTTAATTTTGTATATATTTATAGTCCTAAGCAGAAAATGATTAGGCTGCTTTGTTTACCTTTTAAAAATGTGTAAGTATCAGCAACATATAAGACCACAAAATTAACCATAGATATTATTATATGGTTACTATTACTAAAGCCATGTTACAATATGAATACTATGGTAATGCTGTAGTAAAACTATGGTTTATTGTAACAAAATAAAATAAACAACACTGAATTTAAATAAACCTGTAGAAAAGTCCATTATAATACATGTCATTTTTCTGTCATTACCTCAGGAAAGCACTGCTGTCTCTTTGAACGAGCGCTATGAGGCTGAGCGCTGTCTGACTGCTGCTGTATTTTAGCATTTCTGCACGTCAAGATGAGAGGAAGAAATATAGTTCCAGTGCCATGGAATAATTCGCTAATATAATTCTTTTTTTTTTTTCCACTTCAAGCTTATGAGATGCATGAATATTCATGTTATCTAAATAATAAGATCACTAGTTTAAAAAACCTTCAGAATCTATATATTTATGTGAGGTATTCTTGATACCACATCAGTACCGGAAGTATCGATACTTTAGTTTTGATGCGGCCATCCCTATGGCAGAAGCAACAAAATGAATATCACACATCATTTGTCTCTTGAATTTTCCGGACCTTATCAAAACTACTGGAGAAGATTTTTATGAATCAAAACACAAAACTTTAATTACCTGATATTTTCTGATATTCTATGTCCGTGGGAGCCCTGGCCTTAACCGAATTACTATAGAAATATCAAGTTTTCACAGCACAGATGTTCAAAAAATTCTACAAAATTCCACTGAATTGACAAATACAGTTATTGTGCATTTTGAATACACCAATGCAAAAATCTGGCAAAACATCACTAATCAATATTTACAAAACATAAAAAACAAGAAAATATTCCTTGTCAAAGTTTAAGGATATTACATATATAATTTAGAAATGTGAACGGGGTCAGTTAACATGGGTATTTTGCACGCATTTTACCACCATTATATGTAGGGTAATTTGCACACATCCTAAATTTAGGAGGGAATTTAGGGTCTTGAAATATGTGAGCTATGAACTAAATTAAACTGTCCTTATTAGCTAATGAAATGTATAACGGAATTAGTCGCATTCGACAACTATTATAAATGAGATAAATGACAAATAACTACATTATTTGTCTTAATATATTCTCCACCATTGAAATCGTAATGCAACGTCTAGTTGTATCAGCTCACAATTTCTACTGTAAGAAATTAGCTTTAATAAGAGAATTATGATTATTTCACTTATTGGAGTGATATTATTCTCATGGCTTGTTGAAAATAATATCACATGTATTTAGGTACAGCTTAGAAGCAAAATCGTTCAGAAACAGGGATGAGATTATTTATCAAAATATACCACAGTCACATCGTCTTTGAACACAGACAAACTTTATTACTATTATAAACATAAATCTAATCTAACATATTTACATAATACAGGTTGGTGAAAAGTGACAGAATGTGAAATAACTGATCAGTACAGTGAAAATGAGTCTGTTGACAATACCTTAAGAACCATTTATACTTCTTTGAGTCTACATTGATTTGCTATCGGATTGCCCAAATGATTGAATTAATACACCAGCACTTTGAGCACAATATTGGAGATGTACTTGCTTGTCTTTGTGGTGTTTCCTTGCACGCTTTGTGTGGCTTTGTTCTTGGTCAAAAGTTCGTTCCGTCAATGTTTTGATCTCTTTGTGACCGAATTGATTGTTTGTATGAATGGTGAGGTTAGCTGTGAAGCGAGGCCTTCTCACTCCTTCTCGGGACGTCGTGTCCCGAGCTTCCGTGGATCTCACATGGGAGGACCTGGCCGCCAGAGTGACCAGATGAAGCACGTGCAGACCGAAGAAGAGTGAAGAGAGGAGATGAAGAGAAGAGTTAAGAGAGCGATGAAGGGAAGTTCTTCCCGTTTGGAACTATTTGAACTGAGATTGGCCGCATCTCCCAAGGGTGTCCTGCGCCAAGCAGAAGTGACTTTTCAGATTCACATGGTCAACTGGGCTGTCTTTTCTGACAGTTGAGTTAGGGTCCTTTGTTTCAGACTCTTAAAAATGTCCCACTCAATAATATTGCATATTTAATCATGAGCTTTTATATCTTGAGAATGGTACAACATTTTCACCAGATTTCTCTTCATACACCAGCGAACGCTTACATAATAAACATAATTTTTTTATGGATGTTATACATGTAGGTAACAAAACATGAAAATCACTGATTACAAAATCATATTGGTTTTACACATTGTGGCACGGTGGAGGCCGGGACCGAGGCGTGATTACGCACGCCCGGTCCCGTATTAGGCTAACAAAGCCGTCAAGAGGGATAAAGGCCACTCTCGGACGGCGGTGTGAGAGAGAGAGATCGTTCACGGACATGTCCGTTGTCTTATGTGTTTGTATTTTGAGTTCTCCATTAAACCTTTAGTTTGTATGTCAAGCCGTTTTCTCGCCTCTTCCTTGCCCGTGAGCATGAACTTATTTACGCACATCATTTGTATTTTATCAAGTTGAACCTTATAGTTACCATTCTTAGTAGAATGAGATAAATCATACCGAATAAAATATAATTTTTTATCAATTATAGGTGATTGCACATCGCTACAAACATTTTAAAGAGTTCCATCAGTCTATAATCATTAATTTGTCAGGTACAACGTTACCACAGTTCAAAGCAATTTTCAGCATTATCTAGTAAAGCTAGATTAAGATGAAATGTCTTAAGAGTTGTGCAAATCTGATGGTCCTTGTAACCTTACACAGAAACAGCCTGGTGTAACTGGGTGGGTTTTTTTTTTGTGAAGGCCTGTGATTTACGACGTTTGAAACATTCTAAACTGAAAGGCTGTTTTTTTCTCATTTCAAATCATGTTGGTGGAATCCTTCTGCATATATAATCTTACAAAATTAGCAAGCCAAACTAGCAGTGATTGCACACTGGTGGCAATGATAAGCGGGGGGAAGTTTTCTACCACAGATGGCTTCCGCAGTGATCAAACTGAGCATGCACAAATTACAGTAAGTTGAATGCAATGATCAGATCAGTTTTTGACTATGGAAGTATACTTTATGGAACAGCATCAAAATCTCACTTGGTTCAATTGGACAGAATTCAGGCACAGGCATTGAGAATTTGTTGTGGAGCTTATCCATCAACTACAGTTTCAGCCGTGTAGGTGGAGGTAGGTGAAATGCCTTTTCAAATAAGAAGGCAACAATTGTCAGCAGTTTATTGGACAAATCTTAAAGGACAGGATGCAAATCATCCCACACTAAAAGTGTTAGAACCATGTTGGAAGTAGGGGAAAGGGAAATTTAATAGTTATCAATGGGATGTTGGGGATATAGTAAATTAAATGGGTTTAATTAATATCTTGTATGCATCAAGAGTGAATGTTTCACCAATTCCTTTGTGGATTCAGCCCCTACCAGTGGTGGACCTAACATTGATGGAGATGGACAAAAAGGTCAGAATGAACAAGAATGGTACGGGTGAGGAAATATTTATTGTGACTTTATAGAAATAATACGCTCATATTCACAGATGCATCAAAGAATCCAAGTAGTGTATAGGTCGGGATTGCATTTACTATTCCAGAGTTTAAAACTGAAGAAACGGATATCTGTGAACGTATGGCAATAATGGTAGCAATACAAAGGAAAAGTGAGATAAATCTACAGCACGCAGTAATATGCTCAGCCTCAAGTTCTGCTCTTGTAAGTCTTCATGTTTGGCAATCTGAAACAAGGCAAGATATCATATTGGAAATTCTTCATCTTTTATATACATTACAGCAGTTAAGAGTGAAGGTTACAGTTTGTGTGGGTCCATGCACATGTGGGAGTGAAAAGGAATGAGGAGGCTGATAGATTGTCTAAACAAGCAATGGAAGGGAATACAGTGGAAATGGAGATCTCACATGGTAGGTCAGAAATCAAGTAATTAATAGAAAAGAAGATATATCAGAGATGGTGACTTTTTGAATGGTGTGGAGCAGGGCCGTAGCCAGCTATGAGGTCGCCGTGGTCCAGACTTTGGTAATTATTTTGTAAAAATATGTCTATAACAATTTTTCTAATAAAAAAAACAATCTGCACTATTTAACTGTATAATCAGGAGTTGAAAACATCTGGTCTATCCTCACAGTGAGTATTTCCATGGAGCTGCATCTTAAATTACTCTGTGATTGGTGCGTGATGCATATTTCTGTGTTGATTGGATAGCTGCTCAAGTTCACAGCCATACGGGATCAAGCAATCCAGTCACAGTCCAATGTCGAACTGACCAGGCATGAACCAAGGTATGTGACTAGAACAGCTAACAATCATGACTTAATTAAATAACCCAGGGTGTTTGATATAAAACTAACTATATAATATTTGTTTTGAATAAATGTAACTTAGTAAACGTTAATCTAAACTTAAGTGCACGGCACGAGAGAAGAAAGCAACGCTAAACAATGGCATTCATTTTTTCTATGCAACTAGTTAGCTAGCTACTATTACTGTGTATGTTTTCAAATACTGAGGTATTTTTAGAAGCTAAAAGAGACAGAGAAGGACATGAGGCGACCCTAAATTGAGTCCAAATATGTGTATGTGATTAAGTGCACAACTGCTTGTTCGCACGATTAAGCCCATGGCATCAGAATCTCACTACAGCCAGGTACCCAAACTAAGTAAAACTAAGTAAACTGTAAAAGATCATTTATTGCTAAGAAGCGTTCATTAACTAGAGCATCAATGTTGATACAGTATGCAGCATTTCATACATTTGTAACAGTAGTAACAGTTAGAGTTAAGGACTCAAGCAAGGCTAGCTGGCTTGAGATTATGATGGCTAACAAGCTTGTTTACACATGCAGGACTCAATTCATTCAAACCCTTAGTAAATTATTTTCAAGCAACATGCTGTGATGTAATCAATTCTAGGTCTAATCAACCTCCATGATCCCTCCTTCCACAGAAAACAAGTCAGACAGAATAGTGAGAAGAAGAATGACAAAAAGGTTACTACAGAATACACTAGATTTATTTGTAAATAAAAAATAAAACCAGATGAAAACATAGAAAAATGTGACCATGCGGACAGAGAGGAGGAGAAGAGAGAGGAGCAGGACAGACAGAACAGAGAGGAGAAGAGAGAGGGGGAGGGCAGAGAGGAGAAGGACAGACAGAAGAACAGAGAGGACAGACAAAACAGAGAGGAGGAGGGCAGAGAGGAGAAGGAAAGACAGAAGAACAGAGAGGAGGACAGAGAGGAGACAGTCAGACAAAAGAGCAGAGAGGAGGAGAACAGATATGAGCAGGACAGAGAAACAGGAGTCACTTTACATCCTTTTGATCCTGTGAAATTAAAGAATAAAGTCACACAGAGTCAGGTACTTACAGATACAGAGAAAACCTGTTTGCTCCTAAATAAGTGTGTGCCAACAGAGCGGGAGAAGAAATATGAATATGAATACTCACCTCATGAAGATGCAACCTATTGTGCTCATTGCTTCGCCTTTAATAAGGTTAACCTGTTGATATGCACCCCCTTTTTGAGCACAATCCATGAAAATGACATACCTGAACTTAAATGGTTGTATTTACAGGACCCTTTGGAGTATGGACACATCTTTTGAAAGAAGACACTTTGGGCTTTATTTCTCAAGTTTCAGATTTAATACATGTTGTTATTTTTTAAAGTTAGAGAAGCTGAAGTTTATAGTAATGGAAATATTTTGTGCTGAACATGTTTTTATAATCTAAAAAAACAATAATAAAAGTGCCAAGACAACCCAGAAATACAATGTTCTCAAAGCCACAAGTCTAAAGAAGTTACATTTCAAATTTGAAGATGATCTAACAAAAAATAAGTTTCCTGCAAGCTTTTTTCTCTGTAAAATCTCTGGAAGTGTATAGAGGAAAATTAAAGCTCTGCCTTTCCAGACGACACAACATCTGACTGCACTGCTTGGCTATTCTGATTAAAACTATGCCGCATTTTTTAAAATAGACTTGAGACAGACTCATTTTGGTTATGAGACTCTAATATATTAGATCATATACAGTTTTACAACATGAATGCTGCTCAGATTTGATAGTTTGTTGATGAACGATGACAAAGGGTAAATCTTTCAGACGAGATCTCATGTAAACAATGGAGATTATATCAACATTTCAGATTGATCACTTTTATAGACAAAAAGTGCTATTGGATGTTTTTCAATGAATGCTTATAATGGACAATTGACCCAAGTTTGGCGAACATGATTCATCTGGCGATTGCGATTTCATAACAAATGTATGAAGTCCTGTTGTGATATTGCATGTTTTCATTTGTACTCCTGGCACAAATAACTAAATTGCTGTTTCTGGAGCATTGCTATCGTGAAACAGAGATCGGATATCAATGTCGAACTCTTAGACCACTGAAAAGATGTATAATTTGTTAACAATAATTACATTTATAGATGGTAAATTATATTATAAATGTAAGCAGAGTGACATCACTCCCGAGTGCAGTAAAATTGCGAATAAACAGGTTAAGGGTTCCAACTTTAGCTTCAAAACAAAGGGCGTCACTGATTGGAAGAACGCTATTGGTTAAAAGAGAGGTATAACCCAAGTCATAGCTTAACAGTGGGGAAACAAAGAGCCACTGAACTGGCAGATAACTACCTGTCTGTAGTCCAAGGAAATAAAAAGAACATTGGCTCAGTTATTAGACAAAAATATGATGATAAGTTTATGGCCAATCATAAGATTCTCTTATCCATCACTGACATAATCGTGTGTCTTGGCCTGCAAAATGTGTCATTTCGGGGGAGCTGGGAGGGAGAAAGATGGGAGAATGGGAACTTCAAGCACTTTGTTAGTTGGAAAGCAGAATCTGATTCTGCCCTAAAGCAACATCTGCAGACAGCACCCCAAAATGGAATGTACCTTTCCCCCCAAATTCAGAATGAGTTAATGAGTGAGTGCTGTGCAGAAGATGTCAGAGAGACCCTGTTAAAGAAAATAAAGGAGGCCAAGTAATTTACTTACTGTATTAGCTGATGAGTCCATGGACATAAGTGGGATTGAACAGATGTCAATATGTGCCCGCTACGTCAGTGAGATAAGAGAGGATTTTCTTGGTTTCTGTCCCTTACAAAAAGGTTGTACACAAAAAAGATGCAGCAACAATAACTGAAGACATTCTCAGGCAGCTCGCAAAGTGGGGTCTTCATGCAACCTTCCTTAGGGGTCAGGGCAGAAAAGCAAAAGCAAAGCGGTGAGTGGAAAAGCAAGTGGGGTGCAAAAGAGAATCCAGGAGCTGTACCTCTGGGCAGTGTCCACCCACTGTAGGAGCCATACTCTCAATTTGGTAGTGGTGCATGACTGTTATGACATTCCTTTAGTGAGGAACACCATGTCCATCATTGAAAGGATTGCTGTTTTCTTCTCAGCCACAGGTGCCAGGAAATTTGCCTTACAGAAAGAGAGCAGAAGAGAAGATGGCCAATCAAGAACAGAAGGGATCCCGTTGATGTTGGACACCAGATGGGGCACCAGAGCATTCACATTATGTGCTTTTGTGGAAAAGTTCACTGCTGCACATTCTGCTTTGAAGAACAGAACCAACCTCCATCTCTGGAAAGGCTAGTCATTTCCAGCATAGTATGGAATAATAGACTATCATTACTGCTGTGATGACAAACCATGTCCTAGGTTACATGCAGCCCCTCACCAAACAATTGCAGGCTACTAACTCGAACATCATCACAGCATATGAGGAGGCAAGAAATGTATGTGAAGTCATAACCAAACAGAGATGTGAGCAAAGGATTTAGTGCATGTTTTCAAAAAGCCACAGGCCTGGCCAACTCCGTAGATGTGGTCCCAGACAAGCAGATAATTTCTGTGAAACCAAACTATCAGCCTAACTTACCCACAGAGTCAGTGAAAGACCATTACAGGGTAAATGTCTTTTATAATTTTATAGACCACATCACTAGTGAGCTGGATGCCAGGCTCTCTCAAAGGAATGAGCCTGCGATGCTAGCAGCTTATCTGGTACCAAAAGCTCTAAAACAGCTGACAGAAGAAAGAGAGGAAGTGCTGGTAGAGTGGTACCGAGAAGACCTACCTGACCCAGACACAGTGAACATTTACATTTATGCATTTGGCAGACGCTTTTATCCAAAGCGATTTACAGTGCACTTATTACCAACCTGGAGTTAAGTGCCTTCCTCAAGGACACAATGGTGGTGGCTGTGGGGATTGAACCAGCAACCTTCTGATTACCAGTTATGTGCTTTAGCCCACCAATGTGAAGCAGGAAATAGAACACTGGAGGCACATGTTTCACTCAGAAGATGAGTCCCTGCCTACATAAGCTTTGGAAACTCTGTAAGCAACACAAAAGGCCTTCTTTCCCAACATAGAATGTATGTTGACAACAGTAACTGTGAAAGGTCATTTTCTGCCATGCGAATGCTCAAAACATGGCTCAGAGCAAGCATGTCCAATGAATGGCTCACAGGACTGGCACTTATGCATGTTCACTGGAAAGTGAAAATTGACAAAGAGGCATTCTCATATGGTGGGACGCTGTGGATCTCCTTTTTTGCATCTGTATTGTCACTTTACATAGTGCGCAATATAATCTCTTACATAAGAGAATATGAAAACTGATGTAATCAAGTAGTCCTTTTCAAAATTGTTTAATAGCTTTTTTGGTCTTATCTTCTCCTGACTCCATCTCTCACTTTCTTTTTTACTATCCACCTCTCTTCTCCCTCTCACTCTCTATCACAACACACACACACACACACACACACACACACCTACTTAACCACAAAATGAGGATTTTTGATAGAATACCCTACCTTTGGGGACACCTGTATAACCTTAAGAAAAAAAAATAGTTTGATCCAAATTCAACCGTGAGAACCAATATTGCAACCAACTGATGATGTCATCATGCTTGAATCAGCAAAAACATATGTGCAATTTATTTGACTTCCAAGTGCATCCTCAAGTACAGGTTGCTTTCACTCATGTGACTCATGCCACAGATCTATTGACACCAAATTCCAACAACCTCCTGCAGGTAGTGCTGGGTTTGCTGTCATGGTCCCCATGCTGGGTTGTTAGGGTTACTTTTGAAATGTAATCCACTACAGAATACATGCTGGAAAATGTAATTTGTAACGTGTACCATTATATTACTCAAGGTCAGTAATGTAATCTAAATACTTTGGATTACTTCTTCAGCACTGGTAGATTTTTTTCACTTGTGTTGACTATAAAAACTCATGAAAAGTTTACACATGTTAAACATACATTCTCTGAAAAACCGAAATATCTTATGCAGTGTTGTTTTAAAAACAAGATCACATTTATATGGATAAATGTTTTCCATCTGAAGGACTAAATATTAAATGAAACAAATGGCAATAAAATGCAAAGTAATCTCTTTAATCTCCAAATAGTGTAAAACTAATATTACTAATATTTTGTATTTTAAATACGTAATCCCATTACATTTATTCCGTTACTCCCCAACCCTGTCCGCATGACATATTAACAACTTTTCATGCTATCCATGTTGTTTCGAAATAAGCTGCCAGTGTAAAAGCCCTCAAAACTGACACTATAGCGAACTCTGGCGTTACACAAACTCCACTTAATAGACACTTCGAGGACTCAGACATTACACACACTCCACTTAATAGACACTTCGAGGACTCAGACGTTACACACACTCCACTTAATAGACACTTCGAGGACTCAGACGTTACACACACTCCACTTAATAGACACTTCGAGGACTCAGACGTTACACACACTCCACTTAATAGACACTTCGAGGACTCAGACGTTACACACACTCCACTTAATAGACACTTCGAGGACTCAGACGTTACACACACTCCACTTTTTATACTTTTTGTAGCCTTTAAAGAACCTGAAAAAAATAAGGAAATAACAAAAATTTTTAAATCGAAACCAATCATGAATTATTCTAATCTCTAGATTATTAGAAAATTTGAAAAGCCCTCAGATGCTTATTGCTCAGGGATGCCAACTGCTTACATTTCAGGAAAATTCCCAGCTTTCAAACCAAAATCAGTCACCTACATGATGTTTTGTGTTTGGAAGAGTTTGTGTCGAGTGAGGATGGGGGCCAAATGGCCAATGGCAGTTAGTAATATTTGTGCTATTCTTTGACGATCTGACAGGAGTGATGCAGGTTTCGATAAACAGCTGAGAATAAGGTGAGGCTGCCTATGATTACATAATAGTATTAACACAATAATATTAACCTTCTGCTAAAGGTGCCGTTTCTGTCCTGTAATCTTGTAATTAAAAATGACAAACAAAATGATCACGTTACCGCATGGGATTAATTAGTACATTTTTCTTAATCGCAAGTAATGCATTTACCGTTGTGTTCTAATGTCTCTGTGTGTATACTGGGAGGACTTTTATAATGATGTCTATGTTGTATGGTGCTAGATGACGCCACCAATCCAATGTTACTTTCAGTTTTTTCCTGCCTTTCCATCAGGTAGGTATGAATGTTGGTTAAAACATCCAAGTTTGTTAGTAATACTCTTTTACAAGTGATGTATGCTTTTTTTTTTAAACACTTAGTTTGTGTCATTGCAGTTTACATTGGTTATGATGATGTGATATGCAAGTTCCTCATGGCGATTCGCGTGCATATGTTAATTGCTATTTACCCTTTCATTACCATAATAGTGCACATATTCATAAACATGGCTGTATGGTTGCTGTACAAAAAAAAAAGGAAAGCCATATACTTCCAACTGATTATTATTGTGGAGTATGAGTGTTAAAGAGATTTAATGCCCATTTTAGGGCTGCACAATATATCGAATTTATCGATGCAAACATGCATATCGCAAGGGCTTGCAAAAATTACACTATTTTAATGCTTTAAAAAAATAACTTTCATGATGACATTGAATGAAGTCACAAAAAATGAATAAGAACAATTGGGTCAAAAAAAAAATTAAAAATTCACTCAGACTCATAAATTCATAAGACTCATTCAGAATATCTCACAAAATGGTGAAATTAACTATATTCATTTACTGGGATAGGATCTCTGGGATAGATCGTAGACACTGTAGGCACCAATGCTCTTTACCATAAAATTATGCTAGCAGTGCTTTTGGGAAACACAGCCCTGATCTTTCCCATTATACTTTAGCATAATTGGGCATGGGGATGTTCCACATGCTCTGGATTATCGCATCAAATATCGCATTATACAATTTATTGCATGTCACTTCATCTTGATATGACTTTATCACATAGTGCATTGTGCTATGTGTTTCCTCAGCTTAGTTGATGACAGTGCTTCTGGATTCTTTATGCCACATTCCTGAGCAGCTCTGTAAATGCACTCTCCTCCTCGGTAGGCAGACATTGCTCCTGATCTGGCAAACAGAAAAGGATTCTCAGGTGGGACTTCACAAACCTCACGTGTTTCAACAAGCAGCTCAATGGCAGAAACCATTGAAGGCTTGAGAAGCACAGGAACCTTTCTCCCTCGTTTACCACGGATCTCATCTCTGGTGAAGTGCAGACACAACTTTCTCTCGAACTCCGAAAGACAAATCGCTAGGTCTTCATGTAGCTCAGAAGAATCCCTGCTTTTAAAAGCTGCCAAAAGCATTTGTGATACCTCACGTTCTCTTCTTCTGTTGAACACGATGACTTGCGACAATGTGACCGTAGCAAGAGCTGAATAGCTTTTTGCTGACGGTCAGTTTCTGAGCTTGCTTAGGAACTCTTTGTGTTTCTTCTCCAGATGTGCATGCCGAACTTTGACATCTTGAGTGAATGGAATGGTCTGTGGGGTATTCCACTTGGCTTCTTTTAAAGTAGTTAAAGCACCAGCAGAAATGTATTCGTTCCATCTTGCCCTTTGTATTTTTCTGAAGTCTCAAGCACACTCAGCACGTTGATGGTCTCCGTACATCATGGCATTGCTCTCAACAATACTACAGATCTTGTTTAAAGAATTACCAAGTTTGAGAGTTAGAGAGGGAATGCGGTAGCAGTTTTTCTCTTCATCATAGTAAGATACAACTTTAACAGCTGAAATGACTTGTTTGAAATTTGCTGATATGATGAAGTCCACCATAGATCTTAGCTGAGTAATCTTCCTTGCTTCAAGAAGAAGTCTGCCGACTTCTCTCATCTTCTGTCTGATGTAGTCATTTTTATTTACATCAGATCCCATCCTATTAAACATGTGCTCCCCCAGCTGCATGATGCAGCAGTCAGAGTGAACAACACGGCCAACTGGAGTTTTCAGAGCGTAGAGTGATCTGACTCTTTTCCTGCCCTGGGATGCTCTTGCATCATTAGGTTTCAGAGGACAGTTTTTTTAAAAATGTTTCCAAAGGCTACGCTTGTTGTAAAGCCCTTGGCAGAAAACACAGTGAATTAAATCTTTGGCTTTTTTGCTCTCTTTTGGACGGTAGCAGGCAACCATCTCTCCATGTCCATTTATTGCCACATCTGTGTTGTGGGCAAAGTTGCCCCTTTTTCTAAGGAGGTTTAACTGGATTCACCTCCCTTTAGAATGTTTTGGAAACGCAACTGCCTTTGCAACCTCCACTTCATTGCGATTGCCATTTTTGAACAAGGCTTAGTGCAATAAAGACAATACAGCTTCTTCTTATATGACTTGCGATCCTGCCCAGGTGATGGAATTGATTCATCAGAAGAGGGGTCTGTCTCTTTGGTTTTGCATTGCACTTTAGCATTTGGTGATGGTGTTGTCACACCTGTGTCTGATGAACTGCTTGTATCTTTATAGCTTTGTGACAAAGGTGAAGTTGGATTTTTCAGAGAACTTTTGACCATACCTTTTCCAGAAGTCTTTTCATTAGCTTCATCTAAGCTGCTTTCAGCCATGACATATCCTGAAGCACTATAATCTGATTCGTCTGAGCTGCTCTTGGGTGTATATTCAGCATCGCTGTAGTCTGTAACATCTGAATCACTGAGGGCTTTCCATAAGTACTGAAAAGAGAAAATAACACTTACTGAAATTGTACATCCTTATTTTCATCAACTAAATATTTCAGTGCTCAAATAAGGGCGAGTGAACTTTAAAATAAGAGTTTAAGTAGTTAGTAGTCTATGGGCATAATGTGGTTTCTGTAATTCTAATTAGCATTGTACTGTGGTTACTTAAGAGTAATGACAAGCAAGTCACTCTTTCAGGTTATCATACAAGCATTCAAAATGCTGCATAGCATGTCACGTACCTCTCACACAATTTCTCTAATAATAGAAAATGCCCTTGTTTTGAGAGTAATATGTGATTGGAATTTGAAGTGCACAAAAATGAAATCAAATAATTACGGTTAGACATTTATGTAATAATTGTGTCAGGCCTACACAGAGATATTAAGACTGGGTGGTTGTTTCATCTCCACGATATACTGTATATATTTATATAGAAATAAATTGTCAACTGGTAGAGATTTTTTTATATTGTTAATATCATTGTATGTAAATATATAATGCTTCACCTGGTTGCACTGATAGTAAGACAGACAAACAGGCAGAAAGATGAACACACAAAAAGCGGGACAGCTTTGAATTAATCATCTGCAAAAGGAATTTATTTTTATATTAAAAGGTACCGTTTTCTCATGTTCTCACTAGGGCTGGTTTATAGGATGATTTAATTGTATATCGATGTATAGAACTGGGTAGTTGTCAAATATTTCAAACAGTAGACCATTTAACATGATTTTAAAAGGCGCTAATTGAAAATTAAACAATTAAAATCATTACGGATTTTAGAGACAGGCTGTGTAAATTTTCATTGATTGTCGACATGTTCTCTAAATCAGGCAAGAATCTCTTACATCAACAGAAGATCACTTTTGCACTGATATTCCTTGCCAAATTGAGGACAGATACTAAGGATGTCCGCAAAATATTTTTTGCAACACTGTCCTACATAAAGACATTGGAGTAAGCCATTTGGTATTTTCATTTTACCGCATAGTGTGGACCTGTCTCACTGAACATACACTCGACTGACCGAGGAAACTGATTGCCTTTTTCATTTTGTGCTGGTTCCACCTAGCAGCTGAAGTTTGTTTTGTGTAGTATCAATTCTTCGGGACAGCTTGTGGATGAATCTGCTCTTTTTAGGTGCTTATGCCTCAAATTGCCTGGAGTTTGTTTTGTGGATTATATCTTACAGGACACTGGAGTGAGTTTGACTGCACAAAGAACTGAACGGCCGTTTTTCGTTTTGTTTTTTTGTGCAGGTTCCACTAGCGGTTGGAGCTTGTTTTGTGCAGGTACAGACCTTCGAGACAATTAAGTGGATGAATCTACACTTTTTTTGTCTTTATTCCGCTTATGGGTTGGAGTTTGTTTTATAGATATTCTTCTGTTGTGTAATTCTGTATTACAAATTTTTGTGTAGAAGCACCGTACTTGTGCAATCTGACGGCAAGTTTGCTGCGGGGACTCTCGTAGGCGTACATGGACTTTTGAGTTTAGAGGGATGGACGCCAATTGGCGCTGTCATGCGTGGGGTTAATGCACAAGTTTTTCTTTTTTTTTTTTGCTGGGGAAAGTTCGGGAGTTAATTGTTGGACCAATGTAGAATGTGGTCTTTATAATAAAATTTTTGACACAATCTAATTTCTCCATGTTAAAATGTTAAATGTTAATATGAGTGGATTGTCTCTCTCCACATGGAATGTGAATGGGTTGGGACACCCCATAAAAAGAAGGAAGGTTATTTATTTTTCGTAAAAATGTAAGATATAGGATATTGTGTTTCTTTAAGAAACGCATCTTTCCCTGCAGGAAGCAGAAACATTTGGGAAGATATGGGATGGACATGTGTTCTTAGTGCTGGCTCAAGTAAGAGCAGGGGAGTCATTACACCAAGTAAACAAGTATAAATGTCTCAAACAGATTAAAGATAAACTAGGAAACGTCATTATTGTTTTAGCAGAAATTCAGGGGCAAAGGTTGATTTTGGCTAATATTTATGCACCTAACGCTGATGATCAGGGCTTTTTTATAGATCTTCAAGGGATGTTGCAAGCTGCTGGCACCCCTCATAATATAAAATTGGGAGGAGACTTTAATCTTTTGATGGGCTCAGTCCTTGATCATAGTGAAGGAAAAGTGTGTTAGCCCCATAGAGCAACATCGACGCTTCACAGGATGTGTAAAAATCTTGGTCTTACAGATATTTGGAGACTTTTGAACACATATGGTAGGGACTATACATTGTTTTCAAGATTTATTCTAGAATAGATTTGTAAATCCCTCATTTCATCTGTTGTTGATTGCTCAATTGTAAACATCTTTAGATGTTTAGAGGTGTTGCCACATACAGAGAAAAAAAATTATATAGTTGGTGTTTTAATGTTTCCCTTTTGCAAAATCCTGAATTCCAACAAATTTTAAATTTCGAAATCAATGTTTATTTGGAGAACAACTGGTCCTCAGTATCCTCTGTGGGCGTGGCTTGGGAGGCACTTAAGGTGGATCTTAGGGGTCGGATCATACAGTATGCCTCATTTATCAAAAAATAAAAAGCATGAGAACTCGTAGAGTTGGAAGGGAAATGTCATCTGATGGCCTCAGAGAATTGGCCCCATTGAAATACAGATATAATACTATATTGTCATACTTTGAGTCTGGGGACAAAGCAGGGAAGCTTTTGGCTAGATATATAAAGCAGAGAGAGTCTTTTTCTACCATTCCCTCAATGAAATCTGCTGGTGGTGAAATATTTACCTCAGCCATTGATATTAATAATGCTTTTAAAGAAATCTATCTTGATCTTTATAGTTTAAACGATCTCTGTCTCCTGCACCAACCTCCGCAGACCATAAAGTGACCAGGTGTGTAGAATCACGACCCGGCCCAGCCACACTGAGCAAAACATTTCTATTGATTCTGAGATAAACTTGGAGGAGCTTGGTGATGTAATTAAGGCCTTAACTACAGGCAGTGCTACGGGGCCAGATGACTTTTCTGCTGAATATTTTAGATCTTATGCTACAGAACTGGCTCGAATTTTGTTAGAAGTTTATACAGAATCATTAATGAATGGAAAGCTTGCATGACACAAGTCCGGATCAGTCTGATTCTTAAAAAGGACAAAGATCCAAGCGAGTGTAAGAGTTACCGTCCAATTTCCCTGATCCAGCTAAACGTTAAAATATTGTCAAAAATGTGTATATTTTATTGAATGATTTAGTTACTTTATAGACAGCCGGTAACAGCGGTACAAACAAATGGATTATTTTCAGATTATTTTAATCTGGATAGGGGCACCTCTTTCCCCATTATTGTTCTGTCTTGCCCTGGAACCATTAGCAGCTGCGATAAGAAAGGAGGATTATTTTCCAGGGATGGTGGCGGGAGGTGTTGCAAATAAGCTTTTACTTTATGCAGATTATATTTTATTATTTGTTTCCAACCCCACTAGATCTATGCCCAGCTAACAATTTTACGTTCTGGGAACGTTAGTTTTTGGTTCCCAGAACGTTCCCAAGAACGTTCCCTATTGGTGATCCAGGAAAGTTTTCTTAACGTAAATAGAACGTTCCCTTAAGGTTAGGGGAACATTCTGGAAACTTTATGGGAATGTAAAAAAAGACTTTGCCAATCAATGAGCGCTCTCTACTGCCTGATAATGGTCATGTAATTAATCATTTGATCACTGCTGTTAAAGCAAACATTTGCAAACTTTTAATTTGTTTAAGAAAAATAGAACCTAAAATAACCTACAGGGAACATTCCCAGAACGTTCCTGTTTGGTTCCCAAAAAAATAACCAAATGGGAACCATACGGGAACGTTAGGGGAACGTTCTGTGTTTGCTGGGTGCCTTGCCTCCACAGAATTATTAATTAATTTTCTAAATTCTTGGGATACAGAGATAACTGGTCTAAATCTGAAGCTTTGTCTCTGACAGCATACTGCCCATTAACAGCTTTTCATCCGGGCAACTTTCAGTGGCACAAACAGGGCATTAAGTATGTGGGTATTTTATTCCCAGCAAATTTATGTGATTCAGTTATTTCTACCAGAAAGACTCGGGAGAATAATACTGAACAATTAACCATTTATTTACAGCTCGGCAAACAATATAAAGATAAAAGTTCTTTGGCGTAGGCCCCATCCGTAGCTCGCAATCCGGGGGTCCGGACTCTGCATTTCATGCCTGACGATGAAGGCAGGGGCGCAGCCGACCCCCAGTGAGGTATGGGAAGGGACCATCCTGGTGGTGGTGTGTAGGAAGGAAGGGATCATCTTGGTGGTGGGGAGGGTGGAGGAGAACGAAAGCGTCAGCATCTGTGAACTCAGACATGTGTAAGTACCCATCTTTTATACTGCAAGTGTTAGAACGCGATTGGATAGATGAGAAGGTAATGAGTGACGTAACAATTGAGTCTTCCTGGCAGAACTTATGCTAAAGCTTCCATTTCAGAGTTAATTTTGACCCTTTAATAAAAAAGTTTGAGCGATATGGGCAGGTGGGCTTCACTACATTTATCTATGAAGGATAACGTTATAAAAATGAATTGTATTCCAAAATTCAACTACCTATTACGGTCTCTCCCTGTTGAAGTTCCCCTCTTTTATTTTAAACAATTTGATAGTATTACTAAATCTTTTATCTGGAATGGTAAACGTCCTTGTATGCATTTTAACAAGTTAGATTTTGTTTTACTATTATACATTTGGTCTCAGAAATTTGGTACATTGGTCGCTTCCACCTGAGAGAGCTCCTCCCCGGCTCTTTATTGAACCAGAGGTCCTTGCCCCTATCTTGCCAATGCAAAATCTTTCTACCAAGCTGCCCAGAGAAGTAAAGACACATCCCGTTATCTTGCACATGCATTCAGTGTGAAAAAAAGTTTCCCACGTGTCTGCATCTAGAAATGCAAGGGTGTGCTTCAGTTAATTTAAGATTCTGCAACTTTTTCGTTGGACTCTCCCCAGATTTTATAGGCTTAAGACACGTTCTTGCTGGTGATGCCAGTTGGAGGATGATGCGCTCATTTTACGAGTGGTGCACCGAGCTGGGCAGAGTGACAGTGTTCTAAGTGATGACATATAGATGGCTGGGCAGTTTGGGTGTATATGGGAAGAAGTGTGGCAATTATTTGGCTTTCTTAGGTTGCCAGGGTGGGGCACTGGAGAGAGAAGAGTTTTATTAAAAATTATATGTGGAACCCTTTTTTTATGTTGGTTTATTTTATATGTTTTTATGTCATAAATTCATACTTGAAAAACACACATCTTCAGCTCCAGCTCTCTGTGAACGCACCTGATGAAGCGCACCAACCTCTCCACATTAAACTCGACACTTCTTTCAAGTGTTTATAAAATGCTCTAGTGACAACTTGGTGGATTGTGTTTTTTCGGTTTCAATGTTGTCAAAGCTTGCCATTATCGATAATTTATTATTTAATTAATCGATTAGTTGAAACCTTCCAGTCTGTATGATGTTTTGACCATTTTGACTATGGTGCATAGTAAATAATTATATTTCATATATTATGAAAACACTTCTAATTTGTCAGTAAATTACAAAAAACACCTGTCAAAGGAATAGTTCACCCCAAAAATGTACGTTCTCTCATAATTTACTTACCTCATGTCATCACAGGTGTATGACTTTCTTTCATCTACTGAAAATAAATAAGATTTTTAGAAGAATTTCTGAATATCTATGTAGCTCCAAACAATGCAAGTTAACAGCAATGCAATGTTGATGGTCCAAAAGGTACAATTAGGCAACATAAAAGTTGTCCACACAACTCCAATCAATTAGTTAATGTCTTCTTAAACTAAACAATAGGTGTTTGCGTGACATAAAAGTACCCTCATCCACCTCCCTGTGCAAAAAAACAACAACACCCCATCTCCTCTTCTCTCACATCAAAATCCTCTGACATCTTTCTTTAAAATTGTTTTGGAATGTTTTAGTTTGTAAACGGGGCTTGTTCTGTGTACTTTTCCTCTCTTGTAAATGGAGCAGATCGTCCGCTGTATAACATCTCACTTGACTTGTTAATTAAGCGTCGTGGAAGGGAAGAATGTGACCAGAAGTGAAGATTTATCATAACTTTTTAATTCTGTAATTTTCGTATAAACATCATTCATTTAGCTTGGGAAGACATTAATGGCCGGACTGCAGTTGTGTTGATTACTTTGGGACTATCAAAGTTTGGTACCTGTTGACTTGCATTGTATGGACCTACAGAGCTGAGATATTCTTCTAAAAATCTTTATTTGTGTTCTGCTGAAGAAAGAAAGTCATATTCATCTGTGATGGCATGTATATAATTAAATAATTCTTATTTTAGGGTGAAATACTCCTTTAAGAGTTTGTTATATTGTTTTAATGCACTGTAAAATCCAGCCTCTAAGCTTCAAAATGACCCATTTTGTTATTACAAGGAGTTAAGAAGAATTAACTGTACTTACTGATTTCTGTGGGCCCAAACTGCTGACCGATTTTATCACTTTATTCTGTTGACGCTTCACTCAAAGACCGGAGAAATATGAGACCACAAAACACATTAGCAATTAATGACAGGAGAAAGGCATCATAAATTGCTGCTTATGAATTCTAGCATTTTCTTTATGGTACCTTTACTCTCCACGGCCAGTCCAAGTCTCCATAGTTGTTAGTGATTTCTTTGCCTGGTAAAATGTCTCGTACAGCAAATAGACAAAGATGAGGCTTTTTCTTCTCTTCAATAGTTCTCATTTTGCAAGTAGGATTTCTGTGCTCATCGTTGACAAGTCTTCCAAGGGACTTGTCTACCTTGGATGCATCCATACTATATAAAAACACACACTTACCACTAAAATGTATGCAAGACATATACAGAAGTGTTTTTCACTTCTACTGTCTGTTTATAAAATATTAAGTATTAAAGGCATGGTTCACCCACAAAAATAATTCTCTCATCATTTACTCGCCCTCATATGACATTCTGTCTGGTTCAGTACACACAACCACAATCATGGGGAAGACTGCTGATTTGACAGTTGTCCAGAAGACACTCATTGACATCCTCCACTAGGAGGGTAAGCTACAGAAGGTCATTGCTGAAAGAGTGCTGCATCAAAGCATATTAATGGAAAGTTGACGAGCATTGAGAGGATTGTCAAGCAAAGCCGATTCAAGAACTTGGTGGAGCTTCACAAGGAGTGGACTGAGGCTGGAGTCAGTGCATCAAGAGCCACCACGCACAGACGTGTCCAGGAAATGGGCTACAAGTGTCGCATTCCAAGTGTCAAGCCATTCTTGAACCAGAGACAGTCTCAGAAGCGTCTTACCTGGACTAAGGAGAAGTACTGGACCGTTGCTCAGTGGAGAGGCACAGAAGTTGCTTGAAGTCCAGTGTGAAGTTTCCACAGTCAGTGATGATTTGGGGTGCCATGTCATCTGCTTGTGTTGGTCCACTGTTTTCTCTCATGTCGAGAGTCAATTCAGCCATCTACCAGGATATTTTAGAGCAATTCATGCTTCCACCTGCTGACAAGCTTTTTGGAGATGCTAATTTCCTTATCTAGCAGGACTTGGCACCTGCCCACAGTGCCAGAACTACAAATAACTGGTTTGCTAACAATGGTATTACTGTGCTTGATTGGCCAGCCAACTCACCTGACCTGAATCCCATAGAGAATCTATGTGGTATTGTCAAGAGGAAAATGAGAGACACCACACCCAACAATACAGATGAGCTGAAGGCTGCTATCATATCAACCTGGGCTTCCATAACACCTCATCAGTGCCACAGGCTGATTGCCTCCATGCCACACTGCATTGATGCAATAACTTGTGCAAAAAGAGTCCCGACCAAGTATTGAGTGCATAAATTAACATACTTTTCAGAAGGTCGACATTTCTGTATTATAAATTCTTTATTCTAATATTTTGAGATACTGAATTTTTTATTTCCATGAGCTGTAAGCCGTAATCATCAACATTAAAACCAAAAAAAAAAAAAACATTTCATGTGTAATGAATCTAGAATATATGAAAGTTCCACTTCAAATTTTCCACGATATTCAAATTTTTTGAGATGCACCTGTACCTCTCAAGTGTTTAGTCCATGTCTTCTGAAGTGATACAATTAGTTTTGGGTGAGAATTCAACACAAATATGTCATTATTCTCTATAAATCCTCCACTGTAGTTCATGAGAGAAGCTGGTTTATGGTTCTTTGCGCTTGACACATGTGCAGAGCACTGTACACTTAAATGTGAAAGGAGTTATTCAGGAATAAAGATTTATAGGGAATGATGACTTAAATTGAGTGTCAGATAGAATAAGAATGAGTAAATGATGTGAGAATGATCATTATTGGTAAAATGAGCCCTTTTACTCTCTTGAAGAAAAATATCTCTTTGAGCTTCCCTGCTACATCAAGTCGACAGTTCTTGATGTACTTACCACCAATATTTTCCATGCCACTGAAAATCAAACAAGACTGTGCTCTCAGTTTCAGTGTAGTTTTTAGTTTGTTCAAGACTCTCTTTTGAACTAAACTAGTGGGAAAGCACAAACTTAACTGGCTTAATTGTTTAATCATCAACTTTGTAATTAAACAGGTTAAACTGACAACTGACATGAAGAACTTGTCAGGTACACAAATTTTTTGGGACAAGTGAGATTTTAATGCTGGGGACCTTTTTAAAGCATGCTGAATACGATTATATGGTCAAACAAATACAAAAAGTAGGACATACAAAAAGTCCTACATTTTTAAGGTGGTCCTCAGTTTACTGGTGTGTATTCTGGTGAAAGTACCCAAAAGTGACATAAGTAAGTACACACACACAGACACATACTGACACTCTCTCTCACACACACACACACACACACACATACACTGACACTCTCTCTCTCACACACACACAGACACATAATGACACTCTCTCTCTCTCTCACACACACACACACACACACACACACACATAAACACTCACCCTGACACAGACACACACACACTCACTCACACCCACACAAACACAAACACACACACTTACCCTAACACAGAGAAACACACACTCACTCACACCCATACAAACACACACACACCCTCCCTCACCCTGACACAGACACACGCACACACACTCACCCTAACACAGACACACACACACTCACCCTGACACAGACACATACACCCTCTCATATATACACACACATACATGCTCACACACTGACAGACAAACACACTCAAACAAGCACACACACACACACACACACACACACACACTCACACACTGACAGACAAACACATTCACACTCACACACACAAACACACACACTCACACACACAATCTCTCTCACACACCACACACACGCACACAGACATACACACTTGCACACTGACACATACAGACACACTCAAATATCAACTATGTGATTTCATACATTAGAGTTTATAGAATTTCTGTAGAATCTTAAAACGCAAAATATTGTGATTTCAGTGAAATGTTTGTGTCTGTTGTTTTGTTTGTTTATTAATATTATTTTGTCATTGACTGTTTCTCACTGTCCTGTTTCATGTTTATTCAAATGTCATTGAACTCAGTCTGTCAATCATCAGGTGTGTTTGAGCTGACAAGAATGACAGTGACTTAATTTAAATACTCACACTGCAGATCTGTACCAGTGCACATAGTACCTGTTTAAACTGGATTGCAGGTGCTTTGTGAATAAGATGCAGTTTACACAATTACACCAGAGAACTGACTGTATGAGTGAAAAAGTCAACTTCTACTCACCTCACTGAACTGCTGTAATGTTTCATCTTAATTTTCATGAACCTTCTTTCCCACCAGCTGATTCTCATTGCACATCCATTTGCTCTTGCTTTGTTTCTATTTGAGGGGTGTGAGTTTCAGAGTGATGCTGACAGCTGTACTGAGACACCTTCACTAAAACTGATAGTTTAACACTCTGTTATCTTGTCATTTCTCTCTCAGTCTGTGTCTGTAAGATGACAGAGAAAAGTTGTTCACCACTGGCCTCAGTTCTCAGTTCAAACTCCTCAAGTCTGATAGAACTGAACATGAGTGACAATAATCTGCAGGATTGAGGAGTGAAGCTGATCTCTGCTGGACTGAAGAATACAAACTGTAAACTGGAGAAACTAGAGTGAGTGATATTATCAAATTATTAGATAGTTAATATGATGATATAAAGAAATTTGTTGTATTCAAATTCTAATTTCATACATCAACTTCTAAAGCAACTCCATAATCTTGAGTTTATAAATGTTCTGCATAATCATAAAACACAGACAGACAGACAGACAGACAGACAGACACACACACACACACACACACACACACACACATGTTGTGTTACCATGTTTTATGGGGACTTTCCATAGACATAATGGTTTTTATACTGTACAAACTATCCTCTAACCCTAACCCTACCCCTCATCCTAAAACTCAAAGAAAACTCTTTGCATTTTTACATTTTCAAAAAACATTATTTTGTATGATTTATAAGCTGTTTTCCTCATCGGGACCAACAAAATGTCCTCACAACGTCGAATATTTCAGGTTTTACTATCCTTATGGGGACATTTGGTCCCCACAAATTGACAAATAAACGCTCACACACACACACACACACACAGAAGAAGAGATTGTGCAGCTTTAATACGTTTTTTTTTTTGCCAACAAGTCCCTCTATATGTGTTTCATTATAGATAATGAGTTTGTGTGACTGTAGTGTATCACTTTGGTTGTGTTTTGATGTAATTTTGGTATGAAATTCCATAAATAAGATCTATTAAAGAAGAAAAAATCTCGACCTCGCTAATTTCTAAACCCTGGCTAGAAGTGACACTAGGGGTCTCTCTTGAGAGCCTCGGCATCTCTGAACTTGAGAAATGGCCAATGAGAAATTGGCAGACAGAATTTGCATGTCCCGCCCACGGACATACGAGTATAAAGGGAGGGAATTGCGTCTGTCCATTCACAATTTTTCTTCAGAGCTGACCGGTTGTATGATCAGCAAGCTGTATTCACAAGACTGTTCACTTCATCTCTAGAAAGAGTGTATGCTGTTGGATCTACGGCGCATATCAGCGGCTTTCTCCTTCTCTGTACGGCAGTGCAGCTTTGCCCCTGGGTGCTTCAACAGCTCTTTTATAAAAGAGAATATTTATTTAAGTGTTTATTTCTCTAAAAGAGCAATAAACAGGGGAGTTGAACATCCTTTTCAGGACGCATCTTTATAAAGATGCCCTTCCGCCCCTGTGTAGTTCCTGGATGCGGTTGAGTTGTCTCTGCTCCTGATGGTCACAGGCGCTGCCTCGTGTGTCTGGGCTGCGATCACACTGAGGCAGCGTTTAGGAATGGTTTATGTTCTCACTGGACATCATCACAGCATATGAGGAGGCAAGAAATGTACGTGAAGTCATAACCAAACAGAGATGTGAGCAAAGGATTTAGTGCATGTTTTCAAAAAGCCACAGGCCTGGCCATTTCTGTTGATGTGGTCCCAGACAAGCAGAGAATTTCTGTGAAACTGAACTATAGGCCTAACTTACCCACAGAGTCAGTGGAAGACCATTACAGGGTAAATGTCTTTTATAATTTTATAGACCACATCACTAGTGAGCTGGATGCCAGGTTCTCTCAAAGGAATGACCCTGCGATGCTAGCAGCTTATCTGGTACCAAAATCTCTAAAACAGCTGACAGAAGAAAGGGAGGAAGTGCTGGTAGAGTGGTACCGAGAAGACCTACCTGACCCAGACAGAGTGAACATTTACATATATGCATTTGGCAGACGCTGGAGCAATCCCCCTGGAGCAACCTGGAGTTAAGTGCCTTGCTCAAGGACACAATGGTGGTGGCAGTGGGGATTGAACCAGCAACCTTCTGATTACCAGTTATGTGCTTTAGCCCACAACGCCACCACCACTCCATCAATGTGAAGCAGGAAATAGAACACTGGAGGCACAAGTTTCACTCGGAAGATGAGTCGCTGCCTACATAAGCTTTGGAAACTCTGCAAGCAACACAAAAGGCATTCTTTCCCAACATAAATTGTATTTTGAAACTGTTTCTAACACTACCAGTGCAACACGTAACTGTGAAGGCTCAAAACATTGCTCAGAGCAAGCATGTCCAATGAATGGCTCACAGAACTGGCACATATGCATGTTCACTGGAAAGTGAAAATTGACAGAGAGGCATTCTCATACGGTGGGATGCCTTTGGCCACAGCCATAATGCTGTGGATCTCCTTTTTTGCATCTGTATTGTCACTTTACATAGTGCGCAATATAATCTCCATTTTTACATAAGAGTATATGAAAACTGATGTAATCAAATAGTCCTTTTCAAAATTGTTTAGTAGGTTTTTTGGTCTTGTCTTACACTGCAAGAACCTTACCAATGTTGCAGTCGCGGCTCTCCTTCCTAAAAAGGAGTGCCACTCCAGCTGCGCCCCGCGTCGCTCCTTCTTTCCACTGGATTGAGGATGACCCGGCTGGCGATGGAGGCGATCTGGGGATGGCAGCAGGCTCGGTTCCACCGGGTATGCCCCGCGAACCACCCGCCCCCCCCGGCATGCTCATTGACTTCCGTCCGGACTCGAGGCAACAGCGGCTCGCCTCACAGCCAGCCTGCCTATTCTCTTTAGCCCCCGAGCTGGATGGCCTTCGGGCCAGCATCCCCCTGTGTGTATTTTCCACGGTACGGTCCCCATGCGAGCGGACCCACGTCTCCCATGGGCAGTCCCCGCTTCCCCCCGGTCACCGTGTTTGTAGCAACTTCTCCTCTTAACAGGTAGAATCTACCACCACGCCATTCTCCACATGCAACCTGAAAACCCATGTGATGTATTTCACCATTCTTTACCTCCCCAAGCCTGGGCAGGTGTGGTCTCCGTGGGGTCTTTTCCCCCTGAAAGAATAGGAATTGGAAAAGAACGCCTTCCCCGATGTGTGTGATAGCGTTACCTATCCAGCCACTTTAACTATGCGAGAAACATAGAGAAAGAAAAGGCTGTCATATGTAGAGTCTTCGCTAGGGAATTGTCTTAAAATTTGGATGTTCAACTCCCCACGCTTACCTTAAACAAACCTGATAGTTAAACTACAGCTACTGAGCCCCAATATGAAAAAGGAAGAGGCGAACTTACAGTTGGGTTGCACAACCACCAGACACAAAATTGTATGGTTACTCACAACAGGTACCGTGCCTCAATATACCAGCCATTGTCCAGCCACCGGCTAATGTGCTGTTACTGTAAACATAATACAATAAATACCCCCCCACAAAATGCGACCTCAGATTTTAAGATGAATATAAAACATACCTGAAAGAGACCTCCACCGCCAACTTTCCACAAACGCATATCACCAGCTCCGCTCGAATCAAACTTCACAAAAACAGAAATGCCAGGGAGTGAGGAACCCAGAATCACCAGGACACATATATACCCGTCAAAATAAGGGTCCTTAATTAGTAGGGTAGCTCCCATCTCATTGGTCGGCCAAAACCATATCCCAAACAGTCTAATAGGATGGGTAATTCCTTAACCTGCCACATTCATATATATAAAAACACACTGAGGAGCCAAAACAATATGACCACCTGCCTAATATGCTGTTAACACAAGAGGCAGCGCCTGTGACTGTCAGGAGCAGAGAGAACTCGACCGCATCCAGGAACTATACAGGGGCGGAAAGGGCATCTTTATAAAGACGCGTCCTGAAAAGGATGTTCAACGCCCCTCTTTTAGAGAAATAAACTCTTAAGTAAATATTCTCTTTTATAAAAGCGCTGTTGAAGCGCCCAGGGGCAAATCAATTAAAATTAAACCAAATCACTTTATTGTCAAATAAATCTGCACTGCCATGCAGAGAAGGAGAATGCTTTATTGTCTACGATAAACAAACACTTTTAGACATTGGTTCTTCATTAACACACCAAAAACCGGACTTTAAATTCCTCAATGCCGACCCGCTGTTTTATAACACGACAGCAGAGCCCTTTGTCTGGGCTGCCTGGCCACGTAAACGTGCCGGAAAAAGGGAGGAAGAGCCGGCGAGCTCGTCAAACTAAGATGTCACACAAATTGACTCCACTACCCAGCATTCTACAGCATTCTATAGTCTCTGGACAACAAGTTCTGACAGCACGGATTTCTTTCCAAAGAGAGACGAGGGACTGCTGCATTATCTGCCTTACAGAAACTTGGATGTCTGTGGAGATTCCGGCCATCATACCTGTGGGATCTCAGTGCATCTAGTGCACAGAGTGAAAGACCAAAAGGTGGTGTATATTTTATTATCAACAAATCCTGCTGTTATCAGAGGATTGTACATTCTATCAAGTCTTCTCACCTGCTCTGGAATTTCTCATGTTCCTGTGTCGGCCATTCTGGCTACCGAGGGAATTCACAGCTGTCATTATCACAGCTGTGTACATCCCCCCACAAGCCGATACAGACCGGAAACTCAAGGAACTGTATGGGAGTATTAGTGAGCAGGAAACCGCGCACCCTGAGGCCACATTCATTGTGACCGGGGACTTTAACAAAGCCATCTTAAAGTCAATCGCACTGAAATACTTCCAACAGATCAGTTGCAACACACGATGGGTAGGGGTTTTGGACCATTGCTACTCTCCCTTTTGGGATGGCTACAAATCCTCCACCCACAATTTGGAAATTGGGCCACTCTTCCGTTCTCTTTCTGCCCGCATACAGGCAGAAACTGAAACAGGAAGCACCCACTCTCAGAACGATCCAGTGCTGGCCGGAGCAACCATATTCTATGCTACAAGACTGTTTTGATCATGTGGACTGGGAAATGTTTCGGTCCGCCTCTGATGACGACATCAAGGTCTACGCTGATACTGTAATGTGTTTAATCAGGAAGTGCATAGATGATGTTGTGCCGACCAAAACAATACAGATCTACCCTAACCAGAAACCGTGGATTAAGCCAAACACCAGTACAGGGACAAGATTGAAGGACAGTTCAACACTGACTCTAGAAGCATGTGGCAGGGAATTAATATCATCACAGACTTCAAAGGGAATAAAAACTCTGCCATGAACACCGCTGCCTTAATTTTTTATGCTCGTTTCAATGGAAATAACACTACCCTCATGGAGAGTGCTCTCGCGGCCAAAGCTACAGAGGTTAGTTCATTCTCCGTCTCTGTAGTGGACATAACACAATCCTTCTGATGGATGAATATCCATAAAGCTGCGGGTTCAGGCGGCATTCCGGGCCACATTATATTAAAGTGTGGGCGAATGAACTGGCTGGTGTTTTATGGAAATTTTCAACCTTTTCCTCTTCTTGTCTGTGGTCCCCACATGCTTTAAAACATCCACCATTGTGCCTGTACCAAAGCAACTCAAAATCACATGCTTAAATGACTGGCACCCTGTTGCTCTGACCCCCATCAACAGCAAATGCTTTGAGAGGCTAATCAGAGATTACATCTGCCTCACTGGACTCACTGCAGTTTGCTTACCCCATCAACTGCTTCACTGATGATGCCATTGCATCTACACTACACACTGGTCTCTCCCACCTGGAAAAATGGAACACATATGTGAGAATGCTGGTTGTAGACCACAGCTCAGCATTCAACACCATAGTGCCCTCCAAGCTTGATGTGAAACTCTGGGCTCTGAGCTTAAACAGCTCGCTGTGCAGCTGGATACTGGACTTCCTGTCAAGCAGACGTCAGGTGGTTAGAATGGGCAGCAACATCTCATCACTGACCCTCAGCACTGGAGCCCCGCAGGGCTGTGTTCTCAGCTCACTCCTGTATTCCCTGTACATACATGACTGTCTGGAACACATAGCTCCAAAGCCATCATTGAGTTTGCTGATGAAACAGCCTACAAAGAGGAGGTACACACTCTGACATGCTGGTGTCAGGAGCACAACCTCTCCCTTAATGTCAGTAAGACCAAGGAGCTTATGGTGGACTTCAGGAGAAAAGACAGAGAACACAGCCCCATCATCATCAATGGAGCACTGGTGGAGAGAGTTAACAGCTTCATGTTCCTTGGTGTTCACATCACTGAGGAACTCACATGGTCCGTACACACTGAGGCCATTGTGAAGAAGGCTCACTGCCTCTTCTTCCTGAGACAGGTGAGGAAGTTTGGAATAACAAATCACACCACATCCTCACACAGTTGTACACCAGTACTGTAGAGAGCATCCTGACTGGCTGCATCACTGCCTGGTACAGCAACAGCACCACCTTCATCCGCAAAGCCCTGCAAAGGGTGGTTCGAACTGCCAGACACATCATCAGAGGTGAGCTTCCCTCCCTCCAGGACATCTGTACCAGGCGGTGTGTGAAAAAAGCTTGGTGGATCATCAGAGACCCCAGCCACCCAAGCCATGGGCTGCTCTCCTTGTTACCATCAGGCAGGCGGTATCGCAGCATCAGGACCCACACCAGCTGACTTCATGACAGCTCCTTCCCCCAAGCCATCAGACTTTTGAACTCTTGATTGCTCATGATACATATATCAGCACTGCTCATAATTAGCCTCAGACTGGCCTCACATTTTATACTTCTCCTAATAACACACTGGTAATTGACTATCAACTGACAGCTGAATGTCAACACAACACTTCATATTTATTTCCACTGATTACCTGGGGGGGTACAGTGTATTTTTTGTTGTTGTTGTATACAGTCTTATGTGTTATGTGTAACTCAGATGTTTATTGTAATTGTCATACTGCTTTGTTACTTGGAACTGCACCCAAGTCTTTCACCGATATATATATATATATATATATATATATATATATATATATATATATATATAAATGATTATAAATGCATGACGTGGAGGTGAAGAACCACCCGACGAGAAGCGGAGAATGATTGCCTTTGCGAAATTATATTAGAAGCAAGAACAAGAGACTAGGCTCTGAAAGAGATGAGAAAGTGTAAAAGAGGATGAATTTTCAATGTAGGAGATAAAAGTAAAGGTAGAGAAAGAGAATGAAGAAAGGAGAAGCCTAGAGGGAGAGATAAGCAGCAGACCTGAGGGGTGATGTGTTCAGATGATGGTCACAGCTGACTGAATTCAGACTAAACTCCAGACTAAAGATCTCCTGAGTCGAATATCTCTCTACAGCCCACTAATTGAGACTGTCACTCAAAGCTCTGACAAGCAGCAACATACACATAATCATACTTTCACAAATACACACCTTGATCCTGACCATAAATCAATGCCTTGCAAGAGAACGTGAGAAGAATATGAAGCCTGACTCATTCATCTCAGTTATAGACACAGCGGTAAGAGGGACAAAATTCTGACACATAGCTAATAAAGCACCCATTTTCCATGCCACCATAGTTAATCTTAAAGAAATATTGCACCCAAAAATATTGTCTGTACAAAATCGGATGACTTTAAGTTTAATTTCAGTTTTCCAATGATATTATGTCCAATTATATATTATATTATATATTTTGTATATATTTCAATAAAAATAGAAAAACGAAATATATATAATATAATATAAAAAACTAAATTCAATAAATAAATACATTTGTGCTGTCAGTCCCTAAAATTTTGCCTAATACTGTGTCTCCTTTTGTTCTCCATGGAAAAAAGAAATATTGGGCCTTTGCCCAGGGGCCTCTATTCCCAAAAAGCCCAAGCTCTAAATCAATTATTTATTTATTTATTTTAAGATATCTATTATAAATCCACGTAAATGTCAGCCTTATGTGAAATACCATTTGTTTGGCCGAATGCATGCTGGAATACAGCAGCTCGAGCACAGACACTCGAGAGCGTTCAAGGAATCTGTTTCACAAGTGCTGCACGTTTATTTGGAGGACTCCAGAGAAATGCGCCTGATTTACAAAATGCTTCAAAACCACTGATATACTGTATAATATATATCAGTGATCCAAACAGTTCAGTGTGCAGTTTACCCTGGCTGTGTACAAAGTCGATGGTTTAAATTCACCTAAGTAACAGAAATTGTGCAACAGTATAGATAACTTTAATATGTCCTGCGTGCATCTAATGTTTAATGATATAGCGAAATATGCTTTAATACCCTAAATATGTGCACGGTAACCTTTTATAATATTTGGTTAACCGCGAGAGTTCATGAATGGTTGGCTCACCGTTTAGCAGGCGTTGAAACTTTGCTAAGTGAAAAAAATCTGGAATCATGTGTAACAGTCACATTAAGTCCTCTTTAAACATCAGAATGTGGATTTTTTACACCAGCGCTGAAAAATTAAACAGAATGCAGAATGCATATATTGCAAAAATTTAGTTGTGGCACAATGATCAGAGATGTCCGTTCAGTCCGTGTTTGCATGGCCTTGACGCATTTGTGAACAGCCCAACTCGCCCTATAGCCTACTTGAAAAACTGACCTGAACCTGGCCCAAAACCTGTAGGTTTTAGGGGGTCTTTTATTGGTCTGGGTCTTGGAAGAACTGGTTTTAACTCCAAATTGCTCTTGCTATACAATTGCTAAGGCTCTTAGAGGTTGTTAGTGCTAGGTGGTTGCTAGGGTGTTCTGCACAGTTGCTTAGACACTGCTAGAGTATTCTGGGTAGCTGCTAAGTGGTTGACATCAAAAGAGCCCACCCCTAAGCCTCTATGATATTCTAGTCCCTAGATATTGGGTCTCTCATTCAATTTAAGTCTATTGGATTTTTGTATATGGCCATTGTATGATTCGCCAGGTGAAAATAACAAGTCTTTATCATTCATACCTGTATTGTATTCTATGCCTGGAAGAGGTATGTGCCAAAGTTTTATACTTTGAGTTTAAACTAGATGAAAGCAATAGTAATTCAGATGTTTGCCATATCAAGCACCACTAATTATCTATAGTAAACATACTTGGAACTCATTATTTCATGTTTCAAGCCTTAATTTGTATTCCATCCTAAACGTCAAGTCTGACAACCAATAACCGGTAGCTATCTAAAAAGCGTTCAAACTTCTAAAACCAGCTGTTAAGGTGATTCAATTGCTGCTTAATCAGATCTATATTTTAATCAGGCAGCATTCTATACACTCAAGGCACATTTAGAATCACCTATGACAATATATGTTGCATTAGAAAGAAGTATGACATGTCAGAAAGGAACTGAATATCTTTACTGTAAAAATATTCCCAGTTTAATGGTAAATTACAAAGTGATACAGTCAGAACATGAGAAGGAGAACATTAAAGGAACAATTCACCAAAAAATTAAAATTCTGTCATCATTTACTCAATCTCATGTTGTTCCAAACCTGCATGCAAGGACGGATTAAGAAGGCCCCCATGATGTGACTACATTCACCTTTATGCGCTACAGGACATTTGGCAGATTTGGTTGGATTTTTCAAATTGACAGAAGAAAAGTCAACAATCAAGCCACGGTCAAAATCACTGTGATTTTTTTCCCCATTCTGATGGTTGATGTGAACATTAACTCAAACTCCTGAACCGTATCTGTATGATTTTATGCACTGCACTGCTGCCACACGATTTGCTGATTAGATAATCGCATGGATGATTGTTGGTGCCAGACGGGCTTGTTATACTTTGGATGCATTTGAGGGCAAATTTTTTTTTATCAAATGTGTAAAATAGGCACATAATATTGGAAAATCAGTTGCAGGCCCCTGAATCGAATTGTATCGTGGCAGACTTTGAAGTATCACAAATATTGGATTGAATGCCAAGAGAATCGATTCAACACCCCTAGTGGTTTTAATGTTGTTATCATGGGCATGCCCCCCTCCCCCAGGTCTCTCACAGATACCATATACTGTATACATATTAGATGCATTCTTCGTAAACATCAAACAACCTACTCAATTACAAGTTTCAAAGGTCTTCTTACAACCCTCCTGTACAATTGCTGTGTGTAGTTTATCTACCAGGTATGCAATTCTTATTCCTTATGTTTTGATAAATGTTTAATTTTGACTTATTATTGTCTAATTGGCATTGATGAATGTATTATTTTACCTGGTAAATAAATTGTTACATTTGAGTTTATTCTGATTTACTCTGAAATCATTGTCTTTAGTAGATTATGTTATGTCCTTGTTTCCTCAAATCTATGGCCATGTTAGTAGCAGACTAAAGCTCAGTTCTGAGTGGAGCATGTGGCACAACGACTGAGACTTTAGAGCTCTGACTAACAAATTGGCATTAGTTCAAGTGTACTTAGAGTGTACAGGCTCGATATGGAATTTCCATTCCCCTTCTGTCACTCACTCGACGTTGTGTCGATGTAGTGACACTACGGGTCGCTCTTGAGAGCCCCGAACACCTCCCAATCTTTGAGAAAAGGCCAATGAGAATTGACGAGTGGAATTTGCATGCCACGCCCCCAGACATACGGGTATAAAAGGAGCTGGAATGCCCACTCCATTCAGATTTTTTCTCCCTCTACCAGGCATCTTTATGCCCTGAAGTGGCGTTTGTACACAAATCAGTGTCCTTCCCGAGCTGAAGACCCCCAGAGCGGCTGTTCCCCTCCACCTTGAAGGTATACGTAGCCACTATAGCCGCACACCACAACGTAGTGGATGGTAAGTCCCTAGGGAATCATGACCTGATCATCAGGTTCCTCAGAGGCGCCAGGAGGCTGAATCCTCCCAGGCCATGCCTCTTCCCCTCATGGGATCTCTCTGTGATCCTCCTGGGCCTTCGGAGAGCCCATTTGAGCCGCTAGAGACAGTCGAGCTGAAAGCCCTCACCTTAAAGATGGCCCTCCTGATTATGCTCACCTCTATCAAGAGGGTGGGGGACCTGCAAGCGTTCTCTGTCAGCAACTCTTGCCTGGAGTTCGGTCTGGCAGTATTCTCATGTGATCCTGAGACCCCAACTGGACTATGTACCCAAGGTTCCCACGACCCCCTTCCGTGATCAGGTGGTGAACCTGCAAGTGCTACCCTAGGAGTAGGCAGACCCAGCCCAGTCATTGTTGTGTCTGGTGGGTGCTTTGAACACCTTTTTGGATCCCACGCAGAGCTTTAGACTCTCTGAGCAGATCTTTTTCTGCTTTGGTGGACAGCGGAAAGGAAAGCCATTTCTTGACCACTGGGTCGTGGACGCCATTGCATTGGCCTACCAGACCCAGGCCGTGGCTGCCCCCTTGTGTGTTCGAGCACATTCTACAAGGAGTGTGGAGTCCTCGTGGGCACTGGCCAATGGCACCTCTCTATCAAACATCTGCAGGGTAGCGGGCTGGGCAACACACAATACCTTTGCGAGATTTTTACATTTTTACCAGTTACGTCCCATGTTCTTTCAGGTACGAACAAGTAGAGTTCGGTAATACGGAACAGCTGGCCGGGTGTATCACTTGCATATAGCACTTTTCCCCTCCCCTGAGGCGTAAACGTAGAGTTCACAAAGTCGTGGACACTGGATGTCCTTCCTCCCTTGCCCTATGGTTTGCGAACTCAGTGGAGGAGTTCTAATATGCCCTGTACTGGGATGGGTGCTTCACAGGTGCCGATTACTCCAGTAACCCCTGTAATGTACACTCACCTAAAGGATTATTAGGAACACCATACTAATACTGTGTTTGACCCCCTTTCGCCTTCAGAACTGCCTTAATTCTACGCCGCATTGATTCAACAAGGTGCTGAAAGCATTCTTTAGAAATGTTGGCCCATATTGATAGGATAGCATCTTGCAGTTGATGGAGATTTGTGGGATGCACATCCTGGACACGAAGCTCCCGTTCCACCACATCCCAAAGATGCTCTATTGGGTTGAGATCTGGTGACTGTGGGGGCCATTTTAGTACAGTGAACTCATTGTCATGTTCAAGAAACCAATTTGAAATGATTCGAGCTTTGTGACATGGTACATTATCCTGCTGGAAGTAGCCATCAGAGGATGGGTACATGGTGGCCATAAAGGGATGGACATGGTCAGAAACAATGCTCAGGTAGGCCGTGGCATTTAAACGATGCCCAATTGGCACTAAGGGGCCTAAAGTGTGCCAAGAAAACATCCCCCACACCATTACACCACCACCACCAGCCTGCACAGTGGTAACAAGGCATGATGGATCCATGTTCTCATTCTGTTTACGCCAAATTCTGACTCTACCATCTGAATGTCTCAACAGAAATCGAGACTCATCAGACCAGGCAACATTTTTCCAGTCTTCAACTGTCCAATTTTGGTGAGCTCTTGCAAATTGTAGCCTCTTTTTCCTATTTGTAGTGGAGATGAGTGGTACCCGGTGGGGTCTTCTGCTATTGTAGCCCATCCGCCTCAAGGTTGTGCGTGTTGTGGCTTCACAAATGCTTTGCTGCATACCTCGGTTGTAACGAGTGGTTATTTCAGTCAAAGTTGCTCTTCTATCAGCTTGAATCAGTTGGCCCGTTCTCCTCTGACCTCTAGCATCAACAAGGCATTTTCGCCCACAGGACTGCCGCATACTAGATGTTTTTCCCTTTTCACACCATTCATTGTAAACCCTAGAAATGGTTGTGCATGAAAATCCCAGTAACTGAGCAGATTGTGAAATACTCAGACCGGCCCGTCTGGCACCAACAACCATGCCACGCTCAAAATTGCTTAAATCACCTTTCTTTCCCATTCTGACATTCAGTTTGGAGTTCAGGAGATTGTCTTGACCAGGACCACACCCCTAAATGCATTGAAGCAACTGCCATGTGATTGGTTGATTAGATAATTGCATTAATGAGAAATTGAACAGGTGTTCCTAATAATCTTTTAGGTGAGTGTATATTCCGCAGTATGGTCTCCCTGTCGGCGGACCCGCGTCTCCCTTGGGCAGAGCTCTCTCTGTCCATGGTCAGTGTGTTTGTAGAGTTCCACTCCCTTTCGTGGTGGGACCTACCACCACGCCTCTTCCATGTGTGGCTGCTGAGCCCATGTGTTCTATTGCCACATGTTGACCTCCTCTTTTGGGAAGGATGTGATCTCCATGGGGTCTTTTACCCCTAAAAGAATAGGAAAGGAAAAGAACACCTTCCCCAATGCGTATGATAGTGTTAGATGGCCCTAGCCAAATCTCATACTCTGTGGAGAGAAAACATAGAGAGAAAAGGCTGCGGCTGGTGCAGCCTGCTCCCATCCTACGTTGCTCCCCCCCCCCTCAGGGATGTGGGTAACTACATGACGTTTTTTGGGGCATTGGGGGAGGTTAAGTGCAGTCTGATGCACCTGCTATTACACACGCAGCAGCTTGCTTGCACCTGCATCAGCAGTTCACATAACATGTTTCAACTGTTGTGGCATTTTTCCATAGGGACCCCGAGTGCCACTACATCAACACAACATCGAGTGAGTGACAGAAGGGAAATGTTTTGTTACTGTTGTAACCTCCGTTCCCTGATGGAGGGAATGAGACATTGTGTCCTTCTTGCCACAACGTTGTACTAGCCGTGTCTCGGCTCCTCAGCACAAAACCTGAATGGAGTGAGCATTACAGTCGGGGGGGCGTGTACATTTGCGTTGATCATCTCATTACATTAGTCCTAATGAATGTATGAATGGTGCGCTCTGCTGGTGGGTGGGATCACATTACAGATAATGAGATGAACCGGTAAAAGCTGAACATCGCTTTGTTTCAAACAGATTGCATTGCAGTAGAATATTTGTTTTAAATTTGAATTGTTTTATTTAAAAGTAGACATTTTAAGCTTTCTTTAGACATATGTTTCATGTTTGTGTGATAAGTATTCGCAGAGTTTCAGTTCATTTTTGTGACGTGTTTGTGAAATATGCTCGTGAACACAGAGACTGCTGAAAGCTCACCCTTTTTATTTTCTTTATTTTACAAAAGCACAATGTTTCATTGTTATTATGAGTGTACACAAATAAAAGTAGACCCTTTATAGTCTCTAATGATGTCTTGCACTTATCTGTATACCCAAAAATGATGGAGTATTTTAAGTTGTTTCTGCTGTAATGACAAAAAATGTCCGTCGACCCCAGAGGGTTAATGGCAAATACTGGCATATTTGTGACCATGTACATGGCCTGTGTGAGACTCTCTAAGCGACAGGAATGTGAAATTTGGAGATCATTTTGATACCAGAGTTTCCGAATTGGAAGGAGATGTAAAAACTTTCAACATGGCAGAGGAGAGTACGGTTTCTTTAGTGAATGACAGGTTTTGTTCATTTTTCTAAATACAGTTAATTGTTAGCAGCTAATTGTCAGTGTTTGCCGTTTGGTCATATCAGCAACCATTTGATGCATGTTGTACATTTTTTGCTGTGAAAATTGCTTGTATTTGACCAAAGCTTCAATATCATCAGCAAGTTAATTGAGTAATATGTATTAATGGAGTCAAAATAAAAGTTCCTCAAGAAATATTTATGATTGAACCTGGCATCATCCATGTTTTCTGTTCTTTTCGACTGTCAAACATGTCTGTTTGATGTCCGACAAAGTGCTTTTGAATTGTGGACTGCCAAGTCTTATGCTTTGGATGCAATGCTATATCATCAGCAACAAAGACCATATTCCAGAGGAAGCCATATGCCCATGTCATGACAGCACCACTGCCAGACTGTTTAAGCCAGGTATTATTTACAGAATATGCAGTCCCTCATTTATATATATATATATGCTTTTACCATGTCAATACTTTGATAAATGTTAAGTTTGGTCTCACAAGAAACTTTGTTTTACGATGTAGGGAATAAAGGAAATGAGACATTTAGGATTGAACTTTAAATTGTCCTCATTCTCACACTATTATATGTAAGGATATTTGGTATGCTAAATTTAGAAGGGAATTTAGGGTCTTGAATTATGTGAGCTATGGACTAAATTAAACTGTATAACGGAATTAGTCGCGTTCGACAACCATTATAAATTAGATAAATGACAAATAATTTATTAGATTATTTGTCTTACTATATTCTCCACCATTGAAATCGTAATACAACGTCTAGTTGTATCAGCTCACAATTTCTACTGTAAGAAATTAGCTTTAATAAGAGAATTATGATTATTTCACTTATTGGAGTGATATTATTCTTATGGCTTATTGAAAATTATATAAACATATTAAGGTACAGCTTTGAAGCGAAATCTTTTAGAAACAGGGATGAGATTATTTATCAAAATATACCACAGTCACGTCGTCTTTGAACACTTATTTACTATTCTAAACATAAATCACATATATACACACTAACACATATATACATAATACAGGTTGGTGAAAAGTGACAGAATGTGAAATAACTGATCAGTACAGTGAAAATGAGTCTGTTGACAATACCTTAAGAACCATTTATACTTCTTTGAGTCTACATTGATTTGCTATCGAATTACCCAAATTATTGAATTAATACACCGGCACTTTGAGCACAATATTGGAGATGTATGTGCGTGTCTTTGGTGTTTCCTTGTATTCTTTGTGTTGCTTGGTTCTTGGTTGAAAGTTTGTTGTCTATGTTTTGATCTCTTTATGACCAAAGTTATTGTCTGTATGAAGGATCATTTTGAAGTGAGGCCATAGACAGTGATTGAGTTTTCTCTGGACGTCAATCCCGAGATTCCTTGGACCTCACATGGCGAGGGACCTGGCCGTCAGTGGAGCGACCAGACGAAGCACATGCAGGCAGAAGAGCGGAGAGCCGAAGAGCTTCAAGAGACATGAGAAGAGAGAATAAAGAGAAGGGACAAGAGAGCGTGTTCTTCCAGTTTGGAACTATTTGAACTGAAATTGGCCGCATTCCCAAAGGTGTCCTGCGCCAATTAGAAGTGACTTTTCAGAGTCACATGGTCGACTGGGCTGTCCTTTCCGACAGTTGATTTTATGGTTCTTTGTTCCAGTCTTACAAATTTCCCACTCAAAAATAGTGCATATTTAATCATGAGCTTTTATATCTTGAGAATGGTACAAGAGACATGATATTCGTTGTCATCAGCTTTCTCTGCATACGCCGGTGAATGCTTACATACTAAACATTAACTTTTTTTCATGGATATGTGTAGGCAACAAAACATGAAAATCCCTGGTTACAAAATAATACTGGTTAATTCATGGGTTATACAACATGGATGAAACATTCTAAAGAGGTACATCAGGCTATAATCATTAATTTGTCAGTTAAACAAGTTACCACAGTTCAAAGCAATTGTCCGAATGCCTAGCAAGACTAGGTATTGTATGAACTGTGGATTTAAATGCATTATGTACAATTTGGAAGGTTGATTCAGCAAAGTAATGTGAATTTGTGTGAGATGTTTCTGGATTAAGGAATGTATTAGTATTCTAGTCGTGCAAATCTGATGGTCTTTTGGGAACCTTTCAAAGAGAACTCTGCTTTAACTCTGCATGGAAGATCAGGAGGTCAGGCTGCGGAGGGGCCTTTCTGACCAATGAGGACGCCTGGGCCATTTGATTTATAATGGTGGAGAATTCCAGGATTGCAAAGGTTGAAAACTTTAGATTCAAGTCATATCGTTTCAGTTCTTCTGCATGTATACTACTACAACACAGATGGTCTGACTCAACTCTGGACTTTAGTCCAACATACATTGGACCAACTGTAACAGTTTAATTCTGCCAGTGTCCACACTGTTGATTTATTCCAACTCCCTTTAAGCATCCAAAGTGCTTACTTACATCTGTAAGATGGCTCCCATGTTCTCATCTTGGATAATGACAAAAGCAAGGACAGAATTGCGTGTACAAATTCAAATGTTATGTGGCAATAATTAATGCAACAGGAAAGAGTTGATTAATCAGAAACATAACTAAGCCTACTCTCTCAATAATTACACTCAATTAAAATGAGGTTATGGTGCATCAACATTTTTTACATGATTAACGGAACATCTGTGTGATAAAAGGCCAAACTATGATGAAATTCTGTGATTTTTCCCTCTCATAACTATAATTTAATCATAGTTCCAGATTGCTTAAATATACAGCAAAAAAGGAGGATTTTAAAGCTTGAAAAAATCTCATCAAAACATTCAAAAACATTGTGTTGCGTCAAATTAGATTTAAAGGAATAGTGCACCATACAGTAAATGACATATTCTGTCATAATTTACTTACCCTCATGTTATTTCAAAACCATATTATTAGTGTTTCAGTAGTTATTTCAGTACAATTTCAGTAGTCATTACCGATACCAGTAAAATTTAAATGATTCTCAATACCAATTTCAATACCACAGAAAAAATAGTTAATACTGTATGCTATTGAAAGTTTAATATAATTTCATCATGAAAAATGTGTCTAATCAAACAAAAAAAAAAGTTATTAATTTATAACTGTCATACATTGCCATTTTTTTTTTTTTTACATAAAACTGTATAACTCATGTATGAAGCCCTTAAGGTTTGAGTATTCACTTAGTTATTACTTATTTATTTATAAACATTATTTTAGTAAACAAATCACAAAAACTACATTTGATTATAAATTTGATAACTTCAAAAAAAAATTGTCTATAACATTGGCTTATTATTCACTTCATTTTTTTGGACCACCAGGTGGCAGTATACTGACCCATGTACTGAAGCTTTGAGTAATCAACCCATTTTCAATACATTTGTATTCAATACCCCTTGGTTTGATTTGTTTATTTAGTTTGATGTGGCTATCTCTTGTATTACAGCAGCAATGTGGATTGTGCGGTTAATGAAATGGTAATGTAATGAGCAATGCCTTCCGTTAGGTTTCAGAAGACACGCAGCAACAGATGATACTTCCCCATTTAGGAGAACACTGATGTCGATATATGAAGTCATGGAAACACTTTGTGATTTAACATGCGATAGGAGCGACCAACAAAACACAAAAGCGTCATCTTAACTTAATAGGTTCAGTATACTCAGACCCAAATGCTGAGTACTTATGCATGATGGCATGCATGAATATTGGATCCGGATTCCCTGATGAGGGGTAGATACAAGCATGCAAACACTGTTGTGAACAGATCAACATTAGTGAACCTAAACGCTGGTGGAACGCACATTGACCTAGCATGATCAGTGAGAAAAACTGCTCTAATAAAATTATATTGCCACTTGAAGGCAATATTGATGCAGTATAAGGATGCAATGATCAGAGAATTAAGAACATTGAAAGCAGAAAGGCTAGACCACAACACCCCAAGCTATTTGCATTGATGACTCTTCCCCCAAAAGAAATATAGACAAATAACTTTTCTTGATGGAGACCATCTGGCTGAGGAGCGTGAACATCACGGTGAGTAGAATCACCATGTCATCATTACTGTTGCTTGGAAAAGTGAGTAAATAATGATAGAATGTTTATTTTTGAGTGAACTATTAAAAGTTAAACCATAATTACACATAAATAACTATGATTAAAATTAAGAAAAATTGCCATAATTTTACAGTGTGATGTGAAAAATGTATATTATGTGCATAAACCTATAACCTTTTCTGTGTATTGTTGTCGCATGTAGCAGTGGGCAAAATGAGCCCATGCATCCTCATGAGATATGCTTCATCATGTGAAAACAACTGCTTTTTTAAATGTATGATGTAATGAGAGGATTATGAGGACAAATCTTTTCTCCTCTCTTTCACTCCCCACCCCCCATAACCTACTTCCCCATGCAAAGAGATAATCTTGTGTTCTCACCCAAATTAAGGGCATAAACTCCGATATCGCTCACAAACACAACACACACACATGCTCGAGAGCAGGTAAGCTTAAGTGTGTGGGTTTGTAAGCGAATACCTTAGAGCTCACGGGTACAAATGCCAACATACATTTGCAATGTGTGCATGCATGTCGCTTGGAGTCACTGGGAAGTTCCACAACAGCTGGTGTAACAAATCTCTGCAGACGCCCCAAACTCACTATTGGTGCCCTGGGGCCACAACAACAAGAGGAAGAGAGATTGGAAAAAGAACAACTAGCCATACAGCCAGGGGTGTAGATTCCAGGGGGATGTGGGGGAAGTAACCCCCCTCCCCCAATAATCAAAACAAACAAGTACAACCCCCCCCCCCCCAATATTTATACCATGATCAATGAAAACATGTAAATACTTCACATTACAACCCCCTCAAAGTTCAAGCCAAATCTACACCCTTGCATACAGCTCATGCTGATATAATAAAGGCAAGCTATAATATCACTATTACTATTGCGCAAACTTAGAGGTTAAAGAATTGAAAAAAAAAAAAACGAAACCAGCATATTACATCTAATTGCATAACTCATACAGCGTTTGTGTTACAGACATGAACTGTACCTCAAACTATACAAGTGTGCTAATTCCTGATTTAAAATTTTTGCATGACAAAATTATGAAATTGGCAAAAATATCCTATAGATTGACATTGAAGGAGTGTTGCAAGCCATATGTAGGGATCAGAATATCTCTTGCAAGAAAGAAACACCTAGCAACCACCCAGGACACTCTAGCAATGCCCAAGCATCCCTCAGACAGCCAAGGAACACCCTTAGAACTGCACAGCAAAGCACTAAAAACACTCAGGACACCTGTAACCGCAAAGCAACACCCTTGCAGCCACCTACAATCAGGTTGTGTTAACAAAAAATTCTGTGTCATTTACTGTTTCAAATAATGTCCATCATTTTGACAGATAGAAAAGAAAGAGACAATTTAAACCAGCCCGATTATGTGACTGTCAACATTTATACTAAATTATATTACATGTTCATTACGTGTATCGCGGTAGTTTAGAGGTGAAATGTCCACTGCGTGATGCTAAAAATTAGTTAAATGTTCTCCCAAAGAGATGAGATTTTTTTTCTCCCCTTTTCTCCTTAATTTGTAATGCCCAATTCCCAATGCACTCTAACTCTAAGGATGAATCTCCATGTCTGAGACCGTCAATCTGCACATCTTATCACATGGCTACAAGGAGGTTACCCCATGTGACTCTACCCTCTCTAGCAACAGGGCCAATTTGGTTTCTTAGGAGACCTGACTGGATTCACTCAGCACACCCTGGATTCGAACTTGCAACTCCAGGGTTGGTAGTCAGCGTCTTTACTCGCTGAGCTACCCAGGCCCCCCAACAGATGAGATTGAATTTTAAGTCAACAAAACTTACCTCCTCACAATAAACCTTAAACCTAACCAATAGTTTCATATGAAGCAATTGTGAGAAAAATATGCAATTGCTGAAGCACAGGTCAAGTCTACCTAGATCCTTGTCTTAACAAGTGCAACGCGAAAGTCAGATAAGCTACCACGCAATTTCATTGCACTTGAACAAACTTGTAAATGTAGTTGGTTATGCTTCATGACAAATAATTTTTCTCGACCTCTTGGACTCTCTCACGAAAGAACCTCAGATGAGAGCAAGAACAGGTGATGACTGTAAGTTCCTCACTTTCTTTGAGACTAGTGTGTACTACAAACAAGTGTGTATCAAATAGAACTGATTGTTTCATTAGAATCGCATTGGCAATGAATTGTCATTTTAATAGCTGAAAATTTTAATATTGGCTTTATCAAGACAATATCAAATGTACCACTCATCTCATAAATTAAAACAAATATAATAATAAAAAGAATAAAAATATTTTACAACACTGTCCATCAGAGTGACAGATAAAGATAATCTGTAGCGCAGCTTCTGACAACAACACCCCTAGCTAGCAGTGTCTTTTTAAGGGCAAGCACCATTCAAATTTTCTTCAGTGTATGTAACAATTAGGGCTGTCAATCAATAATAAAATTTGTAATCAAATGAAATACATGATGTGCTAAATAATTAATTAAAATAATCTTAATTATTAGCATATATCAGTTATTACTGAGAAAGGCCCCCAAATTCATTTAATTTAATTTCATAAAAATAATTCAGAAATTTTGAATATATTGCATTATTATGGAAAATAACAAAAGTTAAAGCAAAAACAAGTCAAGAACTGATAAGGAAAGAGGCTTTAGAAGTTTATTTATTGTTTATTTTATTTCCATATCATTGAACATAAGCATATTATTTGCTTTGCTAGTTTTTTTTTTAGCCTCTTACTTTGGTTGCAGCATGTCTTATTTGTTTTCAGCATCTTGCACACTAAATGCTAGGTTTTTAGGATGCTGTGTCAAATTAAACATAGTTTCAAATTATGAAAAAAGATCCCTGCATTCTCTTGTGCTCCATTCAGCTGTATTTGTGTGCCATACTGCACTGCTGAACTGGTTTTATGAGCCCCCGGTGCCTTGAATAGAACAGTCCGAAGCTGAGGCTGCCCTGACTGCCCCCTAATGCCTCAGATTCGCCAAAAAATTAAGGCAGTACTTCAAGCCAGAGGTCTGCATTCCCATGGAAATTCAATCTGATTTAATTTGGTGCAGGATTACATTTCTGAGTTTCACGAACGGTGCATCCATGAGTTGTGTGAAGGAGCAGTTGGTCAGAGAAGAGCCTAAAAAAATCAGATGTGGAAATCTATTTTAATATTAGGCAATTAATTAATGAATGCAAAAAATAAATAAATAAAATAAAAAATAGGCTATTAATTCATGAATGCATAAAGCTAAAAAAAAAAATTATAAAAAAAAAAAATCACAATTATTCATTTATTTTTACAATTAATTTATTTTTGATAACAGTAAACAGAAAATCCAACATAAAAATGAGCACACAACATGCGCAACAACTTGCCCAGTATTTTAAGCAAGCTATAGTCACTGGTCCTTACAATAATGGCAGAGCAAAGCGTAGACAATCTGTGTCATCAAAGGATGTCAAATTGTGACTGGAAAATGGAAAATGGTAAATTTAGGTGTTAAGAAACCAACCTCAAGGGTACGTGCAGTCTGACACAGCCGGTCATTTTGGCAAGTAAAATACCTGCCTGCTCCTGTATCAGAAGCCCCCGTATGTGGTTCAGGGCATGATGTGATTTAAATTGGACCCCTAGTGTCACTTCTTTGACACAGCGTTGAAGTGAGAGACAGACGGGGAACGTCTAGGTTACTGCTGTAACCTCCGTTACCTGATGGAGGGAACGAGATGTTGTGTCCTCTGAACCGAGCCACTGTTGCGGCCGAACCTCATTGACGGCTCCTCAGAAAAATCATGAATAAAACAGACGCATTTCCCTCCCTTTATACCCGTATGTCCGGGGAGGACATGCAAATTCTGTCTGCCAATTTCTCAATGGCCTTTTCTCATAGATCAGAGATGCGAAAGACACTCAAGAGAGACCCCTAGTGTCGCTTCTTTGACACACCGTCTCGTTCCCTCCATCAGAGAACGGAGGTTATAACAGAATCCTAGACGTTATTTAAACAGCCTTTACCTACAGGCAAGACAGAAATCCAATGGTTTTCTTATAGAGGCTACTATATGTGCATTGCTTTTAGAAGAGACCTTGTTTTGGGATTAGCATTTGCATTTTCTCTGGCTATGTTCTGTTTCTCTTTTGTCTCTTTTTGCGCTGAGGAATGTTATCCCTGGTATTATTTCTGCTTTGTTAATTCTACATTCTTTTTTCCTTATGAACTTTATATGTTTGGATTAGATGTATTTAGAAGCATGGAGATATTCTTATTAAACACACTATTGATAATTTTATATACTGTGAGTGTAGAGAAAGACCTCTTTGTAAAAGATTTACAGAAAAGCCATTCAACTATATTTTTTTGCTAAAGGGTGTGTGGAACATTGGTTCCATTTCAAGAGCACACTGCTAATGTTCAAGCAAATGAGAGGTGAACAAAACACACATCCAATCCCATAACCAATGCAGACCTAACCGATAGTGTTCAAAAAGATAAATGAAAGGTGAACAAAACAGACAACCTTACCTACCTGATAGCAAATTCGACATGAAAAGCACATTTACTGAAGAAACCACATAATTTTGTGTCACTTCTATGACACTTTCGCTTCACTTTCATTTCAAGGTTCCTTGGCTGGGCTCGAGACTGGGTTTCCGAGGCCAAAGTGCAACATTCAATGAGATGTGTGACAAAAAATGTCTGGAAGAGGTTGGTTTGAAATTTGGGATTCAAAGTTTGTTTACCCTCCAAAAACTGTAGAATGTTGATGCAGCTCTTTTTTCCATGGAACGAAAGTGGGGACTAAGGCCATGTCCAAACAAATCTGTTTATGTTAGAAAACTCTGTTTTCCATTTACCAACGTCATCGCTTTCCAAAGTATGCATTTATGGAGAGGGTTTTTAAAATAATTTATTATTTCAATGCTGTTCCATTGTAGATGTGAGCCGTAAACGTAGAGAAATTAATGCTTTTTCAAACGAAAACTTATGGCATATTGCTGTTGGTTCCTAGCATTCACAACATATCCTATGTTTCCATGGAAGAAACAAAGTCATAAGGGTTTGTAATGACATGAGGGTATGTACTGTATGTAAATGACAACAGCATTTTTATTTATTGTCTGAATGAACCCTTTAACATTTTTAAATTGATTTATGGCTCAAGGATGTTATTTTTGTGCATATTGCTGACTAAATGTATTGTAGGGATATAGTGTTTAAATAATTACAAGATAATTTCTTTTTTTTAATCTTTTTTTGATATGATAAACTTTTATTTACAAAATGACCTTTCACAGTGCATTCCAAAACTGTAGAATGATTGTAATCATTATAAAGGAAGATAATCATCAAGCCAGGTATACTTTCCTTGTTGCAATCTCATTACAAAACATCTAGGTTACTGTTGTAACCCCTGTTCCATGATGGAGGGAATAGTGTCGATGTAGTGACACTAGGGGTCTCTCTTGAGAGCCTCGGTTGCATCTGAACTTGAGAAAAGGTCAATGAAAAATTGGTGAACAGAATTTGCATGTCCTTCCCCCGGACATACAGGTACAAAGGAGGGCACAATATGGCTCTTCATTCAGGTTTTGCACTGAGGAGCCGACAATAAGGTTCGGCCGTTACAGCGGTTGGTACAGTGTTGTGGCAAGAGGGACACAACGTCTCGTTCCTCCATCAGAGAACGGGGGTTACAACAGTAACCTAGACATTCCCCTTCTGTAACTCACTCGATGTTGTGTCAATGTAGTGACACTAGGGTCCCTATCCAATAATGCCACGACACTGAACCGTGTTACGTGAACTGCTGATGCAGGTGAAGTAAGCTGTTGCATGCCGAAGGAGCAGACCTCATCAGGCTTCACGTAACCTTCCCAAATGCCCAATAAGACTTCATATACATTTTAAGTTTCCGTCATCCCCGAGGGGAACAAGCGACGTGACAATCATGGGCACCAGTCGCAGCCTTTCCTCTCTCTATGTTTTCTCTCCATAGAGTGTTAGATGCGGCTGGAGCCATCTAATGCTATCACTCGCATCAGGCATGGTGTTCTTTTCCAATCCTATTCTTTCAGGGGGAAAAGACCCCTCAGAGACCACATCCTGCCCAGGCTGGGGAGGTCAACGTGTGGCAAATACGTCACATGGGCTTACAAGCCACACATGGAAGTGATTGGTGATATGTCCTGCCTAGTGTGGAGGGCGCTCTACAAACACAGCGACCGGGGGCAGAGGGGACGGTCCAAGGGAGATGCAGGTCTGCCGAGAGGGGGAGAGTACTATGGAAAATAAGACACAGGGGATTAATGTGATAACCGAGCCCTGTGGAGAACCTATAGTACAGAGTAAATAGTACCCGTAGTGGGTCTTGTCGGGAATTCCTCCACTGAATTTGCGAGCATCAGGGCTAGGGAGTAAGAACATGGGGAGCAAAAGTTTTGTGGGTTCACCTGGGAGTAAGAGCACACGTGTTCACCTCAGAGGAGGGGAAAGGTGCTATGCACAAGCAGTACACCTGGTCAGCTGTTCCGTATTACCGAGTTCTATGTGCTCGGACCTGACAAAATACGGGACGAGACTGACACAACCCGAAGATTATAGAATCTCGCAAATGTATTGGGTGTTGCCCAACCCGCTGCTCTACTGATGGGCCTGGGTCTGATAGCCCAATGCTATGGTGTTGACGACCCAGTGGGCAAGCCTCTGTTTGGGGACAGCGTTCCCTTTCCGCTGTCCGCCAAAGCAAACAAAGAGCTGCTCGGAACATCTAAAGCTCAGTGTGCGGTCCAATAGGTGCGCAAAGCACGCACCGGACACAGCAACGATAAGGCTGGGTCTCCTCCTGTGAGATCCGAGCACCAAGTATGAGTAGGCCAACAAAGGGCGGGCCTGGCCTTGCACAGGGCTTATGTAAGTAGGGTCACTGGGGGAAAAGCGTACTCGTGCAGCCCCTGTGGTCAGCTGTGTGCCAGCGCGTCTGTCCCGAGTGGGGCTCCCGTCAGGGTGTATCAGAGCAGGCTGCGGGAGGATTTCCGAGAGGCTAACATGTCTATCTGTGCTTTGCCCCGTCGATTCTGAATCAGCTGGACCACCTGGAGGCTGAGGTGCTTGAGTACCTGGTCCTTGTGGGTGCACAGTGACTCTCGAGAGTGAGCTAGAATCAGCCAGTCATCAAGGTAATGGAGTACGCGGATGCCCACTTCTCTTAGCGGGGCAAGGGCAGCCTCTGCAACCTTCATGAAGGTGCGAGGGGACAGGAACGAGCTGAAGGGGAGGACCTGGTACTAGTACGTCTGGCCGTCAGACGTGAGCCGTAGGACGGGTCTGTGTCGAGGCAAAATTGGGATGTGAAAGTACACGTCCTTCAGGTCTACCACTGCGAACCAATCTCTATGCTAGACGCATGTTATTATACGTTTCTGAGTGAGCATCTTGAACGGAAGTCTGTGTAAGGCTCTGTTTAGTACTCACAGGTCTGAGATTGGCCGCAACCCACTGTGTTTCTTGGGTATGATGAAGTGAAGGCCGTAGAAACCCTTCTTCTACGATCACATTTAATGTACCTGGTGGAGCTTCGCAGCGGGGGGAGCAGGTAATATTATGTCGGGGAGCAAAGTTGCGTCCTGACGGAAAACTCAAAGCACATACCTTGCTCTGCACACCTGGCTGGGGGTGGGAAAGTGACTGAGGAGGAGGTCCTATGGAGGCATCCTCTAGACTCGTCAGAACCAGCCTGCCGGGAGTCTACAGTCGAAGGTGTGGGTGCGAAGGGAACGCTTCCACGGTGCCGTGACTGTATGTGTTTGTCGCCAGAATACCGTGAGAACGGCGTGAATCAAGGAGTGAGGAACCTGCACTTTTGGGTACCACAGCCCGGTTGGGGTGTGGCAAAAGGTTTCCCTGCCGGCCCTCCACCGGTGGATGAAGTGGTCTAGAAGCCAGCTCCATAGCTGCCGTCTCGGTGGGTGGCCATCGCCTGTCCGAGTGCCCACGCTGTGACCTTCGTGGCCCGGAAGGTGAGGTCAGTTGCTGAGCACAGTTCCTGCAACACATCAGGATCAGGACTACCCAAGTTCATTTCTTTAAGTGCCTTGGCCTGGTGGGTTTGCAGGAGGGGCGTGGCATGCAGAGCGTAAGCGGCCCGTCCGGTGGCTCTGTAGGCTTTGGATGACATGGACGACTTCATCCTACAGGCCTTGGAGGGGAGTACCGGGCGATCCCGCCAGGCGGTCGCATTTTGCCAACACAGGCGCACCACAACTGCTTTGTCCACCTAGGGGACCACCGTGTACCCGCCGTCGAAGGTAGTGAGAGCGGACGAGCAATGAGATCAGCTTCGGGCAGTAAAAGGTGCTCTCCACGACTTCATCAGCTCGTCATGCACTTCCGGGAATAAAGGAACCAGGTAGCATGGCTGTGAGTGGCGCCCTAACCCAAGCAACCAATCGTCTTGTCGTAAGTGCTGAGGGGGAACGAGGAGTTCCGGTCCAGCCCAATGCTCACGGCGGCCCGGGCAAGCATGCCGAATATCTGCACGTCAGCCTCAGATTGGGCGAGCAGACCCAAAGTAGGCAGCCCAGTTGAGTCCTCAGCATCAGAGGCTGCAACACATTCTGATGCAGCGTCTATATTCTCATCCAGCTCTGGGAATCCGAAAGGAGACATCAGACTGGCCGTGGGGCGAGGCGGTCTCGCATCGGACCCGGACGGGGGTAAACGAGCGTGCTGGGGGGCGGGTGGTTCGTGGGGATTTACCCAGTGAAACGGCGGTCGCTGTATTCCCCAGATCACGTTCATCTTCCTTCGGAGGAAGGAAAGCTGCGACCGCAACGTTGCCATATTCATGTTCTCGCAATGAGAACATGAACCATTCATAAACACTACCTCAGTGTGATCGCAGCCCAGACACGTGAGGCAGCGCCCATGAACATCAGAAGTGGAGAGATATCTGCCGCATCCAGGAACTACACAAATGTGGAAAGGCATCTTTAAAAAGACGCGTTTTAAAAAAAAAAATTCAACGCCAATGTGTCCTCTTTTAGAGAAAATACTCTTTTAGAGGTTATTTGCTCCTTTAGAAGACCTGTTGAAGTGCCCATGGGCGTAGACTGCACTAGCGTGCAGAGAAGAGAAAAGCCGCTGGTAACGCGACGTAAGATCCAACAACAAAGCTCTGCAGAGGTGAGTGGACTGTAGTGGAAACGTCAGCTTGCTGAACACACAACCGCTTGACTAAAATCTGAATGAACAGCCGTATTGCGCCCTCCTTTGTACCCGTATGTCCGGGGGAGGTACATGCAAGTTCTGTTTGCCAATTTTTCATTGGCCTTTTCTCAAGTTCAGAGGCAACCGAGGCTCTCAAGAGAACCCTAGTGTCATTACATCGACACAACGTCGAGTGAGTGACAGAAGGAGAACATATATCATACATAGAATGAACAGCGTAATCATAAATTAAAGGCACGTTTTTTTTTTTTTTATAATTTACAAAATCAAAAAGTCATTTATTCACCCTCATGTTGTTGCAAACCCATTTCCTTTTTCTCTCTCATGGAAAACAATATAAATGACAAAGTTTATTAGCTTTTGCTTATACAATTATTGACATAAAACTGGCACCACACGTCTTTATGCATCATATTTTAATGTGCACAAGAAAAAATTGATTTTGAGAGCTTAATAACGACTTAAATTTCAGTCTATTCCTTACATAAAGCTATTGAATGGTGTCAGAAGGCTTGGAATATAGTCATATTGACTACTTTTATGTATTTTTGTGATTTAGGGAGCTTGAGACCCTGTCCCATTCACTTTCACTTTGAGGAAAATAACATTGTGAACATTTTGCTTAACATTCCTTTTGAAGACAAAAGAAAATCATACAGGTTTGCAACCAAATAAAGGTGAGTAATTGATGAACATATGTTAAGATGTAAAGTTAAAACAGAATAGGTAAATCTACTGCCCATGCCACATCATTGACCAAATACAATATCAGCACAAAGAAATTTACAATTGAAAGGTAAGCATGTCCCAAAAACTGTTGATCAATATTGTCAAAGGTGAATGTGGTTCTGGGGGAGATTTTTGATGCAAATTAGCAATCCAGATGAAGTGAATGATGGATTAAGGCCAGATTTAGGGATACATTTAGTCTTGGTAAGCTTAAGTCTAGCTTCTAAATAAAGCTTCACATACTGTAGTTATTCTGGATATTCGGCAAGTTTATTTTACTTTTGCCAGAAATGCTTCAAGCTTGACATTAACATTTCAGCAAATCCTAATGCAGAAATCCTTTTATCACATTTTGTCTTTACTTCAGTATATGATTGTCACCTAGCAATCTTGCATGCACAGTGTCCTTCTTTTTAATGTACTGCTTTGTGGCCTTAACAGAAAATGGATGAATCTCACAATGAAATGGCTGGATCATATTTCACCCAGCCATTATTTCATCATATTTCAATGAGAATGAGATTTCTTTTCATATTACAGTAAAGATATTGAATAAAATAATTGTTTTTATAACAGGAAATAGAATGGGATTTTTATTACAATAATGAGAAATAAGATTATTTTCCAATTAAAGTAATGAGATTAAGATTTTTTCACATTATAGTAATGAGAGTGAGATTTCTTCTCATTACTGTAAAAATAAAGAGATTTTTTTCTCATTACAGTACTGAGAATGAGATATTTTCATATTACAGAAAAAGTTAGATTTTTTTCATTACAGTAAAGAGAATGAGATTTCTTCTCATTACAGTAAAAATAAAAATATTTTTCTCATTACAATAGTGAGAGTGAGATATTTTCATATAACAGAAAAAGTGAGATTTTTCTCATTACAGTAAATTGAATGAGATTTCTTCTCATTACAGTAAATATAAAGATATTTTTTCTCATTACAATAGTGAGAATGAGATATTTTCATATTACAGTAAAACAAAATTAGCATTACAGAAAAGAGAATTACATTTTTTCATATTACAGTGAAATAAATGTGATTTTTTTTCTCATTACAGGAAAGAGAATGACATTTTTCCACATTACAGTTAGAAGAATTTTTTTTTCTCAGAGAAATCAGATTTTTTTTATAACAGAATTGAGAATATGATATTTTCAGTAAAGAGACAGATTATTTATCATTACAGTAAAGAGAATGAGATTTCTTCTCATTACAGTAAAAATAAAGATATTTTTTTTCTCATTACAATAGTGAGAATGTAATATTTTCACATTACAGTAGGCTATTCTGCCCTACAAAACAAAAAGGCAGTAACTGCATTTTTGGTCAAAAATGAGTTATTATCATTTTCATGACATTCAAGGCATCCTTTGTTATGTGATAAAACATTTTATCTCAAATGTGTGTCATTTTGGAGAAAAATGGTAGTCGTTTGTACAGTAACTGCAAAAAGCCCTGACAGGATAACTTTAAAGTCATTTTTCTCAGTTCTGCACTCTGTGTAGTTACTGCCTTTTTGCTTTGTAGGGCAGTATAGAGTACAGACAATTGGGAGTGTGTGGAGGAGAATATGCCTAATTGTCATTAAAATAATATATATGTAAATACATTTTGATTTTGGGGTAAATTATAAAACATACATTTCTTAAAAGTTTTCGTAAGATTCACCAGATAGAACAAGTATAGAACAGCTGCTTTAGTCTTAACTCACTGTGGTTTACTTATGAAATGTTGTTGACAAATGCTGCTTTGTAATAAAATGTCATGTGATATCATATTCTCTCATCAACAAATGTATTTTAGCTGATGTAATCATCATCTGATTTTTTTTAATGCAGCTTATTTTTATAAAACTAATTTTGCATACAAGTTTTTAACAGTTTTGTACATTACTACTCTCTGTAGTTTTTAACAATGACATAGATACAGTTTTTATATATACACAGTGCATTGTGCAATTCACAGACACATTTGTAGAACATATCAAATCAATTTATGTGGATATTGATGATTTACATTGCAGCTTATGAATGCACTGCCCATGCAGTCTCACCCATGTGATGCTGCACTCTTGCGTGAACCCATGTCTTAGCCCTCTAAATGACCCGTGTCTTTCTTTCTCCATAAAGAACTTGGTGTTCAGAAAATAGTGGCAAGAACAAGAATAACCCCTTCTTCTTGGACAATTCTTAATTCAAGGATTAATTATTTACCCTCCCCTAATGTCACATCCACTGTCAAGTTGAGCACTGTTCTTGAAAATTTACAATGAGGTAGTGATTGTGGCAAAACCCAGGTGTGATTTTTAACACATGTAATAATGGACATAATTGATATGTGGGCTGGAATGATGGGTGGCATTGCAACACATTTTATCAGCTATTATTCTTCAAAGAAATTATTTACAGTAGTAATGTATTTAAAAACTGCAGAGACTGTTAAACAGAATTAAGGCAAACGATTATCAGTCAACCAAAAAGAGAAAAGCCTCATTTGATAGCGATAACTGCTGATAGCATTAGTGTAAATGAAAAGAACTGTCCCTGATGTTTCTACAACATACTAATAATGTTAACATTTTACTCTACTGTGAGACAGAAAATATCACAGAATATCACTGAATAATTATCAATAACAGAGATGTTTAGTAATGACGTCAATTTCTAGGCAAACCTGGTTAATTCGCCACAGGTCCTTATGTAGCAACCTGTTTGCAACTTACATTTTTTAAAACACTCAACAATTTCAAAATTCATGTTTGATGCAAATGCAATGTAAATCAATTGAAATTCATAAAAAGGGTGAGTTTCATCCAGTGCCTCGCAAATAGTGAGCCATTTTACCTCACGTGTTATAAATGCTTAATAGTACTTATTCAACATGTATAACCTATGAAAATGTATTTTCTTCATTTAAAGTGGACAAATGAAAACTTTATTAAGGAGTTTCCAATATTAAAACCTATGCACATAAAGTTCAGTACGGTTTAATGGTCATCAGGCTTTATTATATAATACTGTATATGCTGTGAATGAGCTTGAAGACCTGAATTTCTTTTTTGTAGAGGACTTTATGTAAGTATTGAGAGCACTCGGAGTAGCACCACTCATTAAACATCAACGTGACAAGGAAAGTGATGACACAGTCAAAAAATTACTGCATTGACTATAAACACAAAACGGACTGTAGCAAAATGAAATAATTCCTCCTTTTTATTATCATGAATTAGAGCATTTTATTTTTAAATTAAAATAAGTATGAAGAAATGTAATGCATTTTAATTATCTGAATATTTTATATATATATATATATATATATATATATATATATATATATATATATATATATATATAAAATATTCAGATAATTAAAATGCATTACATTCTTGTAGCAGAAGAGTTGATCATTAATAAGACAATACAAAAGCGGCTTTAGAATACAATGTATTGTTTACTACCATATTATTGATCATAAGTCAATCATTGGCATACAGTTCACAGCAATCCATTTCACAAGTGAATTTGTCAATCAGTTGGAGATTTATTATGAGGGCTTGTTTAAGGACTGTCAATGTACACCTGCATCAGACATGCTTGTGTAGCGTCTCGGGTGCGTTGCATAATAAACATAACATTTTTAGGTCACTGAGTCAAGTTAATAATAGTTTAATACTCAATCTTTAAACACATCTTGAGATCCCTTAGTTTGAATTTGCGCTCCAAGTGTTTTGAACGCAAGAACGTTACGCATGATTGTGTTGTTGCTGCTGGAGGGTTGTTTTCTTCACTGTATAAACTGTGCGTTGCTCATACAGGTGATGTTTCACTTACTGCCCTCTGGAGTAAACTGGTGGTACTACAAGCTTGCATTTCTCAGGAATCTTCCTTATTATGGTCCAGGGGCCATTGCGATTAATTACGTTAATTTTTTTAGTGCTTTATTTTTAATCAAATTAATCACACTGTATTAACGCGTTAAATCGACAGCCCTAATTTTGACATATAAAAGGTCTTTCTATTATAAAAACAAACTGTAAATTACAGAACTCAAAACTTAATCCCCAATGCAATAAAAGCATTTATTGAAACCAAGCTGAAAAAATGAAAAAAAAAACTTCCATGACTACCTTTCGTCACTTGGGGTACATTAATTCATGACCGGATCTACAGTGAAAAAACAACATCACCTACTTTACGCAATCACACTCTTGACACCACCCAGTGATGCTTTTGTTCATGAACTGAGAGAGATAGAGTGCGGGACAGACAGGTCTAGTGTGGTCTAAATATTCCTAAACACCAAAGGGGACCCATCTGGACTAATCTGAATTATTTTTGTATATGAACATGAACTACACAGATGTCTTTGATGGTTGTATCTGGCACTGCTTTTAAAAATGTGTCAAGTCACAATTCTGAAAAGGAAAAGCCAGTCGGTTTCATTCAGCTGCTGTTCTTCTTGTTGTTTGAGCACAAACATGTCATAGACATGTTCTCACACCCATCTGTGCTTTTTTATTTTTGGTGTATGTAAACATGCACTAGATGGACATCTTTGACAATCTTAATAAGTTTCTAGCGATGTGTATTTCAGTGCAGGACTGGTGCATTTAGTTTAAACTGTGCTCTGATGCATGTGCATCATGTGGAAGGATGGGGCAGGTAAAAACACATGGACCCAATAGCAAAACAGTAAGTAACAGTTCCATTCATGAATATTTCAAATGTCATGACTGTTTGTCAACACCCTGTTTACATTGATGATACAATACATTTTGACCACTCATGGGTAAAGTGAATAATGTTGATCGTCTCACAAATCAAGGTCTGGGTAGATTAGATGGTGAGCAAACAATCAGTTCTTGAGGTCAACGTGTTTTTTTGTGTTGTTTCCCCACTTTTTTAATTTGGAATTCTCAATGCACTCTAGGTCCTCGTGGTAGCTTAGTGATGAATCTCAGTTGCCTCTGCATCTGAGACCACCAACCCGCGCATCTTATCACGTGGCTTGTTGAGCGCGTTAACATGGAGACATAGTGCACGTAGAGGCTTCACACTAATCTCTGTGGCATCCATGCATAACTCACCATGCGCCTCAATGAGAACGAACTACATTATAGCGACCACAAGGAGGTTACCCCATGTGACTCTACCCTCCCTAGCAACCGGGCCAATTTGGTTGCTTAGGAGACCTGGCTGGTACCACTCAGCACACCCTGGATTCAAACTCCATTTTCTTTTACATCACATGGACGGCCATGTGTGTGCACCTTTTACCTGGGCTAGGGATGGCACCAGGATGCACTGTGGGAAGATGAAAAGCCGGTGGAGAGAGTGTGATGCTCCAGGCAATGTTCTGCTAGGAAACCCTGGGTCTGACCATTCATGTGGACTTCAATTTGACATGTGCCACCTACCTAAACATTATAGACCAGGTACACCCCTTCATGGCAATGGTATTCCCTAACGGCAGTTGCCTCTTTCAGTAGGATAATACGCCCTGCCACACTGTACACATTGTCTGGGAATGGTTTGAGGAAAATAATGAAGAGTTCAAGGTGTTGCCCTGGCCTCCAAATTCCCCAGATATCAATCGAATCTGTGGGATGTACTGAACCAGCAAGTCCGATACATGGCAGCTCCACCTCGCAACTTACAGGACTTCAAGGATCTGCTGCTAATGTCTTGGTGCCAGATACCATAGGACAACTTCAGAGGTCTTGTAGGGTCTATGCCTCAGTGGGTCGGCACTGTTTTGGCAGAACATGGAGGACCAACAGCATATTAGGCAGATGGTCATAATGATTTGGCTCATCAGTATACAGCGGGCGAATCTGTTGACATGATATGCCACAGCGGCTTGAGGCTGTCTACACTAAGCATGTCAACACAAACTTGTTAAACTGTTTATTTGTGTTGTTGGCAGTAGTAACACCAACGTGAGCAGTGCAAGATGGAATGGGACACCCATTTACTAACTGCACTATGAAATGTGCAATAATGGACACTTCCATGCTAGACATCATTATTAATTATGGATTTTTTGGCAATGCGACATGCCTTTAGATTCTGGTGTAGACAGGGTTTGTGTTAACAGTTGTGTTTGAAATGAACTGTACATTCAGATGCAATGTGTTGGATGCATGTTAGGCTAAATGTAAACCCTGAAATTTAGTTTTAGAAAATTGTGGTGCTTGCTCTTTTTATTCCGACTGAATTTCAAATATGGCAGTATTTGAAGGGCTGCATGATGTTAGCCAATCATAACAGCGAGCATTTACACTGAAGTTAAATGAGATGCAGAGGCCAAAACTGAACGTTTCAGACAGAGGGTGGAATCTATAATATAATACCAAATTATGACAAAAATTTTTTTAGTAACATTATCAGTGGACATCAATGAAGATGATAAAACAATATAAAAAAATAGTGTTTCATGACTGCTTTTAAAAGTTGTAAAAGTATTGAATGAAATTTGCCCTTGTTATACATGTTGCTATAATTGCATTAATTATAATGCATTTATAAATGACTTATTAGTAATTAATGAACTCCTTTACAATCCCTTAACAAATGTTTACCCCCCAAAAAAATCTGTAATTCTCTCTGATAAAATTATTATATGACTAATGGCAACAGTTGCTAAGGTAGGACTGGTCAAAAAAGTTTTTAAGGCGGGGCTTGGCATAGGATCAATTGTTTTGCTGTCCCTAAACCACATTTCCTTGTAAAATGCTACAAGATTCTGCAAAATACGGAATGTGTCAGAACATCTCTACAACTTCCTCTTTATTCGTTTACTTTAACTATTATACATATGGTATCATGACATCAACATCAAGTGCATAGTTCCTCCTTCTCTCTTAAGTGTTTTCTGAACAGAGCTTTTCAGTGACTCAGATACACTGCACATCTTGCTTGGGCTTATCTGTGATTGCAAGAGGTTGCCCATCCATCATCTCCTCACGTTCCTCTTGACATTTCAGGGTCTTCAAATAAGGTCAGCTTGCATTTTCTCCCGGAGCTGGCTCAAACTCACCTTGCTGAAGGCTGTACCGACCAGAACACAGGCAGTCCTTTGAGGTGTAGCATGTTGACATTGTGTATCCAACTCAGTGCAATAAAGACAAGCCCTGTGACTGTCCGCCAGGCCATTCGAGAAGCGAGTGGAGTTGCTAACATCCTTGTTGCAGCGTAGGGATGTTAGATGGTTCAAATCCTTCTCTCCAGGCACAGGGCTTCCCTTACAAGGGCTGGAACAAATTCGCCTGCGTATGTGAGCAGTGTCCCTGCTCAGAGATTTACGAAAGTTGGGTTTGAATAGCAGGTATACCACTGGGTTGTAGATGGTAGAGGATTTGGCAAATATAGCTGCTACTGCAAAGGCTACAGGTGGGACTTGATTGAGTCTTCCAAATGCAGCCCACATTGCTACAATAGCATAGGGGCTCCATGCTGTCAGAAAACCAGTACACACTGCCACTGAGAGCTATGAGAGGCAAAAGAGAACACATCTATACTCAGAAGAGCATTTATGAAGAACAGAATTAAAGTTAAGCTAGTTAACTAGCTTCTTAAAAGGTTAAATATTTTTCTTTGGTCAACCAGCAAAAAGACATTTGTATTTTTATTTTTTGCTGTTGAACAGCATAGCTGTGCTGGTTCATCAGCTATACCAACACTTAACCACCACTAACCAGCATTAACCAGCTTGGACCAGCATGAAAATTTATGCTAGTCTTAGTTGGTCTTTTTAGCAGGGTACAGGTGCTTTAAAAAAATCCAAAAACCAATTTGCTGACCTAAGGAACCCATAATGTAACAAATATTGTTTTTAATCTCCAAAGATCAATCTAGCCTACCCAAGCCTACCCAAGGACCAATAAAACAAAATTGGTTATTGATAAAAAGGTTCTTTGCTTAACTTAAGGTGCCAACTCACCTTTACAATGAGGATATGTGCATTTGTTGTCTTGGTCTGTGGTGACACGTGTTGCTGTACTGCCTGCCGTGACCCTTGCACTGTGATGAGGATCAGGATGTAGGAGAGGAGAATGATGGCAAGGGGGACAGCATAACAGAAGAGGAAAAGGCAGATGATGTAGGACATGGACAGAGTATCATGACCAGGTGCATACCTGTGAGTTGAACACAGGACAGGATAATGGTCATAGAGGAAATTCAGGAGACCTGTGTTACAGCTGTAACAAATGTAAAACAAACTGTAGAGATTATAGTAATCTGGTGAAGAGGGCTGCAATGGGATCTTAATCGAGCATGCCAAACACTATGAATTCAGCAACAGTAGGTCGAAAGTTTTGCTGTTGAAATCAATCTGTGCTTACTGAAATTTGAACCACTGCTCCCAGTGCCCCAAACTGGAAGTGTAAGCTGTAAATGATGTAATACAGTCAACAGGAATGCATATTTTATTAAGCATACCCCAAACCCCAACCCTAAACCTAACCATTAGTTGAAAATGCAAACTCTGAATTACCATTATGTAATCACGATTACTTTCTGGTTTCCACTGGACCAGAACCTGCAAGATGCAGAATGCTTGTGAAACACGCTTTTAGCAGCACTAGAGGAAAAATTGTTCACTCTACAATTGGTTAAAAAATGTCTGATGTGGGATGGCGCTTGTCAATAATATGACTGAATGGGGATAATTTCAGGGTACATTAACTTTCAGAAGCAATATGTTAACAATAATGTTGAACATGTAGGGCACTATAGTGACTTTAAAGGTTAAGTGTGTCAATTTCATTGTTAAAATACTTTCTCATATCCCAGTTATGTAAAGAGATGTCCTTGGGGCTGTGGCTCAGTTGGTAGAGCGGGTTGGTCGCTAATCGCAGGGTTGGTGGTTCGAATCCTGGCCCATACGACTCCATGTGCCGAAGTGTCCTTGGGCAAGACACTGAACCCTAAGTTGGTCCTGATGGCAGGCTAGTGCCTTGCATGACATATTGGTGTATGAATGTGTGGGTGAATGAGTCAACAGTGTGAAGTGCTTTGAATACAGAGAAGGTTAAAAAGGCGCTATATAAGTGCAGACCATTTACCTTAAAAAAAAAATCAAGAGTTTGTGGCAAATAAATAAAATAAAAAAATAAATTTGCCACTGATTATTTTCACATGCAAATGAGCTTTGCAGCAACTTGTGTCAAATTGCCCTTAATTGCAAAAAGGTTTGCTGCAGGTTCACCACTACCGGTGAAGAGAGACAAACTTCTGGCAAACATTTTTGGCAAATCACAAGCTCATTTGCATGTTAAAATAACGAGCGGAAAAATTTATCAATGGTTAAGGCTCTGGGTTGCTGACCAGAAGGTTGGGGGTTCAAGCCCCAACACTGCCAAGATGCCACTGTTGGGCCCTTGAGCAAGGCCCTTGACCCTATCTGCTCCAGGGGTGCCATATCATGGCTGACCCTGCACTCTGACCCCAGCTTTGCTGGGATAGGTGAAAACAAAGAAATTTCACTGTATATATGAAAAATGTATAATGTGTGACAATAATAAAGGTTTTTTTTTCTTCTTCATAAATGCTTTCTATAAATTTGTATCTGTGTTTTTATTTTGATTTAATTTTGACAATTTTGGATTAAACATTAGGAACGTTGTGAAATAATTATGAATTATGTGCAAACAGTCTCCCGCCTTTCCAGGGGACCTGTTCATTTAACCAAAACACAATGTTTATATAATGACAATTTCATGAAAATGTCTAACAATAACATTTGCAAAACTCATTTAACCTGCCCAGGTAACAGATAGTAACAGGAGAATAATAATTTTTACATTATCTGAAGAAGATGTGAATGGTGCTTGCCCAAGCAAAACTAGGGTGTTTTTAGTGCTTTTTGCTATCCCGTGGTATGTGGTCACTAGGGTGTTCATATATACTGATTGTATATATTGTTTTTTGTACAAGCCTGTCACCTCATAAACCAGGTAAATGATTCTTGATCTTATTTTCTGGCAAGCTTTATTCTTCATCAATGTTACAAAAATACATATTATCTAAACTGTACAGACAAAATCCACAAGTAAAACAGAATTATGTCCAATACCAATTTGCTTGATTCTTGCCATGATTCTTTAATTGAAATTCCTCCAACTCTTTCAATCTACCTCTTTGCAGTTTCAGTGTGCCAACATGGCAACCTCCACCTCCCCACCACCACCAGTCGAGTCATAGTCTCCTGCAGGGGGGTAGGATCCTTGCCCGTTGCCTCTTAACGTTAAAGATGAAGTTCCCAACTAGAGTCAGGAATATACTGGATCTCTGCTACACAACAATAAAGGATGCATATTGCTCTGTCCCTAGAGCAGCTTTGGGATTCTCTGATCACTGTCTGGTTCATCTTCTTCCAACCTACAGACAGACATTAGCCTAGCCTGTAGTAAGGACTGTAAAGAGATAGACCAATGAAGCAGAGCTGGAACTACAAGCCTGCTTTGATTGCACTGATTGGAGTGTTTTTGACTCGCTCTGACCTTCAATTCACACAAGACTAGGAAATCTTCAGGCCCAGATGGTGTTTCACCCACGTGTCTTAGATCCAGCTAACCAGCTGGCCCCAATCTTCACACAGATCTTCAATAGATCACTGGAGCAGTGTGAAGTCCCATGCTGCTTCAAATGCTCAATCATCATTCCTGTCCCAAAGAAACCAAAAATCACAGGACTTAATGACTACAGACCTGTCGCCCTGACATCTTTGGTCATGAAATCATTTGAGAGACTGGTGTTGGCCCACTTGAACTGGACCCTTTCTAGATCCCCTTCAATTTGCTTATCAAGCAAACAGGTCAGTGGAGGATACAGTCAACATGGGATTGCATCATATCCTGCAACATCTGGACAGGCCAGGGACATATGCAAGGATCCTTTTTGTGGACTTTTGTGGAGTTCGGCTTTCAACACCATCATCCCAGCTATACTCCAGACTAAACTACACCAGCTCTCTGTTCCCACGTCTATCTGTTAGTGGGATACCAGCTTTCTGACGGACAGGCAGTAGCTTATGAGACAGGGGTAATTGATATTTAAAAAAGGGAAATTGTTCGCTAGGTCTCTGGAACTTATTGTAAGATGACATCATAATAGCAATTGTAAAATGTAATGTAAAATATTTAGATCTTTAAAATTGCAGATTAGGCTGCAGAAATATTAGCTCACACTTTAAATATATGTTATAAAAATTATTTGTCAGAATTTTCAAATCTCTGTGATTTGATTTATTTATTTTTGAGGAGGGCATGAATGGAATGTAATGGCGATTGAGAGATATGCCTCAAAAGACAAAGTTGTATCAAAGTTGATACATGGATTTCAACATGCGTTTTCAATAAAATTATGTACAAAATTTTAACCAAGAACAGGTTGCTTATATTCAGCAAATACTCATTTTAAAATACCAGTAGCAATATAATCAATACTGTCACTTTTACTCTATTAAAATCAGCAAAGATTTCACATAAAAAACAAGTGCATGCCATACAAATATTTGTACTAATATTTTTCCATCAAAAAATATTCACCAGGTGGCATCAGATATCTAGTATATTGCAGACTACAGGATTTGTGGTTATTGATTATGTTAATGATGCACAGGCTTTAGAAAATATCATATCAAATTTGATACAGGCGGCATTATAGGGTTGAGTATTTTTCTTATCAGCTACTTCAACTTTTACTTGAGTAAATTTCTGTGAAGGTATCTTTACTTTTACTTAAGTATGATGAATGGATACCTTATACAAAACTGACAGTTAGCAACCACCCAGAACACCAAAGGAACAATCTAGCCATGACCTAGAAAAGCTCTAGCAATGAATCAGAACACCCTAGCAACATAAGAGCAACATACTAATACCCCCTCAGAACACATTTGCAACCGCATGGCAATGACCTGGCAAAGATCCACAACACCCTAGCATCATGGCAGCAGAATTTGCATGGACAAGCACCAATGTAAAAATCTAGCTATTCGAGCATTTCCGTTTGGTGTCACTAGTGGCATGGAAAAAAACCTTTAGCCTTTAAGGTGACATATTGGCATGCAGTGGCAGGTTTTCTGAGAATCCTTTAGTGCTTCAATTTTCTATAAACATGCTCTCAGGTGCTTACCAGTCTATGCAACATGCTGTGCCATACGGTTCAGGCCCATAGTGGCCCCAATTTGCCAGTGGACCCACGGCAAACACTGTGGCATAGCACCACACGCCCACTATCATCAGACAGGCATGAGAATAGGAGAATTTGTTACCTGGTAAGAGAAAGCAGGGCAATGTCATTCATTTTTCATCACATTCTGATCTTATACTCATTGTTTGGGAATGTTACTTTTGAATTAGACATCTTATTAATGTGTAGAATATTCCTTTACTACTTTCTAGTTACCAAGAGTGTTGGATAAATTACTTCTGAAATGTAATCTGGTACTGATTACAAATGTAAAAAATAAAGATATAATCAGTAACATAATCTTTTAGGTTACATTTACACTAAGTGTATTAAGTACCAGTTCACACTGATTTGCCATTTGTAAGTCCCTGAGTACGCCACCCCCCCCCCCCAACGATTCTTTGAAAGTTGAGACTGATAAGTAATGTAATTGACATGTAGTCATGCAATCGTTAAAAAAGTAACAGTAATCTGATTATGCACATTTAAAAATGTAATCTACCATAGACCTCCTTACTTGTGAACAGTTGATTAAAATTAATATAGCGCAACAGTGCCTGCCCACTTATTCTGCCATCTGGGTTCTGTAAGTATTTTTCCCTTTCATTTCTTCCAAAGACTTTTCATAAAATCCTCCATTAAAGAGTTAAGCATAAGGCAAACAAACCAGCTCTGAGGTGAACAACAGCATTACAGACTTCACTTTACTTTTACTTTGTTTTTAGGCAAAAAAAAGTATTTGAAAATCCGACAAAAAGACAAAGGTCCAAGTCTGTGTACTTACCGTCTTTCATGAGTGCACAGACAACAATACCTTGAAGCATTGCAAATGACGTAATCGAATATAAAATTATGGAAATATATAAAACCATTGCTTTTAGGTTGATGATTATAAGTATAGAAACAGTATATTTTACTTCTATTGCGATTATTCTGATATACACAAATACATAAGTAGTTTGAGAGTGCAGGGAAACCGACTTGTTTGCTTCACTGGAGTGGGAGGTTGATTCCGGGCTTATTTTGCGGGCTTTGTTGGCCGCGATGCTCTGATTGGTGAAGCTGTCTCTGCTGGATCATAGGTAATGTAGTTGTTCAACTGGATTTCTGCTATTAAAGATGATTTTTAAACAAAGTTGAGATAACGCAGACAGATGGCTTCAACGGAAGCATATATCATCGACGAACAACCTTGTAACTCACTGTAGGTCTGTCTTTAAAGGTATAGCGCTGAAAATTAATTAATCTGAAGAAATGAATGGGAGTTTTACTTCTGGAACCAGACTGTTGCGCTGTATTGCAAAAATGCCTCAGAAAAGAGAAGTTAGTTCTCTGAAAAGATTTAGAATAATTTATTTGCACATAACACTTATACATCCTTTCTGAAATAATTATTTCATTGCGACCCACAAGTGTCTGCCACCCTGCCACCTACAGAGTCCATCTGTTCACCTGCCGTCCACCTCCAAACTCACCCAAGTGCTTTTAAACGGTACCATCTGCATTATCTCCTCTCTCTGTATCAGAAGTTGAAACTCCAAAAAGCCTGACATAACTAATGAACTCTAATGAGTTGGATCTGGAGAGTATTGACCAAAATGTTGAATGAAGACTGCCAATTTGAACCTTAATGAAAGCTAGAATATCTAATCAGGATAATAAAAGTCATAAGGTGATAGATTTGACCTTCAGCTGCATCCCACAATAGATGCATGTGGCTGCATATGATTAATTAAGATACGTTGGTGGGCCACAGAGGAAGATAAATGTATTCTTTGTCAATACCATAGTTTGGGAAGCAGACTTTAAGGCAGCAGACGGAAGACAGAGCGGTGAGATTTGTCAAGCTGGACAAGCCGAAGAGAACGCCACATACGGCATAGCATAAACAGGTTAGCTCTCCAAAAAGCCACCTGAGAGAGAGAGAGAGAGACAGTAAGAGAATCAATAAAAGAAGGTAGTGGTGACTATAATTTTTCTGTATTTAGACTGCAACAGCAACATATCTGAAGGTACATTTATAGTTAGAGGAATTTGCTTGGTGGCAGTCAAGTCGCCAAGTGCCGTTAATGACATAATGCAGGGGGTGGAGTAATATCTTCTGCAGAGATCAAATTGATATAAAATTATAACAGCTGATTTAAACATAAACCAGAAAGCCGTTTAATGTGAGAAAACTGTAAAAGACACGAAAGCGGTGTGCACTGATTCATGCGACAGATGCATTGCACTGCAATAGTGGGGTTTCCCTCAACATCGGACTTCGGGATTCCTCCGACGCACTTGAGCAAATACGAATATGCGTAGTCTTCACAAACCTGTAACAATGGCACTTATGCGGACACATAAGCCATGTTCTCCAACAGAAACCTTGTGTTAAAGTGTGTTAAAATACTTTCTCTTAACAGCCTTTAATCCCTTATATGCTGTAAAATAGGCTGCATTCGATTTTACATGAAGTTTCAGAACGCAACTTGCTACAAAACCTCGGAATAAACTGTTTTCTTAAGTGCATGTAAATGTTGTCAAAGTCTTGACATAACTGTATATAGTATATACTTTTTTTTACATTACATACTGTGTGTTAGCCAGCAGGTGGTGGCAGATGATAATTTTGTTTGTAATATGAGTCATAAATGTGATGTGAAGTGAATCCGCATCAGCTGTTTACATACAACAAAGAATTCTTGCTGCAAACTGCTTGTGTAAATGTACCTTGAAATGTCTTTTATATATATATATATATATATATATATATATATATATATATATATATATATATATATACCACAAAAGGTGCATTTATATCAACATTTTAATGTGGAAGAGAGGTGGCATAAAAGTATTTACACAGGAAGAATCAGAGGATGTCTCAATGTTTAGGAACAGTGATGAGGTTGAGTAAATAATGACAGACGTTTCCTATTTGTGTGAACTACACTTTCTGCTATACGTATAATCTTTTTGCTGGTGTCACAATTCAAATATTTTGTGTTTCAGATGCATCTGCCTACTTGTGAGCAAAGGCTGATGGAATTGCCAGGGGAAAGAGAGTAGCTGTCATCCCAAGGTCACTAATAGACAAATTTATGATGAAGAACTCAGCCGGCTTCAGAGATGTTCTCTTACGATACGCTACAAGGAGCAGTATTACATTTCCCAAGAGAGACAGAATACCTAAAAAAGAAAGCAACATTTTAAGAAACAAGTCAAAACCACAAGCAGTTTTTCCTATTTCTGACACCCTATAACTATAGCAAAAACTAAAGCTTCTGAAATTTACAATTTCACTTTATGACACTTCAAGTGATGCTTCAGCGCAATTCATATTTCCACTATCGGACCAGTGCGAGTCAGGGCTATCAACTGCTCAGCCAGAGCCAATAGCCTCATACCTCGAGCCAAAAGACCAAAATCAAACTGCATTCCTACCATCGGGCCAATAGCCCCACAGCGTTTCCCTAAACCCAGCCCTTAATACAACCCCCGGGTGCCAATGTCTCACACCCTGCCCATTTCACAAGCAAGAGGGAAACTCAAGCTAAGGCATCAGAATCTGAAGACTAGCTAGCCCTCGAAATTAACATGGATTTGTAGTTGCAATTCCTTTTTATCTTTTCCTGAACCTGTGCCATTGTGTGCTGGATACACAACTTGGCAAGTTTAGCAACGATACACGTAATCATGTCTTCATTACGCATTTACATTTATGCATTTGGTAGATGCTTTTATCCAAAGTGATTACAGTGCACTTATTATATGGACAATCCCCTCTGAGCAACCTGGAGATAAGTATCTTGTTCAAGGACATAATGGTGGTGGCCATTGGGATTGAACCAGCAACTTCTGCTAACAAGTTCTGTGCTTTAGCCCAATATGCCACCACCACACTGATCTGACATAGTACATTTTCATCAGCCTAAATATTCTGAAGAGCCCTGATTCCATCTACTGACCAGTACTGACAATATTACATTTTCCATTGAGTTCTTGAGGTAACGTGGTAGCTAGATATGAAAAATTGGGGAATGAGTGTCTTTGTGCTGAAACCTCTGATCTGATTCAGCGAAACTCTGCCTTTGACAATGGCATCCTCTCAATCCCAAGTTGGCCTTTCTATGACCCAAGATTAATCGGCAGGTCAAAGGCCATTGGCTGTTGGCCCCAAGCAAGCCTGGAGGAGGCACGGTGAATCCCTGGAAGTGACAGTGGGAACGCAACTAGCCCTGGAACGCACTAGCATGCCCAAACTTGGCCCGATAGAGGAAATGCGGCTATTGACTGAAAAACATCTTGATGTTAAACATGCAGTAACAAGCACACAACACTTTCCTCATGGAAATAAGATTTCATGATGGTTAAGTTTATAATAGTTATCAATTACTCACTCTCGATAAACATCTTATTATTTACGTCCGTTATCACAGGAAAAACTCAAAGTAGTCAAGAAAGACTTTATTTTCTGTATAGTGCTTCATCTGTCACAGAAATGCAAAGTAAATTCAAAGCGTGTCTCCTGTTGGAGTCATGCATCAGCGCTGCTCACCCCTCGCACACACATATGTGAAACAGGCGATACTCTTTGGATACTTTGTTGGTTTTATGTTATTTCTGCTAGCAGGCTAGCAGCTACAACATTTTCTTTTACTCATGACGGCTGTTGACTCTTCCCATTTCTCAATACTTTCAATGTATTCAATATGTGTCATATATATAGTATATTGATAATGTGCCTTGATCATGCTTTTTACATTTAATCTAAACATTATTTGTGAAATCATTCATAAAGATAAAAAATATAAATTCTAAAAGTAAAAGTTGTGGTCACACTGTGACTTCTGCTTTTGAAATCAGTCTGTTTACTGAAATTTTAATCACTTCTCACAATGGCCAAAGGTGGAACGTATTTGCACATGTGTGCACCACTTTCCGGGCAAAATGTCCACAAAGCGGCGGCCAAAGCAAGTTGTAATTTTATTTGTACATGATTTAATTCAGTGAAGAGGAATGGATATTTTATTAACTTTACCTCATAACCCACACCCCAACCCTACACTTAACCATCAGTGGTGTAAATATGTCATTTTAGAGAGAAAATGAAACATCTGATTTGCACACGATTTTTTATGTGAACATGATTATTTTCTGGTTTCCACAGGACCAAAACGCAACAGAGAAAGGTAACGTCTGAATTTATGCAAAGTGGGGTTGATTTCAGAGTATGGGAATTTCTGGAATCATGTTGATGGCACACTGGCATGTGCTCATTACATGTAAGAGATTTTAGCCCAAAGAGACTGGTCAGGGTCATGGGTCTGGTCAGGGTCATGTTCCAATCGCACTTCTCTCCCTTAACTATCCTGTCTCTCTTGAATATCCTATAAATTAAGCCTAAAAGCCCATAAATTAAAAAAAAATTGTAATAAAAATGTAAGTGAATGGACTCACAGAATGTTGTATACATGGAACCCATAAAGACGTCATGCTCCTTTGGGATTGTGGAAACAAAATGTGCAGTTTCTGTGGTATTTCCCATCTGCAGAAAAGATAAGACAAGAAGTTTAAATGAACAGTGGTAAAGGATGAAGCAGAAGCTCTGATCAATCAAAAACATGTATTAGCCATTCCTGTCAGATCTAAGGGTTTTTAGGACTGAATCAAGAGATTTTGTGGTTCAATGAGCTTTTTGGTAAATCCATTACAATTGAGATTAGCAGCTCATCTCTCCGTAAAGAGAGGACAGATAAGCAGCCAGCTTCCCGCTCACAGCTAATGCCAAATCAAAAATGGCCTGCTGGATTATGTCATGGAACAAAGTTGTGGCATAGAACAGATCATTGCAGGAGAGAAAAAAAAAATCATCTATGAGCACTTTTGGTCCTGTGGACTTAAATTCCCTGTAGAACCCATTTTCCTTAGATTAATTTCTAAACAGCCATTTTTCTGAACTGACAAATGTATTTTCCACCACATCACAAATTATGTTTTGTTTGATAACATTATGTGGTAGAAATTACATATGAAATATTTTTGGACCACTTTTGTTGTGCTAAATAATAAATACACTCAATTACAGTAAGTCATATTTTCACATTTGCATAATTTGGCAAATTATAGCTTGACTGGTAATGACACAATAAAAATACTCTGTTCACTAGTTACGTTTACCTTGATCACATCTCAAATTTCACCTAACCATACTTTTAATTGACATTGTTGTGTCCTTGGTAACTATAAAACTTTAATAAAAACATATCTTTATAAGTGGCAAAATTGTTTGGTGTGGTGGAAAGGATACAGAGGGACAGTCATACTTTGTGAAATCATTGTCTCAATAAATATTGAAATGGTTTATGTTTATTTTACTCTTTTTTAGATTATTGTAGTTTTAAAAATTAAAAAATACTTTCATTGTATATGAAAAGTAGCGAAATAAATGATAATGGCGTGGTACGAAGTCTCCAGGACCTACATATAACTATAGCAAGTAGCAATTTGTTATGTTCAGTGTAAATCACATCCTGTGACACTCCAGTGACCGTAGTTAAAAAAACTATGGAAAATATGGAAAAGCTTAAAGATTATGCTCTTTGCTTCTGCTGGCTTTCCTTTTTCACTAGAATAAGCACAAATCAATGTGATCTCAAAGAGTATTTGTCAGTATTTCTATGTAAGTGGGGTTCTAGCTCACAGAACTACACTTGCACGCGCATGCACACACACACTGGAAGTTCGTCCTTCGTTTTCGAAGAAGACCAACTTCGTCACCATCGTAGAGTAGGGAAGAGGAAGGGAAGATATGTTCATTGATCAGCAACATTGCGTCGTTGGTGAACACGCAAGTGTCCGACCAGCCCAATGCATGCTGTGAATGTCCGGTTGCAGTAGGGGCAAACCGGAAGTGGTGCAGCAGCAATATCGATTGTGATTCGGGTTCCTCCTTTTCTTTTTTGTCGTTTTTCTTTGGCTGCAGCAATCTGACTGGCTTCGAAGTTGGTGGCTCCTGATTTTACAGCAGTCCTCCAGGCGTTGCGATCCTGCAGGTTTGCTTCCCAGTTGTTGGGGTCAATCCCGAAATCCTTGAGTGGTGTCTTCAGTGTATCCTTGTAACCTCTCTTTCTAACGTCATTCTCCAGATCTCCATAGAAAATGCTCGATTCTGTCCTGCCACGTGATGTTGAGGATGCGCCGCAGGCAGTTGCGATGGAAGTGGTTCAGTTTCCTGGCTTGTCGTTGATAGACGGTCTCAACGGCAGATAGAACTTGATTGTTGATGCTCAATACCGGTTCTTCGTAGGGCAGGCTTGGAGCATGTTGATGCATCACAACTGTCTTTTCTGTACTGATTGCTAGTCCGAAGTTGTCACAGGCAGCGGAGAACAAGTCCAAACTTCTTTGCATATCCATTGCGGTGGTGGCATTAAGAGCACAGTCGTCGGCAAAGAGCAACTCGCGCACGTGTTCAAAGGAGACCTTCGTCACTGCTTGAAGCCTTCGCAGGTTGAACAGTTTCCCATCTGTGCGGTAACGGACTTTGATGACGGGGTTCTCGTCTTTGTAGGCATCCCACAACATCGCGGAGAAAACGAGACTGAAGAGCGTCAGGGCAAGAACACATCCTTGTTTAACTCCGATGGTGACAGGAAAGGGTTCCAAAGTGACACCATTGTCGATAACGATAACACACACACACACACGCACACACACATTGGTGCAGCTATCCTTATGAGGACTATCCATAGACATGATTTTTATACTTTATGAACTATTGTTCGCTTTCTGTCATTTACTCGATGTTGTGTTGATGTAGTGGCACTAGGGGTTTGCCCTTGAGAGCCCCAATCACCTTTGCTTTATTCAGAAAAGGCCAATGAAAATTATGGTCAGGACGCCCTTGTATCTTGCATTCCCTTGTTCTCTGTTGAAAGAAAGCCAGCAGGCCAGGAACCAAAGCCAGGTAAGTGCGGAGGTTCTTGGGGTCCCAGCCACTGGCCACCGTTGCAGGCTCGCAGGGCAGCACGCCTTCCATGGACGATCTTCCCGGTGGGGCATCTGCTCTGCCTTGCCACGAACCACCCACCCCGGGCCTTGATAAAACCAATCGTCCCCCTGGTGCCATTAGAGCAGAGGCTGGGAGCCTGGTTAGCACTTTCCAGCCCGTCGCGATGGCTCATCAGGACAATCCGTCTCAGCTAAGTGATCCAGTTCCTCAGACAGCCGCCCAGGTTCAGTGGCTTCCTCTCCACTGCGGTGCTAGGCAAGGATGCCTCGGTCCTTTGGGCGGAGGTCGCCACCCTTCTAGTGAAGGGAGCAATAGAGCCCATCCCCTTAGCCGAGTCACACAAGGGCTTTTGCAGCTATTATTTTATCGTGCACTAAATTCTGTATCACACATATACATGTATATAGTATATGTACATAAAGGCCACATGTGTGAATAGTTTATACAGGGAAGAAACACAAGGACATAGGTGGGCTTATGTCCACTTTAGCAGCCTCTTACTCTTTAGAACTGATGTAGTCAATGACAAAACTGTGCAAACCACCTGCTTTCTCCAGGATGATAAAAGCCAAATCAGCTGTTATGACACACTGGAGTGATGCTGAGCTGTTCGGCCTGTGCCTGAGGTGTAGGGAGTAGGGACACAGCTTGTATCTCTGGCTCTGTAAAGTGAGTCACCTTTATTCACATGATACCAGATACAAACAACATGCACAGTTTGTAAACAGCAGAAAAAAGAAAAGAAGAATGATTTCATTAAAGTAAGCAATAAACAATTATTTACCAAATAAATACTGTAAATATATGGATATGAAATGTATATTTAAAAAAAAGAAATGAATAATTATTATATGAGAAGAAAGAGTAAGGAGTAATAAGAGATATATGAAACTAGCAGAAATGTAGGAAATCAGTTAATAAGAATTTTATTTTATAAGTTAACTGAATGAGATCAACAGAGTGACTGTTTGCACTAGTGTGTAAAACACACCTGCCACACAGCACAGCTATTTGCACTCAAATAGTCTTCTGTAAACACAAAAATTTAAGACAAAAAACTGTGCCCCTAGTGTCATTCCAATGGTGTAGCATTGAAAAGATGGCGGTAATGTGTAATACTACTTAATACTACTTATAATAATGAATAAAGGTTTCCTCGCAGTGGTTTGGTCATGGAGATGGTCGGCGAAGTGGTTTTTCTATAGTAATATTGTAGTAGCCATGTTTTTTTTGACTGGAGCTATCAATTTAATGCAGTTAACAATGGTGTTACTACAGTAATATGGCGTTAATATAATAACCACATTTAATTTTCATAGTGATACTACATTTAATGTAATAAAACCATGGTAAATGTTTGTAAGATAAGGTTAGGGTTAGGTTTAGGGGTAGGGGTTGGTATAGGGTGTTGGTGAGACTCTAAATAAACAATAAACAAACTTCATTGATACTGTATGGTATAATTTAAATAAGGGTGCAAATCATTTCGGTAGCATCTAATACTATTTGCATTTAGTGCAAAGATGTTTTTTGAATTTTTTTTTCTTAAATGCATGTAAATGTGATCAAAGTCTTGGCAGAATGATAGATATAGAAGTTTCAGCATTGCCAAATTATGTCCACACTGCAAGCTAATAAGGAACTATGCTTCTAACCACAGGTGGAGAACTTTAGTTACAACCACACAACTTACAATTTTCATTGTAACTATTGTTTCAGGAAACACCAAATCACTGAACTATGTTGGAACGATGGAACTTGCGTCAAATAGATTGATTTGAATTATTTAAGAATGTTTCAAACAGCATCTTGTGTGCTTCAACCGTTAAAATAGTCAATGTCACAAATTTGCTTACATTGAATTAGTGGCCAAAATGAGAGGATAATCTATCTTGAAGAAGATAGATTTCTTCTTCACCCATCAACAAAAGTCAACCAAAAGCTACTGAATATCACACAGACTTACTGGAACATTCTACCTGAATTGTTGCATGATGAGTTAGCAGAGCACTTAACACAGATGTGCATCACTGGCTTTCAATGTGTGCTGCTGTCAGCCAGATCCAGCAAAAACAGAAACATGTCCAACATTCTGTTTGGTTCATATAGGCACGGTCTGTCCTTAATTGGTAAACAGACCACTCTAAAATCACTGCACGCAGCCAAACATCAAGTTTCTTTTTTTATTAGATTTTTTGGTTGGCTGCACGTGGCATATGTAATCTGATTTGAAAGTAAAACTACTTTTATTTGACTTCAGAACAAACGCTGCTTTTGGAACCACCTGATATTTTATGGAATTAGTTGGTAATGTTCTGATTAAAATAATATGAGCCATAATTTGATTGTTTCTAGTTTCAAAACTAAGACATTATTCAATTCAGCAGCCATCTTGGGTACAGAGTGTACCCAAAAATAATTAGGAAAAAACTAATCTAATGCTGATGTACATTTTAAAGAGGAAATATTCAAAGCTTTAGCCTTATATGATTTGTCAGGGAACATGAGCCATCACACTGCTGTTTGCATTAAATAATGAAATGGCAAAATAAGCAGAAGCTCTGCAAGCTCATTTAATCTAATTTTCTCTTCTAAGCAGTGAGAGGACATATAGTATAACCCAGCTTACACACAGCATGTCTCCCAACCAGTTTTCAAATTGTGAATGAGTAATTCCATCAAAAGGTGGCCTAAAAATATTTCTTGAATAGAATGCAAAATTCTGAAACTATCCTAATACGCTTAGAAAAACGAAATGAGTGCTCTCATGAGACCAGACAGATTGCTTGTCTTCAGAAATTAGTTTTCACTATAAGTGGTATAAGTGGTAAGGCAAGCATCCCATTTACCATTACTTAGGGGTTTTGCTAACGCTTTAAATGGATGTTCCCATTGCAAAGGGTTTATAAAGGGCTTAATTCATTATTAATGTCATTTACAAATGATATGCGGTTATAACCACATGCATAAAAAGGGTGACTTTCTTGCAGTACCTGCCAAATAGTAAGCCATTTTACATTACATGTTATAAATGCTTAATATCGGCCCTAACGGGATCCTTGCGGAACACCACAATTAATTTTTGAAGAGGTGGACATGTCATCTCCAACAGACACTACAAATTTCTTATTCATCAAGTAGGAAATAAACCAGTCTGAAGCCACCCCAGATATTCCCACCGGTCTCTTCAATGTTTTGATTAAAACTGAGTGATCAACTGTATCAAACACGGCAATTAAATAAAGCAACATTAAAAGGGAGCACTCTTCAGCATCTTCCGCCATCAATAAGTAATTTGTCACCCTTAGAAGGGCCGTTTCTGTACTGTGGTTTTCTTTAAAACCTGACTGAAATTTCTCAAAAATCATGTTGTACTTTACTGCATCCAATAGTTTCTTAATAGCCCATGAAAATGCACCTTTTGCATGTAAAATGGACACATATTTATTATTAGAATTTATTAAGAAGTTGCCAACATTACTGTGGAGCCAAGGGCTTAAGCGGTAAGGGTTCTCACCTGAGATGAATTGCTGGTAATTGCTTGTTTCTGTGTTCGCAGTGAGAGATGAGGGAAATAAAAAGGCCAAGTCCTCAGAGTGTGGGGTCTGAGAGAGTGAGAGAGAGAGAGAGAGACGCACGTGGCAGCTGTGTGTGTCTATGCATTTATATTTGTTTAAGTTGACTTATGTCATTAAAGTTATGTTGACTGTTCTACCGGTTCCTGCCTCCTCCTTGCCCATCCTGAACCTCATTACAATTACCTATGCACATAATGTTCAGTTTGGTTAAATGCTCATAAGGCTTTATTATATGATACATTTTCTAAATGAGCATGAAGACCTGAAAAGTGTTTTTTCTGTGGATTTTAAGGTAACTAGGACTAGGTGAGTTGGGACACCACTCAGAGTATCGCCATTCTTTTGACATCAACATGACAAGTAAACTGACAACGCAACTGAGCCAAGACACAAAGCGGACAGTAACAACATGACACAGTCCCTCCTTTTAATCCCACTATAATAATCTTTTTTGGCACACTGTGACATAAATCATGAGTTAGGACATTTTATTTTTTTTGATTAAAACAAGTATGAATAAGTGTATTTATTAAGTATTTAAAACAATGGCATGCAAGTCACCGTTTTTATTCATGTTGTTATAACTGCATATCAAAGATTTATAATGCACTTGTAAATTTTGTATTAGTCATTAATTAAGCCCTTATAAACCCGTAACAAAGGGAACATTAATGTAAAGTTTTAACTGATTTCAAAACCCCTAACCACTAACCACTAACCAAATTTAACATTTGCTGCATAATTTGTCCTGCACTGTTTGTGCTATGGACATGAATGATACCTCAAATCATGGAGCTTGTTAAGGAAAGATGTGCTATTATTTTTCTCAAAGATCAGACTAACATTTTTGGATTGTCAGACTTAAAGTGGATAAAAAAAAATCTCATAGATTTACCACATGGAAGAAGGCAAAGATGCATCTTGGGAACAGAATATCATGACCAGAGCCAGTAAACCACCACATACCAACGTCCTAGCAATAAATGCTATAACAGCTATAAAAAAAAAAAACTAAAAAAATATATATATATATATATAAAAGCCTTGAGAATAAGCACACAGTTTATAAATTGTATACATATGTAGCTTTAGTTTCTAAAAGAATACATTAGATCACTGATCAGTGGATACAATGCAGCGCTTTCTATGTCTTTTTATCATCCTTTGTGTCCAGGAATTCTAAAATTTATCAGGCAAATTGGAACAAAATGTGTAGTTACGCAGTGTAAATTTGATATGCTATATAATAATGACACAATCAAGTGAAATGAACAATACATATTTGTTCATTTATAGCTGCTTTTCCATAAAAAATGGGCAGTCGTGGAATTAACGTCAAATTAAAACTTCAAAAAACTAAACTGCAATTTTCACAGTGTTACATTGTGATAACAAGTCATGTTCTCTTCCCAAGAGAAATGTGGACAGGTAAGATGTCATGTGACATACACAGTACAACAATTAGGTAACTTGACACCCCAAGTAAGAAAGCGAATGCCATCCTCTGTAAGTTTGTTAGATAGAGTAGGTAAGTTACGGTGTTTGACACTAAAGACTTGTTTTCTCTGATTATAGCTTGGCCCATTTGCAATATGAGGCACAAGAGAAAGCTCACGTACGTCAAGCTGAACTAGACATGCACTTGGAAATGCGCAGGCTCAAAATTGAGGCTGATAAACAGGTGAAGCTATGACAGCTCGATCTGGAGGCAATGAAGGTTGCTGCTGGTTCAGTTGCGCAGTCAAACCCAGGTCAGTTCTCTAATGCTTCTCCGCTGACTGAGCCATCCCAGCTCACGTTTGACGTAAGTAAGCATATAGCTTTAGTACCTCAGTTTAGAGAATCAGAAGTAGATTCGCAGGCAGCTGTCTTTGCAGATGAGTTTGTCCTGACACTTAAAAATGTCTTTACATCTACTCGCTCAGAGAAATCACAGTATGTTCCTTCTCATTCACAAACTTTCTGCTCTACAACTAGTGTACCTTGCACTAGAGTTTTGACCTTTTTATTGTCACAAACAATGACATGTGATAGCGGACTGTTTGGTTTTAAAACGGAAACAGCAACCACAAACTAAAAGTGTAAGGTTTGGGAAAACTTTTAAGCCGACTGCTACTGTTCCTAATGAGGACAGAATTGACGACAGTTACAGATATTTTGTCTTGAAGGGGTTAATCTCCTTAACTGGAAATCGTGAGGATCAGAAGAAATAAGGATACTCAGAGACACAGGTGCAATGAAATCATTTATTGTGGCAGATAGGTTGCAGTTGTCTAACAACTTTCTGTAGATCAAGTGTACTTATACAAGGCATTGAAATGGGTTGTGTAAAAGTACCATTGCATCGTATACACTTGCAGAGTGCATGGGATTTGTGAAAGTAGCTGCACGTTCTTCACTTCCTGTGAAAGGCATCGACTTCATTCTTGGAAATGATCTGGCAGGAGGAAAATTAATGCCAGTGTTAGAGGTTATTGACAAACCAGATGTGTGTTGTCATTCAGAAGATTTGTCTGATACATACCCTGATGTTTTCCCCGCATGTGCTGTGACTCACTCTCATTAGCGCAAAGTGGGTGATGTGGTTGATTTGTCTGACTCGTTCTTTCTACCTCTTCTGGCTGATGACAAATCACTGCATACTGTTGTGTCCCCTAAAAAGCAACATGCTTACCGTGTAAATACAGTCAAGAGATCCATTATGCATCAGGAGGTAAATTACTTTTTGGAGAATGGTTTAGACAAACCTATTTGTAGTCCCTGGAGTTCTCTGTGTTTGCTCGTTCCTAAACCTTATGGTACATTATGGTTTTGCATTGATTAAAGTAAGGTGAATGCCATAACAGTGCCAGACAGTTATCCTTTACCGTGTATGGTGGATTGTATAGACAATATTGGATCTGCTCATTTTGTTAGTAAGTTGAATATGTTAAAAGGTTACTGACAAGTTCCACTTATTTTACAAGCTTCTGAAATTTCAGCATTTGTAACCTCAGACAATTTTCGTCAATATAAAGCGATGGCTTTCGGATTGAGAAACGCACCTGCAACGTTTCAACGTCTTGTAAATATAGTGCTGGCAGATGTACCAAATTGCAGTGCATATCTCGATGACCTGATTATTCATTCCATAGACTGGAATAAACATGTGAACTTTATGAAAACAGTGTTTGAGCATCTTATTAAAGCTAACTTAACACTCAACTTGGCAAAATGTGAGTTTGGCCGAGCGACTGTCACTTACCTCGGTAAAGAGGTTGGACAAGGCCAAGTGTGACTGGTGGAGGCTAAAGTAACAGCAATTGCAGAATTTCCAGTTCCTACCACCCGACGAGAGTTGCGAAGATTCTTAGGCAAGGCTGGTTATTGTCAAAGTTTTTGTAAAAATTTCTTGACGGTTGTTAGTCCCCACACTGCGTTGCTTAGTCCTTCTATATTTTTTAATGGTCTGTGGAGTGTCAGTATGCTTTTGACTGTGTGAAGACACTTTTGTGCAATGCACCTGTTCTCAGTGCACCCGACTGTACACAAACCTTTAAGCTTGAGGTCGATGCAAGCTCTGTTGGTGCTGGGGCGTTTCTTCTTCAGGAGGATAAAAATGGTGTAGATCATCCAGTTTGTTACTTTTCTAGTAAGTTCAATAAGCATCAGCTTAATTATTCTACCATTGAAAAATAAGCACTTGCTCTGTTACTTGCCCTACAACACTTTGAAGTTTGTCTTGGTTCTAGTAATCTTGCCATCATTGTGTTTACAGATCACAATCCTTTAGTATTTCTATCTCTGATGTATAACCAAAACCAGCGGTTGATGCGATGGGCTTTAGCAGTCCAAAACTACAATTTGGAAATCATACACAAAAAGGATGTTGATAATGTTCTGGCTGATGCTCTTTCAAGAGTTTAAAAAAAAGAAAATGTTTTTGTTTTGTTTTTGATAACAATGACATGTTCTCTTCCCAAGAGAAATGTGGACAGGTAAGATGTCACGTGACATACACAGTACAACAATTAGGTAACTTAATGTTTGACACCCCAAGTAAGAAAGCGAACGCATCCTCTGTAAGTTTTGTGTTTGTTAGATAGAGTAGGTAAGTTATGGCATTTGACACTGAAGTCTTGTTTTCTCTGATTATTTTTATGTTAGATAAGTCAGAGGTTTTATCATCAGTTAGATCTATGTACTGATTTGTTCTTTTCTTTTCTTTGGTGTTACTTGGGTCCCGTTTCTCTCGGGCTAATTACTTGGAATATATTTATTCCAATTGTACATATTTGTATATATCTATTTGCTTATTGTTCATCTTTATTATTATCATGCTATCTTTTTACACTTATGTATAATAAATCACCCTTTTGTCTTGGCATTACTTTGTTTAGCGTTGTCTCTTGTCACCACAATCACTCCAATTTTATCACAATCTCAATGTCACCTCTTCTAACCCTAGACCAAAATAAGAGGTCTTAACAATTATACATCTGCATATTGTTCATTCGTGCTACTTGTTTTACGGACATGAATGATTTCTCAAATCATGTGGCTTGTTGAGGAGACACCTTTGACAAACTGACATAGGCCAATAAGCCTAAAACCCTAGCAATGCCCCAGCAACCACTTAGAACACCTTACCAAAAACCTAAGAAAACTCCTAACAACCAGACAGCCAATACACCCTAGTAATGGTCTAGCAACCACCTAGAACACCACAGCAACAGCCTAGAAACCACCAAGTTTGTTGATTAATGATATCAAGATTGATTGGACACACTGCCTTTGACTTAATCAACAAAAGATTTAGGAATGTATACAGGTATATATACCTTATATACAACAGTTAGTTCTGGCCCTCAAATCTGATTGGATGAGAGACATTCCAGCACTCCGATGCTTCACTGTGTGTATCACTCCGCTTGTGTTCGTAAACTAAACGTAAAACTAAAGTGTAAAAGCAGTGCAGATGTGTTAAGAGCTAATGTTTGTCTTTTATTACATGTATTTATTTTTACATTATATATTTTAGCCAGCAGGTTGTGGCAAAAGATAATTTTTATGTGTAATGTGAGCCAGTTATGTGACCTGAAGTGAATCCTCATCAGCCAGTGTTTACATACAGCACTTTTTGATCGCTCGTATTACTACTACACTACTAAAGCTAGGAAATAGCTTTAAACAAACGACTTCAGGATTACAGCTCATCACAGCTGAGAGACACAACAGACTGATTAATTTACACAAACTGAAGGCGCTTACCTCTTATCGGACATTCCACATTGGAATGGATACACTGTTTAAAATGGCGGAGGTCATTGCGGTTTCTATATTGAAAGACTCTTGCGCACTGGCTACCGTGAAATAGGGAGAAATACCCCCGCTTGGACGGCTACTTTTCCACTGAAACAGCTGATATTCAGAAAGCTGACAGCATCTCTGCTTGGGTGTGGCAACAGGTTATCGCACACACTCCGTCTCTTTCTCTCTCTCTCTCTCTCTCTCTCTCTCTCTCTCTCTCTCTCTCTCTCTCACACACACACACACACACACACACATCCATCCATCCTTGTTTATCCAATAACTTGTTAGAAACAGTACAAGCCGTGATACTATTTCTGAAGTGACATTTTTGAATTACTAATGCATCCTTGGATGCATCATTTCGTTTGAGCCAGTAACAGCAGATTCTGATCAGTCACGTAAGAAAGTAGTCCCATGCACAAATACGTTTTATGACCGTACTGTTGTTCCTAATTTTTTTTATTTACTTGTTCATTAAACTGTTGTATATAAGCAATATCACATTTGCAATTGTGCTAATTGGCCCTAAATCAGGGGCCAATTAGATCATGAAAATTAAATCATGAAAATTATTATCTCATTTTGCCTTCAACATCAGATAGAGGGTGGTCAAAATGTGAGCTTTAAAAATGAAGGACAGGGAAAGTGAATTAACTATCCAAGAGCTCAGTTTGACATTCAAATCTCATCCGATTAGTGCTCTTTTATGTGGGTACAGAGTGTGTCAATCTGGCCAGCTAGAAAAGCCCAATATAGCGTCATTTCTGCCCAAGGCTGGCATTCCGCCGTCCTTCAGTATTTTGCTGGCTAAGGCATGAGAAGGACAGAGCAATAACAATGCTGATGACATCAGGAAGACTGCTCTATTCATAACCACCTTATTACTGGGTGGTTAAGTGTGTGTTTTGTTCTGTGCATAATAAAGTAAATTGTCATGTATTATTGTGTTTGTTTAGTGTTTTGTGCTTGATGCATTGTGTTAGAATTGTAGAACATTTCATATTTGACCTCTAGAGGTCCTAATGAAGAATAACATTATTGAGCAGGAATCAATGCACCAAGTAGCACATATTAAAGAGTACATATGCAATGGGTTCAAAAAGCTTAAGACGGTAACGCTTTAGATTACAGCCCGCAATTTACATCAGAAGTACACAGAATTTACAGCGTACCTTTTTGTAATAATAGTGTACCTATAAATTACTTACGTGTAGGTATATAAAAGTATTTTATAACTAAGGGGTAACTATTGTAATATTATGTGGTATGTATGACCTATAATCCTAAACAACATGGAAAATTAAAAATAAATTACACTATAAGTATTTTATAACTAAGGGGTATCTATTCTAATATTATATATTATATATATTACGTGGTATGTATGACCTACTATGCTAAACAACAATCTTACCTTTGCGAGCAATTTGGCAAGAACATACACTGCTTACCTTTATTTACACAGTAAAATATGCCAATATGTGGCAAGCACCAGCATTGGACGTGCAGCTGATACACATAGCAGTGAGGAGCGGCAATTTGCACTTAATAAAACATCCCACAAAAGACTTGCATGCAACAATTTAGAGTGTATTTAGAATTTAGAAAGTATTCCTGCAATGGAGCTATTTTATAACCATGAACAAGAACCCCTGAATTCAATACAAATATACAACAATTAAACACAGAAAAGACCATGAGCTAGTGTTTTCTTTTAAATAATTTTTGATAATATGCATCAAAATATATACTACCTCATATTCTTAATGTACATTATTTAATGTGTTATTATATTACTGTACCTTGTGTTATATTATCCAGGCATTAATCTAGGCATTGTAAAAAGAGAAGCTGAGTTCAGGAGTTCGTTATATACTCGTAGCAAAATACAGTTGCAAATTTAAAGACATAGGAAGTATAAATAAATATTTTAACACTGCTCAATATATTAATCTCTAGCATTGACAGCTGAATGCAAACTTGTATAAATATGTTTGTAGAACAGCAACAGCACAGGGGTGAAATTTATTTAATTTTGTCTCTATGTGAATTTTACTGCATTTCAGGTTTTTCTTAGTTTCTACTGTTTCATCTGCGTGTATTTTACCTGTTGCTGCTGGCGCCTAGCTAGAGTCTGTGTTTGTAGCCTGCTATTTTTTTATTTATATTTTTAGCATCACTTATATAGCTGTTTGCAGCCTTAATCCTTAACATCTGTCATTTTTAAGCGTGCATCGTGTTTTCCCCACATTATTCTCTTAGCGTGATTCAACTGAGCGCATATTCCACCTGCATCCGCTTTCTATTTTTATCGCGATTAAACTGTGTGCATTTTTCAGTGCGCACAGATTATTGTATCGATCTCAAAGCACTGCTTATCAAGAACAACCAACAACAAACAATTGCGTGAGGGATTCACATCAATCTCAAACTCTCACCACTCAAAAACAACAAACAGCAACAAACAATTTGCAGTAAGTCATGCAGTTTGCCCCTGGGCGCTTCGACAGTGCAGAGTTCCTAAAAGAGTTTATTTTAAGAGTAATTTTCTCTATAAAATAGTTTATTTCTCTAAAAGAGCAATACACAGCGGTGTTGAATGTCCTTTTTAGCATGCCATTCCGCCCCTGTGTAGTTCCTGGATGCGGTAGAGTGCTCTGGCGTTGTCTCGTGTGTCTGGGCACCGATCACACCGAGGCAGCGTTTGTTGATGGTTCATGCTCTCACTGCAAGGGCATGACCATGGCAACGTTGCGGTCGTGGCTTGCTTTCAACAGAAAGCACGCCACTCCAGCCACCCCCCTTATTGCTCCTTCATCCCATGGGATTGAGAACAATGCAGCTGGCGATGGAAGCAATTTGGGGAGGGCAGCGGGTGCAGCTCCGCCGGGTATGCCCCCTCGGACCACCCGCCCCCCGGCACGCTCGTTGACTCCCGTCCGTGCTCGAGGCAACAGCGGCTCGCCTCACGGCCAGTCTGCCTATCCTCTGGAGCTCGAGGTGGATGAGCTCGCCGCTGTATCGGAGAGCGCGGCGTCTGACGCTGATGCCTCCCCTGGGCTGTCGCCTTCGGGCCAGCATGCCCAGGTTGAGGCTGACGCACAGATGTCCGACATGCTTGCCCGGGCCGTGGTCAGTGTGGGGCTGGATTGGAACCCTCCGTCCTCCCCACACCCATCGCGGTTGGATGTCTGGTTCCTGGGGTCTGGGTGCCGCTCACAGCCTCGCCCCCCCCAGTCCCGTTTTACCCGGAGGTGCATGACGAGCTGACATCTTCATGGAGAGCCCCCCTCTCCACTCATCACAAGCCCTGCTCGTCCGCACTCGCTACCCTCGATGGTGGAGCGGCCAACGGGTATACGACGATTCCACAGGTGGATAGGGCTGTTGCGCTCAATCTATGCCCCGGAAATCCTACCACCTGGCGGGGTCGTCCTATACTCCCTTCCAAGGCCTGTAGGACGACATCCTCGTTTACCTCCAAAGCCTACAGTGCTGCGTGACAGGCCGCTTCCGCCTTGCATGCCATGGCCATCCTGCACCAGACCAAGGCGCTCAGGGATCTGCACGAGGGTAGCCCTGACCCTGATGTGTTGCTGGAACTGTGTTCAGCGACCGACCTCGCCCTCAGGACCATGAAGGTCACGGCGCAGGCACTCGGGCAGGCGATGGCCACCTTTGTGGTCCAGAAGTCATCTGTGGCTGCACCTGGTCGAGATGCTTGAGGCCAACAAAGTTCGCTTCCTCAACGCCCCCCTCTCCCAGTTTAGCCTCTTTGGCGACACCGTCGAGGACTTCACCCAGCAGTTCTCCACGGTGAAAAAGCAGACGTAGGCTATCTCTCACATCCTGCCCTGCCGCAAACATGCAGCCATGGGCCCTGCCCCGTCTGCTCGCCGAGGGCATCCCCCTGTGGCCAAGAAACCTGCTCCGCCTCAACCCGGGCCCAGCTCTCAGCCCCAGCATCGAGCACACCACAGGAAGCAGACGCCACCGCAGGAAGCAGACCGCTTCATCGCTGGCTTCAGACTCGAGTCACGAGACGAGCATGGCGCCGCGACACACACCGTGTGACGATCACCCCTGCCTGCCGCCAAACACTCAAACCCTGGACAGACCTTTTCTATGGGCAGGAGTACCCTTACAGCAGGTGTCCCGATGCGTCTTGGTCACGACCGACGCCTCCAGATCGGGTTGGGGCGCCGTTTGCAATGGGCACACAGTAGCAGGCCGTTGGTAAGGGGCCCAACTGCATTGGTACATCAACTGCCTGGAGTTGTTGAATGTCTTTTTTGCCCTGTGGAAGTTTCTTCCATTAATTCAAGACAAACATGTCTTGGTCAGGTCAGACAGCACCACTGCGGTAGCGTACATAAATCGCCAAGGCGGCCTACGATCCCGCAACATGTCACGACTCGCCCGTCGTCTCCTTCTTTGGAGCCTGCTCAAGACGCTGCGTGCCACTCACATCCCCGGCAACCTCAATGTGATAGCGGACGTGCTGTCACGACAATGCTTGCCTGGTGGAGAGTGGAGGCTTCACCCTCACTCGGTTCAGCTGATCTGGGAACGGTACGGCAAGGCCCAGGTAGACCTGTTTGCCTCCCGAGAGACCTCCCACTGCCTGCTCTGGTATACCCACTCAGAGGCTCCCCTCGGGGCAGATGCACTGGCACACAGCTGGCCGGTGGGGCTGTGCAAGTACGCATTTCCCCCAGTGAGCCTTCTTGCACAGGTGCTGTGCAAGGTCAGGGAGGAACAGGGAACAAGTCACTCTTGTGGCTCCTTACTGGCCCACCCGGGCCTGGTTCTCGGACCTCGTACTCCTCGCGACTGCCCCTCCCTGGTGGATTCCCCTGAGGAAGGACCTTCTTTCTCAGGGATGGGGCACGCTCTGCCATCCGCACCCAGATCTTTGGAACCTCCACGTCTGGCCCCTGGATGGGACGCGGAAGATCTAGCTGGTCTACCACCCACAGTCATAGACATGATCAACCAAGCCAGAGCCCCCTCTACCAGGCAACTCATGGCCTGAAATGGCTTCTGTTCGTGAATTGGTGTTCTTCCCTGGCAGAAGACCCACAGAGGTGTGCAGTAAGGTCAATGCTCCTGTTCCTATAGGAGAGGTTGGAGGGGAGGCTGTCCCCTTCCACCTCGAAGGTGTATGTTGCCGCTATCACAGCTCACCACGACCCAGTAGACGGCAAGTCTCTGGGTAGGCATGACTTAATTATCAGGTTCCTAAGAGGTGCCCGGAGGTTAAATCCCTCCCGGCCAGGCCTGTTCCCCTCCTGGGATCTCTCGGTGGTCTTCGCCGGTCTTCAGAGATCCCCCTTTGAGCCGCTAGAATCAGCTGGACTCAGGGCCCTCTCCCTAAAGACGACCTTGTTGATCGCGCTCGCCTCCATCAAGAGGGTCAGGGACCTGTAAGCGTTCTCTGTTAATGACACTTCCCTGGAGTTCAGACCGGCAGACACATATATGATCCTAAGACCCAGACCGGGCTATGTGACCAAGGTTCCTACCACATCCTGCAGATACCAGGTAGTGAACCTGCAAGCGCTGCCCCAGGAGGAGGCAGACTCAGCCCCCTCACTGTTGTGTCCGGTACGTGCCTTGCGTGCCTACCTGGACCGCACTCAGAGCTTCAGGTGCTCTGAGCAGCTCTTTGTCTGCTTTGGGGGACAGCGGAAAGGGAACACTGTCTCCAAACAGAGGCTTTCCTACTGGGTGGTAGATGCCATTCTTCTGGCCTATCACACCCAGGCTGTGCCACCCCCCCCCCCTACTGGTTCGAGCACACTCTACAAGAAGTACGGCGCCCTCGTGGGCACTGGCTAGGGGTGCCTCCCTAGCAGACATTTGTAGGGCAGCGGGTTGGGCAACACCTAACACCTTTGCAAGATTTTACAATCTCAGGCTTGAGTCAGTCTCGTCCCGTGTTTTCTCCGAGCCGGTAGAACTCGGTACACGCCGACGGTCTGACCGGGTGAATCGCTTGCATCCAGCGCCCTTTCCCTTGGCTGAGGTAAAACAGTGCGCCTTCTTTCCCAGGAGATCCCTCTAGGTCACTGGTCGATTCCTCTCTAGCCCCTTTGGGTCCGCAGTTCAGCGGAGGAACTTGCCGACCCAGTCCACTTTGGGTACCCCAGGCTACCCTGTACTGGAATAGGTGCTCCACAGGTCAGGCCTCCTACACGGACTTCTCCTGTGTGTACTTCCATGGTACGGTCACCTTACGAGCTGACCCGCGTCTCTCTTAGGCAGTTCTTCGCTGCCCTCCGGTCGCCGTGTCGTAGCAACTCACCCCTCCTCGAGGCTGGATCTACCACCGCGCCATTTTTCCCACATGTGACAGAAGAGGCCATGTGATGTATTCGCACCTTCACCTCCCCTTCTCTGGCAGGTGTGGCCTCCGCAGGGTCTTTTCCCCCTGAAAGAATAGGAAACCGGTAAGACCCCCTTCCCACAATGCGGTAAGGGCCCGGCTGCTCTTGCTCTATGCCGAGAAACATAGAGAGAAAAGAGGCCCAGCCAGGCTTGGCCCGTTCCCAGGTTGGCAAGCATCGCCTTGTTCCCCTCTAGTGTAACCAAAAGGATTCCGACTACTTTTTTGGGGCATTGGGGAAGGGTACGTGCGGTCTGAAACACAGTTGGTCACTTGTGCATGTGAAATACCTGCCCGATCCTGTGTCAGCAGTATACGTACACGGCTCAGCGCATGTCGTGATTTAAAGTGGACCCCTAGTGTCGCTTCTTCGACACGACGTCGAAGTGAGCGACAGACGGGGAACGTCTCGGTTACGTATGTAACCTCTGTTCCCTGATGATCCTCGTCTTTATTCCCGTATGTTCGGGGGCGGGTTATGCAAATACTGTTCGCCAACTTCTCATTGGCCTTTTTTCATAGATCAGAGGCATATTCGGTGCTCAAGAGAGACCCCTAGTGTCACTTCTTCGACACGATGTCTCGTTCCTTCCATCAAGGAACGGAGGTTACATATGTAACCGAGACAATTTGTGTCACTGAATGGCTGGATGTCTGAGTGGTGTCTGAAGAATAAAATAGGATTTATAGACAATTTGAAGAGATTTTGGGGTAGACCTAACCTGCTAAAGAGAGACAGGCTCCATCCCTAGAGGGAAGGTGTCGCTCTCCTCTCTAGTAATTTGGTTTATAGTCTTAATAATGATAGCATTTGACTAACCGGGGCCAAGGTCAGGAAGCAGACAAACTGGTTAATCTGCTAGCTGCGTTGAGACATCACACAGGTCACATAAACTACAACACATAGATACAGTATTTCCTAGATATCGCATAGAGACTGTGTCTGTTCCCTGAACTACCAACTACAAAACCCTCAATAAATCATTAAGAAAAAATTGTATTAAGTTCAAATTTGAACAAAACAAACAAATTAAAGATAAATATCATATAAAAATAGGGCTACTAAACATTAGATTTCTTTCTACCAAAGCACTAATTAACTATTGTTAATGAAATTATTACAGATCATAGTTTGGATGCGCTCTGTTTGACTGAAACCTGGCTTAAACCGGATTAATATATTACCTTAATTAATCTACTCCCCCAGATTATTGTTATAAACATGAGCCTCGTCTGAAGGGTTGAGGGGGAGGTGTTGCTACAATTTACAGTGACGTTTTTGGTGTTACACAGAGAACAGAATATAAATGTAAGTCTTTTGAACTAATAATGCTTAATGTGACACCGATAGAGCTTTAATTATTGGTGACTTCAACATTCACATAGATAATGAAAATGATACATTGGGATTAGCATTTATCAATATTCGCAACTCTCTTGGAGTCAGACAAAATGTAACAAGACCAACTAATCGCCATATTCATATGCTAGATTTAATTCTATCATATGGAGTTGATGTTGATAATATAGAAATTCTGTAGCAGAGCAATGACATCTCGGATCGTTACCTCGTCTCTCAATATACACTCAATAAACCCCTAAGCCAGGAAGAACTTGATGAAATAAAAAAAATATATAAATGCAATCTTCTCTAGCACTCTTGATAGTGTCACCCCACTTTGATTAAAGAAAATTAAAGAAATAAGCCCTGCACCATGGTACAATTATCACACTCATACTCTCAAGAGAGCAGCTCGGAAAATGGAGCGCATGTGGAAGAATACAAAATTAGAAGTATTTTGTGGTGCATGGAAGTATAGTGTCTGTAGCTACAGATAGGCACTAAAAGCTGCCAGGTCAGCATATTTGAGCAAACTCATAGAAAACACCACAACAATCCTAGGTGTTTATTCAGTACTGTGGCTAAATTGGTTAATACACCTCATATAAGCCTCAACAGAACCAAATATTACGTTGCAGCACAAGAGTAATGACCATGAATTTCTTACACAATTTCTTTACAGATAAAATTTAAATAATCAGAAATAAAATTGGAATTATGCAATCATCTGTCATAGCACCTCAGAAAACAGTGTCTAATAATTTTCCTCACGTGCAACTTCAATCCTTTGCTGTCATAGGTCATGAAGAGCTAACAAAATTTATCGAAACATCAAAAGCCACAACATGTTTGTTAGATCCAATACCAACTAAGCTCTTAAAAGAGGTATATCCTGTAATTTCAGAACCTCTTCTTAATATTATTAACTCCTCGCTATGCTTAGGATATGTCTCAAGAAACTTTAAAATGGCAGTGTAAAACAGATCAAGTTCATGGGCAAGGAAGAGGCGAGAAACCGGCTTAACATATAAATCATAGGTTTAATGGAAAACTCAAAATACAAACACATAAGACAACGGACATGTCCGTGAACGATCTCTCTCTCCCACACCGCCATCCGCGAGTGGCCTTTATCCCTCTTGATCAGCCTAATATGGGACCGGGCGTGCGTAATCACGGCCCGGTCCCGCCCTCCACCGTGCCACATTCCTCCCCCGTTCTTTCAGGCTGGGGACCCCCGGCCTGACGTACATCCCGGGGGGTGGGGGGGTGGGGGGGGTTGCCTCCCGCGCGGTCTGCGGGCGGGTCATCCCCATCAACCTGGACGAGGGAGGGGGCAAGGGGAGGGGAAACAACAATAATTAAAAAAAACGTTGGGGGGGGGGGGGGTCCTTCCTGCACTGGGCAGTACCTCCCCTCCAACAAACACCATAATTTAAAAAAGAGGGAAAAGGCCAACGCAGAGCGGCAGCGAGAGAGAGAGAGAGGAGAGATAGATAAAAAAAAGACTTACCCGCCGGTTCTCTGATACGCCATAGCTCGTTCCTCAGCCACCTCTCCACCCTCTACAGGACGACAGCCGTGCCTCTCCGGGCGGATCGGAGGCAGTCCGCAGCCCCCTGGCTCACGGAACGCCCCACCGCATTCCTGGGGAGTCGAAGGGGTCTCCCACCACCCCTGGCAGCGGTTCTCCCGCTCCAGGTGGTCGGCGGCGAGCCCCCCGCACGCGGTCGGCGGTCTCCAACCCCGCTGCGTTCCAGCGGCCAGTAGGGGACTCCCCCACCCCTGGCAGCAGCCCTAACCGCTCCAGGCAGTCGGCCAGGAGCCCCTTCTCCCCTCGCGGTCAGCGGCCATTCCTCCACGTCCAGGCGGCTGGGCTCCTCCATCCCCCTGCAGATGGCCGTGGCTGCTCCGCTGGGCAGGGGTGAGAACTCTGCTACGGCGTATCCCTCTTCCTTCCCGGGTTTCGGCACCAATGTAAAACAGTTCGTTTTCACGGCCAAGGAAGAGGCGAGAAACCGGCTTAACATAGAAATCATAGGTTTAATGGAAAACTCAAAATACAAACACATAAGACAACGGACATGTCCGTAAACGATCTCTCTCTCCCACACCGCCGTCCGCGAGTGGCCTTTATCCCTCTTGACGGCTTGATAAGCCTAATACGGGGCCGGGTGTGCGTAATCACGCCCCGGTCCCGCCATCCACCGTGCCACAGGCAGTTATCAAACCGCTTATTAAGAAGCCACAACTTGATCCTGGAGAATTGGCTAATTATAGACCGATTTCAAATCTCCCGTTTATGTCGAAAAGGTAGCATCCTCCCAAATATGTTAATTTCTACAGAGAAATAGTATATACAAAGAAATTCAGTCAGGATTTAGGCCTTATCACAGTACAGAGACTGCACTTATCAGAGTTACAAATGACTTGCTCTTATCATCTGATTGCGGCTGCATTTCTCTTCTAGTGCTTTTAGATCTTAGTGCTGCATTCGACACGATAGATGACGACATTCTCTTGACTAGGCTAGAGAATTATGTAGGCATTTGTGGAGTTGCATTAGCATGGTTTAGGCCCTTTAGCAGACCGCTACCACTTTTTCTATGTAAATGAGGAATTATCAAACCAAACAAAAGTAAAATAGGAGATATGGAGATATTATCAGGAATCGTGGAATAATTTTCCACCTTCAAAACCTGATGAAATTTCACAATTCTCCAAATTAGCAGAGTGTATCAATGAAAGAAAATATTGGATGGGCAGACATTTCCTTCTACTCAATTCTGACAAATCAGAGGTACTAATTATCGGACCAAAAAACTCTAAAAATAAGCCACTAAAATATTATTTGACTTTCGATGGATGTACTGTTACATCATCTTCAACTGTGAAGAACTTAGGTGTTATTTTTTTTTATACCAATCTGTCCTTTGAAAATCAAATTACCAGTGTTTGTAGAACAACATGCTTCCACCTAAGAAATATTCTTAAATTATGGCACATGCGCTTTGTTGCTGATGCCAAAAAACTAATTCATGCGTTCATGACCTCAATACTAGATTATTGTAATGTATTACTGGGAGGATGTCCAGAAAGATCAATAAATAAACTTCAATAGGTTCAAATTGCAGCAGCCAGAGTGCTAACGAGAACCAAGAAATATGATCATATTAGCCCCATTTTATCATCATTTCATTGGCTACCTGTTAAATTTCGTATAAATTTTACATTTTGTTAACAACGTACAAAGATTTGAATTGTCTAACTCTGCAGTACTTAAGTGACCTTCTACCACGCTATATTCCATCACGTTCATTACGATCACAATATTCTGGCCTGTTAATAGTTCCTAGAATATCAAAATTGTCATGTTCACTGTTGTCTTTTGTTTTTGTGCTTTTATGTTGAAGTTTAGTTTAGTTCCTGTTTGGTTTTTGTAGTCCCTTGTAGTTTTATTTTATGATTGGTTTTCCCCTAATTAGATCTCGTTCCCTGATTGTTGACCCAGGTGTTCCTCATTCCCTTGTTTGTTCCTTTATGTATTTAAGTCCTTGGTTTCCCTGTTTCCATTGTCAGTTATTTCATGTTTAATATGGTTTGCACTATGTTCCCTGTGGTTTTCCTCCCGAGCCTGGTTTTCCTGTTTTGAGTTAAATAAAAGCTGCACTTAGATCCTCTCTCGTTGCCTGTCGTTACAGAATAACTGACCAGAAACATGGATCTAGCAGCAATCTTCCTCCAGCTGAGCCGAGCGAACCTCCCTTTAACGGAATACTCACGTCTGTTTAGCACCATTGCCCGATGCACTGGTTTTTCTGATGGGCATCGCAAGTCTATTTACCAGCTCGGCCTCCTGGCCCATGGATGGATCGAGTTGCCAGAGACTGGTGATTACACGTGGGAGAGGTATGTGAATTTGGTTTTGGAGACGTTTGCTCCTGTGGATACTTCCAACGAGCCAACGCCCACGCCTGCCTTGGCCAACGAGCCAACGCCCACGCCTGCCACGGCCAACGAGCCAACGCCCACGCCTGCCACGGCCAACGAGCCAATGCCCACGCCTGCCACGGCCAACGAGCCAACGCCCATGCCTCCCACGGCTCCGCCTTCCAGTGCTCCGCTTCCCGAGCCTTCCACGTCTCCTAAACCTCCCACGGCACTGTCTCCCGTGCCTTCCACAGCTCCGCCTCCCAGGGCTCCGCCTCCAGAGCCTCCCACGGCTCCACCTTCCAGGGCTCCGCCTCCCGAGCCTTCCACGCCTCCTGTGTCCTCCACGGCTCCGCCTGCTCTACCTTCCACGGCTCCGCCTTCTCTGCCTTCCACGGCTCTGCCTACTCTGCCTTCCACGGCTCTGCCTGCTCTGCCTTCCATGGCTCTGCCTGCTCCGCCTTCCATGGCTCCGCCCCCAGAGTCCTCCATGACTCTGCCTTCCATGACCCCGCAGCCTGAGACTGCCCCTGACCCCAGCCTGAGGCCTCCCCCCTCGGCCCCCTGACCCGTTCACTGTCCTGTGGCCTTTTCCCGGGCCTCCTGACCCGATCCCTGTCCTGTGGCCTCCTCCCCGGCCCCCTGACCCGATCCCTGTCCTGTGGCCTCCTCCCAGGCCTCCTGACCCGATCCCTGTCCTGTGGCCTCCTCCCCGGACTCCTGACCCGCTCCCTGTCCTGTGGCCTCCTCCTGCTCCGCCTTCCACGGCTCTGCCTGCTCCACCTTCCACGTTCCCTGATTGTTGAGCCAGGTGTTCCTCATTCCCTTGTTTGTTCCTTTATGTATTTAAGTCCTTGGTTTCCCTGTTTCCATTGTCAGTTATTTCATGTTTAATATGGTTTGCACTATGTCCCCTGTGGTTTTCCTCCCGAGCCTGGTTTTCCTGTTTTGAGTTAAATAAAAGCTGCACTTAGGTCCTCTCTCGTTGCCTGTCATTACAAAAATCCACAAAAGGAGGTAGAACATTTTCATATTTGGCTCCTAAGCTATGGAATAGTCTCCCTAACACTGCTCGAGATGCAGACTCACTCACTCAGTTTAAGTCTAGACTAAAGACTCCTCTATTTAGCCAAGATACACCTAATTTATCCTCCAACCCACAATTAGGCTGCTTTAGTTTAGTCTGCCGGAACAGAAACTAGAAACATTGATCATGATCTATAACTCTGCAATAAATTGAATGGCATCTATGCTTATATTATTTTATTTGTTTCCCTGTCTCAACCTAGGGACTCCTATCCTAAGGTCACCAGAACCGGCTGGATCCAGCTCCATTCCTGCTTGGTGTCGGACTCCACTGCTACGTGTCGCTGTGTGATGACTAAATGCAGCCAGTGCCAGCCAAACATCACTTCAGTCTATTATGATGGACTTCAGAGAATGAACTGATGCGAACTCCAACCATAAGTCATATGCCATTGTCTTAACCTTGGATTTAGGATGGACCTCATCGAACCTCACCAAAATTACAGGCCAGGTTGAACTGCGATGCACCTCAATGATCTCTTCCAGCATCTGTCTATTGATGGGCTACACTCTTACAATGGAATACATAGACTATCAATTGCCAACAAAAGCCTTCATCAGTCAATTAACAAGGACAATTGCATCTATGTGAACTTCTGCAGTTAATCCAGGATGGACTTCAAAGACATTAGTCATTTATCTAACATTTCATACAAAATCTATGTTTAAACACTGAGCCTTACTTAGTTTAATAATTTTAAACCATGACTTGAACTATACATAAGTAATATTTACATTATATTCATGATGTTAGCCAGAGAGGAACTGGCCCCCACAGTGATTCTGGTTTCTCCCAAGGTAATTTTTCTCCATTAAACAACATTTTATGGAGTTTTGTGTCAAGTCAAGTCAAGTCAATTTTATTTGTATAGCGCCTTTCACAACACACATCGTTTCAAAGCAGCTTTACAGAAGTTCAGCATTAACAGACGATAAAAATGTAATGTCTATAAAGTCGATAAATCATCATCCTTGTGCAGGGCTCCAAACTGCGACTAAAAATGGTCGCATTTGTGACCAAATAAATTTATTTGTGAGTGTAATTTCTGTCAAGGTCGCCATTGGCGACAGTAAAAGTTTACTCCCTTTTGATTTTAAAATTTGCATTACATTTCCCGAGATACATAACAAAAGTTTATATCAAAGAAATAGCGGGGAAAACGGAGTTCATTGCAGGAACTAACAATTTCAAAAAAGAGACTGTTAGAAAACACGGTGACAGTAACAAGCATAAAAATGCACGTGATCACATAATTGCGAAGAATGCTCCACAGACTACACTGTTAGCGAGCTGCGGGACGAAAAGTAATGGATGGAGTTAAAAAATTTAAAATATTTGGCGCCTGTTTTTCCCCCTGTAGGAGCCATTGGCTCCTTAATTGATTTTTTTTTTTTGTTTGGAGCCCTGTTGTGGAATTAGATAAGATATGATTCTTTATCGTGTTTAAAAATAATTAAATAATAATTGTATTAATAACCCCAGTGAGCAAGCCGAAGGCGACTGTGGCAAGGAACACAAAACTCCATAAGATGATGGTTAATGGAGAAAAATAACCTTGGGAGAAACCAGACTCACTGTGGGGGCCAGTTCCCCTCTGGCTAACATCATGAATAATGTAAATAAGAATTATTTATAGTCAAAAAACATGATTTAAAAAATTATTAAACTTATTAAGTGCTAAGGGTCAGTATTTAGACAGTGAATGTGTTTGAACTGCAAGATTAGTGACCAGTGTCTTTGAAGTCCATCCTTGATTAAATTCCAGAAGTTCACTTAGATGCAATTGTCCTTGTTTGGCTGATGAAGGCTTTTGTTGGCAATAATTAGTCTATGTATCCCATTTTAAGATCCTTGTCCATGGTGATGGGGCATCTGGAGTTTTGTGTCCCTTGCCATGGTCACCTTCAGCTTGCTCACTGGGGTTATTAATACAATTATTATTTAATTACTTATTTTTAAACATGATTAACAATTGTATTTTATCTAATTACACAATGATGATTCATCAACATTATAGACATTACTGTTTTATCTTCTGTTAATGTCTGATCTTCTGTAAAGCTGCTGTGAAACAATGTGTGTTGTGAAAGGCGCTATACAAATAAAATTGACTTGACTTTTATAGAGTGTTCTGCGTAGTTGCTAGGAAGTTGCTTGGGTTTTTTGGGTTGTTTCTAATTGGTAGCTTATTGGCCCAGTCCTAAGTTTTTGTGATACTCTGGTCCCTGAATATGACTCAGGTCCCTTCTTTAATGTAAATCTACAGAAATGTTATTGTCCACCATGCAAAAAGCACAAGTCAGATCACTTAGCAAAGAAATTACACACCTCTCCTCAGTAAGACACATTCAAAAGGGTTTGTTCAAATCCCTAACATACATATGAGCGATAATTATAGTGATGCTTGTCAATTAAATATAACTGAGAACTTGCAAGTACCCTGAGCTGTGAAAGAGCAACATCTGAGCAATAACATGTTCACTTGTGGTTATTTGTGTATACAAACATTACTCTTCCACAACAACTGCAGATCACAGATGGTTAAAAACCTATGTCCTTAAACACAGATGTGTTACATGTAAAAGAGGTATATAAAATTCATCATTGGCACAATGATTAACAAGAAAAATTAAGAATGGCACTCTGTGTTAAAACATTTGCCGACCCCTGCTCTACAATCTTATCCTTATGTAAAATATAATCTCCTAATCTTGTTTAATATGCAGAGACAACTATTTGTAAGACTATATCAAAACAATGCTCTGTTTGTTTAAACAAATCTTCAACTAAAGAAAATTCTGATTTAACGTTAGAATCCTAGATTCTCAAACAGGGATGGCCAGTGATAGTTGTCACACAGGGATGCTGTCATAAGGGCTATATCGATGTAACTATAAGGTTTTGCATCAAAAGTCCAGTTACAAAAATTGTGTTTTCTCTACCAGTGTTGTATGTTGGTTTCAAACACCTATTTAAAAAAAATCAATCAAAAATCGAATTTATATTTAAAAGCTGTTGGGTAAACAAGCGAACATAATAAAACCACACTGGCATGTTTTTAGGACAAGGGTATAATTCATTAATATCATAAAGTTTGGAGCATGTTTTCATATTTTTTAGGAGCTAGTTTATCACCTGTGTTTTATATGTCATACAATTATACAAATTATTAATTGTAGTATTTTTTTAGCCAAAACAATGTTTTGATATTATACCTTTTCTATTTTTGTAGTGTCATGAATCATTTTTGTACTGGTAGTGGTGGGGTGACCATACAACAATAATCACATGAAACCTTCGACACTGGTTTAATGGCGTGTTCAATGGTGACAACCAGTGTTGGGTGTAATCTAATTCAAAAGTAATTTATAACTGTTATCTAATTATGTTTTTAGTACAAAAAGTAGTGTAACAAATTAAACTGTAAAATTCTTTGTCACTGGTAATCAGATTCAAGTTACAGACTTCAATTATGATAATTACTTTAAAGTACATAATTTGGGTTAAAGATATTTAACTTTTTTAGAAAACATTTACAACATAAATTACGTTAACGTGTAAATCTCTTTGTATTTCAATGACAGCTCAAGGGCGTGCATCCCCTAACGAGTCAATGAACAAGGAGGAAATATAAAAATACAAAATATTTTCTGTGAAAAGTGTTTTAGAAAGTAACTTCAAAGTAATTAGTAATGTGATTACTATTTTCTATGACATAAATGGTAAAGTCAGAAATCTAATTATAATTTTACAGTCTGTTATTTAATTTAGCTATGAATAGGTAACTATGCAGGAATTAATGCTGGACTAATGAGTAGTACTACATGAACAATTTAGTTACTACTATTAACTAATATGGAAACATGATTAACCATTAGTAAGTAATAGCAAACTGATGATTTCAGTTCAGTTTCAATAATTACTGAATTTGATGTGCCTCATTGAGCACTATTAACTAACTATGGCTAATATAAAATAACTACTAATTAATTACTAATCAAAACATTAACATGTGTCTAAAATATGAATTATTAGGTTTTTATTGTGAACAAGATCATGCATTGTATCTATGTGGGAATTAATTTATGAATGTAACAGGTTGCTAAATCAAGGCTACAGTGTCTGGTAGGGTATCAAAGTAAAGGATGTAACCACATATTCAGGCTTACCTTACAGAAATATAGGGATGTATGTGCCCAACCTGTGTATTCCTTGGGATATCTCTTCTGTTCATTAAAAAATTATTAATAAGTAATGAGTCAAGTGTTACCACATAAGTATGAAAGAATTACTAATGATATGGACCATTATTCTAAAGTGAGGGTCATGGTAATGCATTATTAATTACTTTTTCGGTAAACAGTAATGTTAAAGGTTATCTGGACCATTATTCTAAAGTGAAAACACATTCTAAGCCATTAATAGTAACTGAGCTGTTACTTGTCAGTTAGTAATGAATACTCAAGTGTTTGTTCCTACATTTTATTTATTTAATCATACAGATGGTTAAGAAGCATTAAAAAAAAATTCTGCCATTGAATTATGAATCATTGAAATAATTGAACATGATTGCATAGGCTACAAACCTTTAGAAGGATACTGCTTTTAATTGCTAGTGCTCATGTTTACTAAATGTTTTAAAAGTCTTATCTCTTAACATAAATTAAAGTAACACAATTATGTGTCTAAAGGACAAGAGCGTTGATCTCCACAAGACCAACAGAAAATGGAGAGAAAAGTTGAGGCCAATTCCACATGTGTACTTCCGCCCTAGACAGTCCACTCTGTAAATATACAGATATATTTTTTATTATATCAGTATAATATAACAGAACAGAATGTATGTTAAGGTTTACTGAGTGCAGGTGGATGAACGGGAAGGCGGAGAAAAATCGCACTTGATCTTCTTTCAGTTTCAGTACGAGCATTGAATATGGAAAACCGTGATTGGATTTGAAGCTTGATAGATATGACACTCATTCTTTTTTCATTGGATATATTAAGTTACTCAGCAAAAAATATGCACTTCACATAAAATTAAACACTTCTTGTAAGATTAACCTACAGTATCTATGAATAAAAAATTCATTTACAAAATGTTTTGTAAAAAATAAAAATGTTGTGTTTATTCAAGTGTGTATTCATTCATTAATAATATGTTACCATGACCCTCACTTTAAAATAATTAGTGATTATTTCATTTTATGTGGTAACACTAACAGTGAACTACCTCAGTCATCAGTTTGCTACTACTTACTGATTGGTTTATAATGTTTCCATATTAGTTAATAGTAGTAACTAAAGTGTTAATGTAGTACTACTCATTAATCCTGCAGAGTTGCCTATTAAAGACGGACCATTATTATAAAGTGTTACCAGTAGATCCTTTTCCTATTTGGCTCGTAAACTATGGAATAGTCTTCCTAATACTGTTCGGGACTCAGACACACTCTCTTTTTAAATCTGGACCAGGGACATGCTGTCCTTATAAGCAAGGTAAGCAGTGCTTCCCTAACAGAAGGGTGAAAAGAAAAATGACAATATAAAATATTTTAATATAATTATTATTATAAACTACTATATTTGTTCACATTCATCATCATTCCTCTCTCTTGAGCAGCACAGACAGTTACTCATTTATTTGCTTTGGCTCCACCCTCAGGTATAAGCACTTTATGTTATGCTTTCTTTGATTCCATTGTTTACCACACTTTCATTCTGAATGTTTATTCAAACTGAATCATGCCCGAAACTACAAATGACCACAGTAAGCATTCTTACCAAAATGAGTAAGCCAGTCAGAAGCTCCTTTCTTCAGTCATGCTATCTGATAGGCTACATTTTAGTTTTGTGTCAACATGTTCGAGTTCACATAACTAATGCGTTATTAAGCGCTTAAATGGATATATGGAGTGAAAGCATCAATGACCTGTTTTGTAGTTCTAACGTTTGGGCACAGTGTCTGTTTAAAAAAAAGCCTTGTGCATTCAGGTGAATAATGTTGTCTTTTGTGGTCAGATTAGTTAAAAGTCGCTGTCCATTCCTGTATGATTTAATGGACATAAACATGCTCGGCTCAATATATGATTATCTTTAATTTGTGTGATATGAACAATATTACTGTCCTGAATTTAAAACAATTTGGTCATGAAGTTTGCCACTGTGATAATTGTTTCCATTGACTGGTGGGTTCTAAGGCAACAATTTATTTCAATAACATTTCTGCGACATTATACCCATATAATGTGTTTTGAGCACAGTGTTTAATGATGTGTATTAAAAAGATTTTTATGCTTGCCCAGTCTCATTGCTCATGGCATGTGCCTGGTCTTGACTAAATACGCATCTTTTCATCCTGGCATACACCTAATTTATCCATCAATTCATAGCAATGCCGCATTAGTCAGGTCTGCCGGAAATGGAAACACTTCTCATATTCTAGAAACATGTTTTAAAGTGAATGGCCTCTACTCTAATATTATAAAAAAATGTCCCTGTCTTAACCACGGGATATGTATCCTGAGGCTACTGGAGCTTTCCAGATCTAGCTCTGGTCCTGCCTGATGTCTGATTCCCACTACTACTTGTTGCTAAGTAAGGACTACTAACTGCAGCTTGTGCCAGCCAGATATCACCATAGTCTACTATGATAGACCAGGGATGAACTGATGACAGCTCCAAATGTTAGACATAATACTTAACTGGCCACTGCTTGAAACTTGGACTTAAGATGGACTGCACAGGAAATTAACAGCCACAAGCTTCCAGTCGAACTACAATGCACCTCACTGACCTCTGCCTGCATCACCTTGGTCAAAGGATGAAATACACTCTTAAAATGTAAAAAGCTTTAAAGCTTTCATCAACCAAGTAACAAAGGACAATACATCTGTGTGCACTTCCACAGTTAATTCAGAATGGACTTGAAAGACTTGTCATTAATCTTACAGTTCATACAGAATCTTTTTGTTTAAACATTTGCCCCTGACAGTTACTTAGTTTACTCATTACGTGTACTACACATAAATACCCAATATTGACATTCAATTCAGGCTGATTAGCCAGAGGGAAACTGGCTCCCACAGTGAGCCTGGTTTCCTCAAGTTTATTTTTATCCATTAACTAACATCTTGTGGAGTTTTGTGTTCCTTGCCATAGTCACCTTTAGCTATCTCACCAGGGGTCTAAATATAAATATTATTTACTTATTTATCCATTTATTTTATTATATATAATCACGTTTTATTTATTTTTTTATCAAACCACACAATTATGACCCAACACAGCTTCTTTTTCTGTTTAAGCATAATTTTCTGTAAAGCTGATTTGATAAGATGTGTATTGTGAAAAGTGCTATACAAAAAAAACGACTTACTTGTCTTAAAACCAGTCTTACACCGGGGCCTGGGTAGCTCAGCGAGTAAAGATGCTGACTACCACCCCTGGAGTCATGAGTTTGAATCCAGGGTGTACTGAGTGACTCCAGCAAGGTCTCCTAAGCAACCAAATTAGCCCAGTTGCTAGGTAGGGTAAAGTGACATGGGTAACCTCCTCGTGGTCGCTATAATGTGGTTCGCTCTCGGTAGGGCGCATTGTGCATGGATGCATGAATTTTCAGCTTTGCCAAACACCTGGTCATCTAATGGTTAGATGAGACCTGGAGAGGCCTACAAGCCAGTGTCTTGCCACTACTGTGAAATTTGGTGGAGGATCGGTGATGATATGTGGGTGGTTCAGCAAGGCTGGAATCAAGCAGATACATCTTTGTGAAGGACGCATGAATCAAGCCATGTACAAGGTTATCCTGGAAGAAAATGTTCTTCCTTCTGCTCTGACAATGTCCCCACTCTGAGGATTGTTTTTTCCAGCAGGACAATGCTCCATGACACATAGCCAGGTCAATCAAGGTTTGGATGGAGGAGCAACAAATCAAGACCCTGTCATGGCCAGCCCAATCGCCAGACCTCAATCCCATTGAAAACCTCTGGAATGTGATCAAGAGGAAGATAGATGGTCACAAGCCATCAAACAAAGCCGAGCTGCTTGAATTTTTTTGCCAGGAGTGGCATAAAGTCACCCAACAACAATGCGAAAGACTGGTGGAGAACAGGTCAAGACGCATGAAAGTTGTGATTGTTATTCCACCAAATATTGATTTCTGAATTCTTCCTAAGTTAAAACTTTAGGATTGTGTTGTTTAAAAATGAATATTAACTTGTATTCTTTGCATTATTCAAAGTCTGAAAACAGCATTTTTTTATTTTTTTATTTTGACCAGTTGCATTTTCTACAAACAAATGCTCTAAATCACAATATTTTTATTTAGAATTTTGGAGAAATGTTTTCAGTAGTTTATAGAATAAAACAAAAATGTTAATTTATATAAATACCTATAAATAGTAAATCCAGAGAAATTGATAATTTTGCAATGGTCTCTTTTGAGGGCATTCATTTTGTCTGTAAACCAACAGACACAACATAGTTAAGAACTGTTTTTGAGAGACATCTCGTGATTTTTAAATATATGATAAATCCTTGTAACACAAGAAGTTTTGTTATATGAAGTCAACTAGAGCCTCAAAGACATCAACATTTAAGATACAAATCTAAGAAAATAGTGGCAATTAACAAAAATAATCTTCAAATAATTGCATTTTGCAAAATATTACAGTAAATTCCAAGACTAATTACTCTGTAGAAATACAAGATGATATTGTATGTTTACAGTAGTTATTATGTTTACCTGTACTGTAAGATTGCAGTAAAACTACAATACTTTACAATACATTTTTGAACAGTGTGTGTAATAATAGTGGAAATGTTTAATAGTTGTTTGTCACCAAGACTTTCAGTTGTGGCTATACAGAGACTGACTTTCAAAAATAAACCTACTCTGAGAAATTTTCACAGGAATAAAAAAAGTGTGGTGACTAATCCCAGTCTTCCCAATATTATCTGCCCAACCGAGCAACTATTACCACAATTTATTGGTATTTGGAAAAATGCTATTGGCAATAGAATGCACTTGATGTTTCTGTAGTTTACTCAATATATGATTGATGGATTTAAGACCTTGATTCTGGTATACAATTATACAATCAGGCTTTGATTCGGTTTTGATCAATTGATAAGGCTATCATTTAATGTTCAAGAGCAAAACCTTGATAACTTAATCTCAATGTAATGTTCCAAACCCCTAAATGCTAAAAGCAACCACAATGGCACACACTGTAGAACACTTCCACCATTTATCTCATCCTTAAACATTCAAAACCCAATTTCTTATTTCCATTACCTCCTCATTCCTTCATGCCTTATTAAACATTTTCCACCACAAGCAGCTTTTGAGTTATAAGCATTTGAACTTACAGTCTCGCTGTATCAAAATGCATGTCGAATTAAGGGTATGCTTTGGTGTGCACTCATCCATGAGTTGAAGCGAAATCATCATTCTTAAATAAGAACAGTGTGTGTGTGTGTGCGGTGCTCTTGAGCTGCTTTGCAAGCCTGGCAAATATGTACTGTAATAATGCTACTACGTAGACCTCTTAAATGAACTGATCCGATCCACTGACTCAACTGACTGAGCTACTGTTAATAACACTTATGAACTGAGAGTATGGGGTTCATAAATTAGATTTGAGGTTTGAGCAGTTTTGGGCAAGTTACTCAAAAAGTAATCCAATACAGATTACTGATTACATTTCTAAAATGGTATTCAGAATACTTGTTACTTCACAGAAAAAGTAATAAGGTTACTAATTATGAAAATTTTTAGTAAAGCAGTTCTAGTACAAAAGTTAAAAAGCCTTTATTGTTGTTTGGCTGGTCACATTAGGACATTAAAAATGTTAAACAGTAATTGCGCACTGATGTGTTTCAGCAAACAGCCTTCCTCAGAGTTTCAGAAAATGTTTTTGACACACTCTAAAGAAGGCTGTATGCCATGCTTGTACATGTACCTCTCAGTCCAAATGCTGACTCACCTGCTCTATTTCACTTGCAATCACATCATAAGTATGCCTTCCCTTAATTCGTTTACTATGTTGCTATGAACTCTAACAGTAGAAATTTCTAAATTTAACAGTAAGATTTTTGTTATTTGTTTAATGAAATCAAAATAATGTCTGTATTTTTATTTGAGGAAACAACCATACTTCTCTGCATCCATTGTAACACACAGTTCACTCATCTGCTGTCGCCTCAATGCATGTCCACTATGAATGCTCATCAACTGACACAGCAATGCAAATAGAAGTACTTACATAAGAACGTAATTCATTTTAAAATGCATTCTACTTAATTAATATTATTGTCTTAGCAAAAAATTTGCAATCCAAGTAATGTGATTTTTTTACCCATGTCAGTAAGTGTAATCAGATTACATACAATTAAAATAGCAAAATGTAGCACAACACATTACTGTGCTATCACAAAAACTTGATTATCTCATATATCTCTGAACATCTCTTTTGTGCATACTGTGTGGGCAATGTCTTGGCCGAGCGTTTGTCTGGGAAGAGAGGAAGCGGTAAGTGTTTTCGCCTGAGATGAATTCCTGCTTATTGTGATTTCTATGTTCACAGTGAGATGCAGGAGATAAAAGGCTCACCAAAACCCTAGAGAGGGAGAGAGAGAGGAGCCTGCATGTGTTTTTCCATGCATTCGCAGTGTTGAGTGTGACATTTTCTTTCATTGTGAATATAAAGCACCTTTTTGAGTTGGATTCGTCTTCTCCCGCTTTCCCACCTCCACAAACGAAGATTATCACACATACCAAACGCAAATTCTGAGGTGCAAATGTATGTCTATTCAGTGAACGGCTATCAGGCTTAGTTTAAAATTAGAGTGTGGCTCATTTTAATAGGGGAAATTCACGTTCCCCCAGTTAAATCTTTTTGTCATTTATACTAGAGCGCATCACACCTTCTTTGGCCCAATTACGTGTCGGGAATTAATTAAAAGTAGCAACGCTACTAACTTAATGACATTTTTCAATAGTGTGACAGTAGTTAAGCTATTTCCCCAACAGTTTAGCTTTCCCAAGAACAAGGTACATTTTACAATGAGCAGCGCTGTGTCGTCACAAAACGCAACATTTGTTGTCACATTGTATTGTGAATGCAGTAATAAAGCAGAATGAGGAATCAAACATGCTTACCTAGACATCCTCTCTTTCTCTCTCTCTCTCTTGAAGTGCTGGGAAAGACAAATAATTTATGTGAATCCGTTATTTCAGATAGTTTATGTAAATAAACTAGTTAACATAAATTATTCATTGATTTACCTGAGACCTGCACAGCCTTAAAGGGGCTTATTTTTAAGTTAAATATTTAGGGTTGGGAGGGTTACTTTTAAAATGTATTCCACTACAGACTACAGAATACCTGCTGAAAAAAAAATATTTGTAATGTATTCCATTAAGTCAGTACTGTAATCTAAATACTTTGCATTACTTTTTCATCCCTGGCAGATTTTTTTTAAATCTGCCAGTGCAGCAAGACACATATTCAAATTACATTCTCTGAGAAATGCCTAAATATCTCGTGCAGTTTTGCTTCTAAAACAGGATAAAGCAAATTTGTTTTAATGATTTTCAAATATTTTTTTACAGGAAAACAATACAAAAATTCTTATCATGAATAAGATATTTGCAGTACATAACTGCCATAATATCAGATATCTTAATAGAGAAAAGAAATATGATCTAACATGGATTTCTTGATAGAAAATAATATAATCATGCCTATTAACAGGTGCATGTATAAGGTCTAGAAATAGCATTTTATCTTAGCATAAAGATATGTTCTGTTGCTCTAAACTTGCTTCAAACCCCCACAGAGTGAACACAACCACATCTTCTTCTGATCACATCATTTACACTGTACAGATAAAAGTTTTTCGAACTAAACATCTAGGTTACTATTGTAACCCCGATTCCCTGAAAGGAGGGAATGAGACGTAATGTCAAGTAATGACTAGGGATCGCTCTCAAGAGCCCGATTCTCCCTGAAAAGATATACAACAATGGCAGTTTTGATTGGCTGATGTCTTTCAAAGAATATTAAAGGCTGGGTGAAAGACAGGCTCATCAGGACACTTTGAATGAAAAGGCGAGAGGATCTCATAAGCACCCTTTCAATATTGTGGCAAGAATAGATAATGTCGCGTTCCCTCCTTTCAGGGAACCGTGATTTCAAAAATAACCTAGATGTTCCCTTTCAAGTTGGTCACTCGACGTTACATCGAATGCTGACTAGGGGCCCCTATAGAACAATGCCACAATACTGATTTGACTGCGCTTGCTGCCAAATAATGTGGTAGCGAGTTTGCAGCCAGCCCGCTTCCCCACCTGATTGGGGAAGAGACTGAGACAGTGAAAGACACATAGACATACTGCCCTAGGACGAGGGTAGCCAATCTTCTACATAGATCTCATATCCGATGAGGTGATGATCTATCTGGAGGGAGGACTGTATTATAGTCTTCTGATCATGGTTTTTATAGGTACCACCCTCTGGGGCACCTCAAATCTTTCCGCAACTTATGGTTAATATTTAGCCGACATCTCCAATTGTAACCACATTGGGGAGTATACAACAAGAATACACTCATTCTGATTGTGATGAGAGCTCAAATCCCCTTCACAGAAAGTGCCTGTGATGACAAGGAGGAAGTGTCTATATTATGAAATCTAGTGAATGTGTTTGGGGAGGCCCAACCTGCTGCTTGGCAGATGTCTGCAAAGGACAGACCTTTTCCCCAGGACCAAGAGGAAGACATGACCCCTGTGGAGTGGACTTTAACTCCCACAGGGCATTCCAATCCCTGATATACATATGCTAACTTAAGAGTATCTATGACCCAGTGAGAAAATCTCTGTTTAGAGACTGCTTTGCCCTTGGAACGGCCACCAAATCACACAAAGAGCTGACTCAACAGCCTAAACTAGCATGTACACTCAACGCTCGCACTGGACAGAGCATGTGAATAGACTTTCTTCCTCCGCCTGAAAGGGAGGTGGAGAGAAAGCTTGTAAGGTTATCAAGGGGGGATTGAAGGGGTGGATAAAATATTAGGTATGTAGCCGATTTAAGGCTTTAAAATGACTTTTGAAAAGCCTGGACCTTCCTTTGGGCTTTCAGCACAAAGGACAGATCCTACACTGGGACTGTAACTGGGCAAGTAGGCGTGATACGTCTTGCTCCCCATAGGAATTCCTTATCAACAACATGCTTGCTCATCTAAATGCCCACAACTGGAGCACGATTTTCTGCAATAGCCACAACATACACCTTCAGTGTTGATGGAGATAAACCCACATCCAGTCACTCTTGAAGAAAGTGTAGCACCACATATACCATCTGCTGGGTTTTTGTTCCCTGATGCACACCAGCCTGAGCAGATTCACCACTTTAATATATACAGGTGCCAGGTAGAGGGGTTCTGGCTTGTGCGATGGTGTTAAGAACCATGTGTGACAATCCATCCATTTCGCTGGTGTCCCTTTCAACGGCCAATTGTGAAACTTACACCTCTCTGGCTGTGGATGCCATATTGTATTAAATCTCTTCTCAGCTGTATTTCGAATGGTGGAGATTGTAGTAGCTCAATCAGCTCCGGAAACCAGATCTGGTTTAGCCATTTTGGAGCAACAGCACTACTTCCTGATCTAACCTGATTTTGCACAGCACTTGATGTATCAGGCAGATCACGGGAAACACATTTTTGTGTTTCTCTGCTGGCCATTTGTGGGCTAAGGCATCCATCCCTAGTGGGGCCCGGTCTCGTGAGTACCACCATTGGCAGTATGTGGTTTCCTGTAAAGTGAACAGATCCTCTTCCCCCCAAATTCTCAGGGCCACCTAAGACATATCACACCTACTTGCCCAGTTAAAGTGCGAACGGCCAGAAACATCATCGGAGGTGAGCTTCCCTCCCTCCAGGATATATATAACAGAAGGTGTGTGAAGAAAGCTCGGAGGATTATCAAAGACTCCAGCCACCCGTGTCATGGGCTGCTCTCACTGCTGCCATCAGGCAGGCGATATCGCAGCATCAGGACCCGCACCACCCGACTACATGACAGCTTCTTCCCACAAGCAATAAGACTTTTGAACACATGATCTCTCACGATCAACAATCAGCACTGCACTTTATAAATCCTCATTCTGTCAATATATTCTCCCAATTCAGTTAGTGTATATATATATATATTTATACCCGTATCTAGTGTGTGTATTCTACATTGTGTGTATTGTGTACATTTGTTATGTAAATTGTTGTGTAGGTATGTGTACATTTGTTATGTAAATTGTTGTGTAAGTTTGTTATGTAAATTGTTTTGTGTAATATGTTGTTTATTGTAAAGTGGTTTATGTCGTCACTGTCATTACTGCAATGTTGCTCGGAACTGCACACAAGAATTTCACCTGCTGTTGCACTCGTGTACACAGTAGTGTGACAATAAAGTGATTTGATTTGATTTGATTTGATTTGAAAGTCCTAGTGTTGGATCTGTTCTTGTGCTGAAAGCCCTGTACAGCTCTCCATTTCAGTCAGTGGAAAATCCGTATTACTACTGGCCTTCGCTTCAATCAAGATGGTGGGAGATCTCCAAGCTCTATCAGTGGAAACTCCCCATTGGAGATTTACATAAGACATCACTGATGTGCTGTCCATCCGTACCAGCACATGCTAATACTGGAGTTCTAGATGAAAAGCTTTCAGAGCAAGAAATACTGGCAACAACTCTAGGCAAATTATGTACCATGTCTGCTTTGCATCCTCCCAGGTGCTTCAAACTGGATGACCTTTGCACAGGGCTCCCTAGTCTGTGTTGGATGCATTTGTGGTGACCACCTTGCATCTGATCACTTGCGCCGATACACGCCCATTTGGTAAAATTAGGCTCTCTTCCACTGCGACAGAGCGGCTAAACTGTGGCACATTTACCCAGCGCTGAAGGGGTCTCATGTGCAGTAAGCCAGACAGTGTGGCTATATCTGCGTCCATCACACCAAGAGCTTTCAGAAATTAAGTTTGCAAGTGATGGATAATGGAGTGAATGCGCCCGATTCAGGGAACGCAAGTCTAAAATGTATTGTTAGTGAAACAACCTCTATTGCATGTTTGGCAAAGTGGTTAGTCACCTTTAAGCACAGAACTGACACGTTTCGTCCTAACACTGTGTAGGACAGAACGCAGTTGAAGCGAGGACGCTGCCTCACAAACTGGACTTCATAACTGTTTAAGAAATGCCCGGTAGTGTGCTCCAGGCACTGTAAAGTTTAATGTGTGTGTTTATGTATTTCATGTCTTTTATTTTGAAAAGTTTAGTTCCTGTTTCCTGGTCATGTGATGTCCTGTTTTCCCTCCATGTGCATGTGTCTTGTTTTCATTGGTTTATTGTTTGATAATCTTGTTCTGTTTGTTTATTGGTTTATGTTCCCCATGTCTAGTACACAAGCCCTCATATTTTCCATTGTCCCTTGTTAGGTATTATATGTATGTTTGGTAATGTTGTTAAGTCAAGTCAAGTACAGTCCATGCCAAGTCAAGTTTATGTTCATGTAGACTGTTTAAATTCATGCTTCTGTTTAGTTTAGTTCACGTTTATAGTTAGGGTTTTGGATATCACTTTGTAAATAAATTGCACTTGGGTTCTTCACTCCATCGCCATCGTCTTCATCATTGCCAGCAACATTGTTACAGGCACGTGGAGCATGAGAGTTAATAAATTCTTGGTTTTTACCTGAGGAAATATGGAAGATGTTTCTGCAGCATTTTAAGAAAAAAGCTATTTTTTTGAAAAAGCAATTACATTTGTCACAACAGCTTAATGCATATTCTTTATTTTTTCACTTGACTCTCTCCCAACGATCGGGAGAAGAGATGTGAGCCGCACCTTCTTCTGGGCCCCAGCAAACAGTGGCTGGAGCTCTGGTTTCCTTTTTGCTGTGCTGAGACCATGAGGAGTGCTTTGGCTGGTTTGGGGGATTCTTCGCTCAGTGGCGCTGGCTTGAAAACAACGTCTTGTGTCTGAGCCATGGGCGCTGCATCTTCACTCCTGGTTCGGCACCAACTGGCAGGCCTGCTAATAGAGAACTGGTATTTCCAAGGTGCTATCTAGACATTACTAGGTGAGACAGACTGCTACTGGCTCCAGCATGTGTTGACATAAAATGTTTAATTGCCAGTGAGTGCTTCTTTTCAATCTCAAGCTTTTCGGAGAAAACATTTATTGCATCTCCGAACAAGCCCTCCTACGACACAAGAGCATCTAGCAATCTCAATTTGTCCATCTTGACACTGAGTTATTTAACCACAGATGCTGCTCGAGTGCCACCATACTGCCCATTGATCTTCCGATGGCCTGGGCAGAAACCTTTATTGCAAACAGAGTAACTCTTGAAAGAGCATGAGATCAGAACTACATATCAAGATTTTGATGGCCTGCAAAACTGCCATGGTGTGCAATGCTGAGGCCACGAAAGACTTTGAGAGTGGATGTAAGTCTGCAGGGTTTGGATGGGAGAGAAGGGCGCCTCTCCCAGCCAGGTTCATTAAGATAGTGCAATTGCCTCTTCCACTTGTGGAAGTGTGCTATAGCCCCTCTGCTCCACGTGGTCCTGCATGGTATAGCTGGCTACTACTTAAACGTGCGTGCACGCTGAATAGGGGCACACCACGTTTTGGAGAGCTCAGCATGTACCTCTGGGAAAAATGGTACCTCACGATGGGTAACAGCTTGATGCCGGTTCATGTTTAGATTGCCATGAGTGCTTGAACTCAGATGGAGGAGTCTGGATAAAGTGAACTACTAACACTCTAAGCTGTCTCGCCCTCATTAGCTGGACAGCTGGTCAGATCATCAGTCTTCCACTGCAATGGAGCTCATGTTTTTGTCTGGAGATGTGCCAAAGGAAAGTGAGCCAGCTAAATCAGCAGCAGGATAAAGATTTCCTTTGGCTAACTCAATGGGCGAAGACACTGTAGATGGAGAACTGGAGTCCCGCAAAGCTTAAGCCAGCAGGAGACTCTCCTGAAGTTCTTGAGGCTCGTGACTGAGCCTGGTGCAGCACTCATCTGTGTTCAGAGGGTGTTGTGGGAAGCTGCAGCCACAGTAGTGTCTCTCATTAAGACCGCAAGTGAGTGTTGCATCTTGATGTTCAACAACCATACTGGACATCCATGAATGCCACATACGCATGGATGCTGCCAAGGCATAGATGGCAGTGGTGGTGTCCGTCCTGTGGTAGGATGTTCCATCTGCCGCGGGGATGCATTTACGATACTTACCTTATAAGGATGTATTTATCAAAAAAAATTAATTCTATTTGCTGTGGGTGTAAAACAATATTCAAAAGAAAAATAAATACTTGCAATATTACCTTCCTTAGACACTCAGGGAACGAATTATCTTCCACTGAACCTTGTAGGCGAGAATTTCACACTGCTGGATGTAGGGAAGATAACTTTTTATCACAACAAAGAGCGTGTAGAGGGAGATATGTTCTCGACTCTGAAGGAGAAGGTTCTGATGAGCCAGTCTTTTACACAGCCTTTTATGTGCTCACTGAGCATGGAAGGCGGGACTTTGAAAGACCTCAGCCAATCAAAATTGCAGTTGTTGTCTATACAGGGAGAATCGGGCTCTCTAGAGCGACCACTAGTCATCATTCGACATAACGTTGAGTGACCGACTTGAAAAGGAACTAAATACAATATGAAACAAATAACAATAAAATGCAAAGTAATCTTTTCAGTAATCAAAATACTTTTTTAATTTAACTGTATTCTGAAACTTAACAATTGTTCCACAATGCTTGTTTTATAATATATTCAAGAATGGCAATCATTCATCCCCATGTGGACGCTGCAGGACAGTTGTGCAACAGGGTCAACCCTGGAAAAATGGAACTCAAATTGAAATGCTCCAAACATCATCATGTGTCTTCCAATTAATGCCATTGCATTAGATTACAACATAGCAAACCAAGTGCTATTTTCTTAAAAAGAGAGTAAGCAAAAATACACTTTATGCAAAACATTCATAAAATTAAGTTTTAAAAATACTGTACTGTTCAAAATAAAGACAAAAATTATTAGTAAACTTTCTATTTGTCACACATCAGTGAAACATGTACATAGTTAACGTGATCTTAATATGATTAGAATATCTTTGATAATTTGGTCTTGGAAGATGATTTAGATGGGCAAGGAGGAGGCGAGGATTATTTAATTAAATAAATTATATTTAATTAAATAAAAAGACACACAAACACACACAGGACAGCTGCCAGGAATTTTTTCTCGAACGGACGTTACCGGCCACCTTTATCCCTTGCATGCCCCATCAGGCCGATTGTGGACCGGGCGTGCATCATTTCAGCCCAGCCCTTTTATTTTGGTAGGGTTAGTGAAAACATGTCACTGTTTGATCCAGAAATGTCAGACCGTTCAAATAAACAGAGCAATGTTTTCAAAGCGGCACAGAGCAAAAGAGTCGTCCAGTGTTTACATTCTTCAGGAGAATCAACCAACCAATGACTTACTTATAGTGGTCAATGCACATTAAGCTGGTATAGAAACAAATATTGTACAGTAACATAGAAAAAAATTACTCTTCATCTTAAAAAATTTGACAAATATAAGAGGGTGTTAAAAGATTCTAATTTGAAATATAATCATAGGCAGTCAATCCTTAGGGTGTTGTGTTGGGTAATTAGTGTTTAAATCTGGATTAGAAAAGTATCAGTATACAGTCTTTTACAAATTCTCTCTGAGTGCAAATTCATAAACACTCTCATTAGTCTTATTATTATAACCATATCTTCATCTCTGTCTCTGATTCATCAGATACCATGCAAGCTTGTTTCAATTCCTGTCTGGAAATAATGATCATTTTGTTCTTCAACTGTAACAGCAGAACTGAAATTTTCAGATATTGCCTTTGGTGCATCTTTTTAAGGGCAGAAGTATGAATACCAATCTGTAAAGCTCTATGGTATTTTAGAGCCCATTAACACTGTCTCTAATGGCCACTAGAATTTGGCTTATAGGGAAAGTTCACATCAAATAGATGTCTGGGTGTTGTGCGTGTGCTATCAGGGAAAAGAGTAGAACTCAGGTGTCTCGAGACATTTTTTAACTTAAGAGAAACTTCAGTTGAAAAGAACTTAAAAAAATCTTTGGGCACTCCTGCACAAGAGTCCAATAACACAGCGATAGGTAATGCAATGGTCATAGACATCTGTTTAGAATGTTTACAAAGAAAAACAGCTGAAAAACAGCATGGGTGTTTAGCCTATCAAAACAGTGGGTGACTACATTGAAGTTTAAAGGAGATGCTGAGCCCAAAATCAAGTTTCAGGCAAAGGGCCAATGACATTTTAGGCAAACGTGCCTAAAAACTTTGATTACATTAAAAGTACACCTCAGGACAAAAAATAATTACTAAGTACTACAGCAAGTACCACAAACTGTGTCTCATCACTAGTTCAGGCACATTTCATAGATACAGTTTATACAGTATACATATTATACATATTGTATGTACGTATATACACACCGATCAGGCACAACATTAAAACCATCTGCCTAATATTGTGTATGTCCCTCTCATGCTGCCAAAACAGCTCTGACCCATCGAGGCATGGACTCCACAAGACCTCTGAAGTTGTTCTGTGGTATCTGGCACCAAGACGTTACCAGCAGATCCTTTAATTCCTGTAAGTTGCCAGGTGGGGCGTCCATGGATCGGACTTGTTGTTCCAGCACATCCCATAGATGCTCAGTCTGGGGAATTTGGAGACCAAGTCAACACCTTGAACTCTTTGTAATGTTCCTCAAACCATTCTTGAACAAATTTTGCAGTGTGGCACAGTGCTGAAAGAGGCCTGCTGAAAGAGGCCACTACCATCAGGGAATACTTTTGCCATGAAATGGTGTATGTGGTCTGCTACAATCTTTAGGTATTTGGTACATGTCAAAGAAACATCCACATGCATGCAAGGACCCAAGGTTTCCCAGCAGAACATTGTCCAGTGTTTCACATTGCCTCCACCAGCCTGCCTTCTTCACATAGTGCATCCTGCTGCCATCTCTTCCCCAGGTAAATGACGCACACACACCCGGCTGTCCACATGATCTAAAAGAAATCATGATTTATCAGACCAAGCCACTTTCTTCCATTGCTCCATGGTCCAGTTCTGATGCTCATATTCTCATTGTAGCCACTTTTGGTGATGGACAGGGGTCAGCATGGGCACTCTGACTGGTCTGTGTATACAGTATATATTCTGTATAGGGAGGTGGCTCGATTTCTGACGGAACTTCGGCAGGGTGGTGGCTCACTATCCAACTATTCCAGAGTTTCAGACCCTCGTCTCTTCCAGTGGATGGAACGACTGCCCAGTGGGACATTTTTCTTAGGGGACTGTCCAGTCATCACAGAGCCGAAACCTATATACCTTTATTGAACTTCGCTGCCTCTGAAGTGTCTCTCCCTCTGTCTTTGTGCTTCAGGAGGAGGCGGTTGATTTGTCTGGGGTCCTATATCATGACCTGATGGTTATGTTCAGTGAGTTCCGGGTCACATCTCTGCCTTCCTGGCGCTTCTCTGTCACACAGGTGACTCTTCTCTCTATCTGCTCCGGACAGGAATCAATGTAGAATTACATCAGTGAGTCGCTAGCAGCCGACCTCATCCGCCCTTCCTCTTCCTCGGCTGGAGCAGGGCTCTTCTTCGTGGGGAAGAGGGATGATTCTCTGTGCCACTTGTATCGATTATTAGGGGCTGAATGACAACACAATTAAAAACAATTAAAAAGCATTCAACATTCTGACCGGGCACTTTGAATATTTGGTCATGCCCTTCAGAATTACTAACACCTCTGCCATATTCAAAGCACTCTTCAATGACATGCTCTGTGACATTATTAAAGATTGTCTACATGTACCTGGATGACATATAGATTTTTCACAATCTCTCCAGGTACACATTAAGCACATCAGGCGAGTGCTGCGGAGGCTGCTGGGGAACAGTATCTTTGTGAAGTCGGAGAAGTGTGCGTTCCATGCACAGTCAGCTCTGTTAATTGGGTATATCTTGTTTCCCGGGGGTGTGTGGATGCATGGATCCTGTCACCAATTGGCCAACCCCAGATTCCCACAAGGCCCTGCTGAGGTTTCGGAGGTTTGCCAAGTTTTAGCAGCGCGTTATATGCAATTAAAGTCAGGAAGCTGCTCCACTCATGAGTCTGACATCATCCAGGGCTAAATTTTCATAGTCGTCCCGGCTTAATCTGGATTTGATTCTCTCAAGTCAAATTTTTCTTAATTTTTTCTTAATTGTCCTGGATCCAACTCGACAGTTTGTGGTGGATGTTAATATGTCAGACGTGGGTATAGGTGTGGTCCTGTCCAATTCAATTCCGAATTATGATATCGGTGACTGAGTTTTTGGGTGTCAAACTCGCATTGGAGGACTGGCGTCACAGGTTGGAGGGGACTGTAACGTAGTTCAGGGGAAAGGAGGAGGTGAGAACCGGCTTGACAATATAAATAATATTGTAATGATAAAATTAAAAGACAAAACACACACATGACGGACATGTCCGTAAATGATCTCTCTCTCCTCGCACCACCATCTGCAATCGGCCTTTATCCCTCTTGGTGTGTATAGTCACGAACCGGCCCTGCCCTCCGCCCTGCCGCAAGGACTTAATTACTTTTTTGGTATGGACTGTTCCTCAGCCATCGCTTCATGCTTGAGTCACACATTTTATACAACTTCATGTTCTTATCACTGGTTGGACCCAATTCATCTCTGCGAGGCCACCATCGGTTCCACTCCATCTTACATTTATGCATTTTGGCAGACGCTTTTATCCAAAGCGACTTACAGAGCCCTTATTACAGGGACAATCCCCCCGGAGCAACCTGGAGTTAAGTGCCTTGCTCAAGGACACATGTTGGTGGCTGTGGGGATCGAACCAGCGACCTTCTGATTATCTTCTGTTTGTTTGTTGTCTTCTCCATTCCCTTGTCTTTCTGGGCTTCCTTGATCCGTAAATAAAGTTATTTCAACTGATTTGGGATCCATGTCTCCATTTGACTTGACAGTGTGTATATAATGTGCATAACGATATTGTGTATTATGTGCCTAATGACTATATTGTGTGTTATGCACATCTTGTACATTGTTTTATATTGTCACTTTATGACTCTAATATTGCTGGATCACATAGGCCCAGATTGTTCTCTCACCTTTATACACGTGTATATGATGTAGTGACAATAAAGGGATTTGATTCGATTCGAGAAGACAACGACCACATCCATGTTATTGTGGCAGTTTTTAAACCTAAGGAAACATTTGAGAACATAACAGATTGTAAAATCTGGTCTTCATCATTCCCAGGCATCCACTACAAAGTACAGTCTCTGAACTTTCTCCATTGCTCTCACTACACTTTAGGCTTCTCAATGCAATGTTACAAAAATGACATAAACCACACAATTATTAGAACCAGCACTGCAATAATCACCACGAATCATGTCAGCCAGATCTACATTTCTTAAAATGTAGTTTTCTAAAGCTGAGCATGCACTGAAAGTTGATGACTCACAATTATAAAAATGTTTTATGCTGACAGTGTGATTGTCATGGTCAAAAGAGGGACTAACCGATTTAATTTGCTCCCAAAATGTGGCTGTGTTTAATCTCAAGTAGAACCCTTGTCTAATGGTGGGAAGGTCCAGACGCAATTTACGTAGCCCTTTTTCTTGGTGTTATATTTATGTCTGAAAGTGCACATTGTCGGGTACTTCGTTCAAGAGCAGGGTTTGGATATTAGCAAAGATAATTATTCATTATTAAAATCAATAGAACATTGATTAGAATCAACATTATCTTATTAATCCTTCAAATCAACTATCATCAAAGATAACTATCAATTATCAAAATCAATAGAATATTAATAAGGATTAATATTTCCGGGACACCACCCTAGAATCAGGGACTAATAACCGTCTCAATATAGGATTGTTCTCTTAGGAAAGGCGGAGAGCCGGAGAGCATCGACATTCAAAAGGAAAACAATGAAGGCTTCAATCCGAGCACTGATATCTCCTGCCAGCCCTTGCATGCAGAACAATACCAAAACACTTCTCTTTAAAGTATAACAAAGTTTATTGATGCACTAATATCAATTAATAATCAATACAATGCAGTCGATAAACTTCAGACTTCCAACTACAGACTAAACAGTAACATGATTACATATGGTAACAAATAAACCTATAGTACAGTATATATTGTGTGTGTGTTGGGGGGGGTGGGGGGTGGGGGGGGGGCATGTTTATTTGGTTTGCGAGGTAAATTTTTTAGGATACAAACTGGTAATTACAAGGGTATTATGCTATAAATGTTTATGAGACATTTCTAGTGTCCCCATAATTTAAATAGCTTAAACATATTAAATGATGTAAAAAGTTTTTTGTGAGGATTAGGATTAGGGGTTGTGTTAGGTTTAGGGGATATAATCTATAGTTTTACAGTATAAAAATCATTATGTCTATTGAAAGTCCTCTTAATGATAGGTAGACCAACGTGTGTGTGTGTGTGTATGTGTGTGTGTGTGTGTGTGCGTGTGTGTGTGTGTGTGTGTGTGTGTGTGTGTGTGTGTGTGTGGAGGAGAGAAGGAGGGCACTGTCAATTTATACAGGGATTCTCAACCTCAATGTCTGCCCAAACTTGAAAATGGCTTCAATCAACTTTGGAAGGCGCATGGAATAACTCAAAACATCTGATTCTTCATCACTGAATCAATTTATTGAAATTGCAATGTTTGACTTAATCTTTCTATTTTGCTATCAAGTAATATCAGCCATGATTTTAAAATATTTTTCTGGATTTATTTTATCTGATTGTACAATTAATTATTGCACATACAAAACTGCAGAATTACTGTATATATCTCTGAAATGATACCTAGATGCCATTCTCTGAATTAAACAGATTGTGATGAGGTTGTGTGACAACAACATAGTATAGTGCTTTTTTTTCTTTTTTATGTAGTTTTGTAGTTTAAATGAGTTAAATATCCTTTAATGATCTCATTGCTGTTTATAGTGACTCTAAATAAATATCTGAATTAAGCAATGAAAATAAGCAAAGAAGATCAAGTTGTTGCTGGGCATACAGGATTCCTCACAATGTGCTCTGATGTATCCTGCATATTTTATCAAAAATAGCAGGACATCACAGGCTCAGTTGGAATCTGCATATTCTGTGCTAATTTGGAGGGAAAATGTGCAGAATTTACAAGTTCAAATGCATTAAATGGAGCTGAGAGTATTACACTGTTCTTGGTTGTTAAAATCACAATCAAATTAGCCAAAATATTTAATACAATTAAAAGTACAAGTGGTGGAAAGCATGTATTGCATCCAACCTATAGTATGGTAGAACTCAGCCTAGGACACAACACAAGCTCTTGTTGTGTCCACAACAATGCAGTTAATTTTAATCAATTACAGGCTATATAGTGTACTGTATATGGTCAAAAGCACTTTACTGAAAGCCCATTACAGCAAATATAGCTCCTACACTCTTACTGCCTTTTAAAACAGACCATAGTTTATCTCGATAGACCCAGTGCACAGAATGTGCAAACAGTAAACAGTGGACACCACTGTCATTTAACCAGTAGCAGATCAGTACAGCATTTTTCCTAGAACTGCTTCAGACTTTTTTTTAGATGATTTCTAACTAATTCTCAAATGTTTCTGATTTAAAAATGCTACATTGAAATTTAGTCTGATATTTTTGTTGCAATGCACTGGAAATTTAAGCACAGCAAAGTTCTAGCGGGAAGACATGGAGCTGTACATCATTGCACCATTAGTTGGGTAATTCCCAGCAAATCACATGCAAGCTGTTGCTTTATAAGTCTGCTCACAATCTATCACATTGCTGTTTCAGTGTGCTTACACGGCAACCTCCACCACCCCACCACCACCAGTTGAGTCCCATCCTGCATGGGGGTTGGCTCCTCGCCCTTGCCTCCTATCTCTGGCAGGATATGACAGTTCTGAGTACAACTTCTTCGGACCACCAGAGGGGGCCTTCGCCAAAGAGAGACATTATTTTCCTGTTTTAGATTCATCAAAGAAATGTCATCTTAAATCTCACACAAGTCTGCAAGTCTTCCTGATAGAACTACGTATTATGACATTTTTAATGTTCGAACAGAACAATGTCGATTTTCATTGATCTGAAATGAAAATATACTAGAGAAAAAACTTTAAATGTTTTATTTGTAATTAAGTAATATGGGAGTTTGGTTGAAGGTCTGTATAACTTTTTGACAAGGCAAGGAACTGCTGCAATGCGGTCAGCTCTTAATGTTTATGTCTATAAACTCCAGATGATAAAGACAATTCAGTTTTGTTCTGAATAGAAGAAATTACATCTCAGCAGAGCCAGTGCAGACAATTACTACCAAATTAGTCAACTGATGTTTGACAGAGAAGATTTGATTTGCCATCTTCACACACAAAAACATTTAAATCAAGATAACAGTAGGGTTTTGCACTCTGAAATTTATTGGATGAATAAAACGCCCTCAAAACAGAGTTGTTTAGAAGATAGTGATGCATGTCAGCAGACAGCAAAGATTGTCTGTGTCACAACGTCCAGGCCAGATGCCAAAATGTCCATTCAATTGAAGGAACATGTCATGTGCAAATCATTGCAGCAACAAACAGCCTGAGACAAGCTACAACATTTGTCCACGGAATTCAGCACAGCACAGATGATGAAGAGGAAGCCTCAGGATGCTTTTTAAGCACTCTCCGCAAGAAAATTAATTAACAAAAAGGATTTGGGGTTTTCCAAACCAGTATTGTCTAGCAGAATGAGCTTTATTATCATTCACAATAGAATATGCATATAGAATATGAATGTTTGTTGTAAGTCGAACCCACTGACTTCTAATGCTTTTTTACAAAATGAATTAAATTTTCTATCCACTACCCCTAAACCTCCCTTGCAGATATATATATATATATATATATATATATATATATATATATTTATTTATTTTTCATTATTTTTTTTTTTGTGCATTTTTTGATTTTTTTTTTAAGCTGGTTGGCTGATCATCCAATGTAGGTGATTTGAGGTTTTACTGTCCTTATGGGAACATTTGGTCTCCACAATGTAGGCATTAGGCAAAACCTGACCCACACACACCAGCCTTGGCACATACTTATAGTAATTTACCTGTACCATATAATTAACCAAATGAGTAAATATAAGAAAAAAACAAAACAGTGAATGCTATGCCTTACACATTTGTCTATTTTATATTACTACATTATATTACTATTTAAAACATATACAGTTGCAAAATAACATCAGCCAAACACTGTAAGATGGAAGTGTCTGTCCCTCCAACGTATCCAATACAAAAGCCTATGATTTCAGTAATACAGCCTAAAACACGTGCTTTCCATGCTTGCTCCTCTATTTCCATCATGCAGACATGTTGTTAGGTTGGGCTTACCTTCTAGGGAGAGGTTGAATATCCTCAGAAGCGCTCATGGAGGCCAAAATTGTTCCGGAGCAAAACAGCAGCGGCCACACTTCAGTAGGAGATGGGAGAGAATGAGAACATCCTCAGACTGAAGCAAAGAGACTGGAGCTTTGAGAGACCCAACACAGAGCAATCCAGCATCTGACACACATACGGACAGACAAAATTATATGTCCACACTCACACACACATCCATGCAGGAGATCAGACAGTTCAGACTGACAATTGCAGATGTGCTGTGTGCATAGGGCTCTCACTTCATGTGTACTGTACACACACACACTCTCAGTCAGATGTATGTGGAGTAAATCCGTATAGTATGAAGAGTGGCTCAGTCCAGTGCTGACAGTCCAAGCATGGGAGGAAGAGAGATTAGTCTAGAGCATGGTGCTTTATCTCTCACTTTAAATCTTGCTTGCTCTCTCTCTCTCTCTCTCTCTCTCTCCATAGCTTTTTGCTTTCCATCACTTTTTCTTCCTCCCGTCTCTCTGATTTGCTGTATTTCATTTGGATTGGCAGATACTTTTCCTGTGCTTATCAAAATGCTTTGTCTATCCATTACTTTGTATTGCTTTATCTTTGCTTTTTAATCTCAATTATACTTAAGTGGTGAGAACTTGCAACAAAATCTTTCATCAATAAAGATTTTTAACTTTATTTTCAAAGATTTTATTGAAGATAGAGGTTTTCTCTGTCAATGGGGTAGGAAAAAAGCATTTAATTATAAGATACAACATATTCACTGAATACAATTCCTGACATTTGACAATATCAAGTGTGTGTACTTTATAGTTGAGTCAGTGCATAAGTTTTCACCCCCTTAACAGAATCTGCCAGATGTTTATCGTTTAAAAAATTTAGAGGGTTCATAAAAATAGCATAATATGGTTTGATGCTTCCACAAATTATCAATAACTGTTTGTGTAACGTGTAGGTGTTGGACAGAATGACCAGGAGCAGAGGTAACAGTTTTAAAAATATTTATTAATAAAATCAGTAATGCACCACTGCACGGAGTAGAGAATAGTGTTCGTCAGTGGAGTGTGTGCATCATGGAAGTCAGGAAGAGCTTGGCAGGATCCTCTGTAGAAGCTTGGCGATGAGAGAGATGTCCAGCGGGCAATGCGAGCAACAGCAGAAGTGTAGATCCCCAGCACGTTTTCATACAGCGGAATTACTTTGTGGATTACCAGGCTGAACTCAGCAAAGACTGGAAGGCAAACCACAACCCGAACAATGCGGGCAACCCAACAGAGTGACAAGACAGGACCAGCTAGACAAAAAGAGCGAGGTTTGTACTCAACTTAGCACAATAATCAGGCATAGAAACAGTGAAACATGAGGGCATATTTAGGGAGTGCAGTCAGGCTGGAACAGGTGTTGCTCGACAAGCAATCAGTGGCATGATTGGTGCTGCCCTGAGAACCACGAATGTTCCCATGGAAACACTGATCATGCTAGTTGAGCGCATCTGTGAAACACGAGGGAGTGAAAATGACAAAACAAACAAAACAAACCTGCTGGTTTACCAGAACTGTGACAGTTTGTGTATTTAGCTTTGTATGAGTCCCTGCTTTGTTCTGAACAGTGAAGCTGTCCACGTTTCTTAAGAAAAACCCTCCAGATACTGCACATTCTTTGATTTTCCAGCATCTTCTGCACATTTCACTTCTTCTCAACAGTGGCTATATGATGTTGACATATAGCTTTTGACACTTGGGACAATTGAAGGACTCGTACACAACTATTTTGAAAAGTGCAAACATTCATTGTTTTTTTTTTTTTTTGCTGTGCACCCCACATTCAAAGGGGGAAAAAATAAGGAAAAGACCATGAAGGCTGTTTTTAGAGCCATTTAGATTTTTAGCTGTTAAGACATGTATCTTTTTGTCATGACAGTTAATCAAATTTCTCCTCCAAATTCTCATTACTATAATGCTAATCAAATTGACACAATATGTAATAGTTGTTTTTGGGTTTTTTTGCATTACGGTATAGTAGGTCACAGAGAAATGTTCAAAAAAATGTCAGTATGACTAATATGACCAAAGACATAATGACCGTTGGACATCATGACAATGTCTGAGGGGGACTGGGGGGTTGGGCATTGCCCCTTAGATTTCCCTTGTGCCTCCCAGAAACTGATCTGATCAGAAAATCTATGTCAGATCTGTGCTTTTAGCTTTTTTACAGGTGGTCTTTTTGTGTTTAAATTAAATACTACAATATAATCATGCATGTTTGTTAATGACCAATAAGGTTCTTTATGATTTTTACATATGATAATTTATACAGTAAGTGGCCCAAAGCCATTTGACTGAGTTTTTCTGTCTCTCAACATCTCATTTGGTTTTACGATAAAGCATCACAATTTGAACAACAGAATTTGAACTGAAACAGAGATGTACAATCAGATGGGCTATTCAAAGTTTTTTGGGCTGAATGGAGAGTCGGTGTGCTTGCCGATGGCATTCAGAACTGGTGCATCACATGGCACATTTGATCATCCAGCCTCATAGTGCATTGTTTCAGAAGTAGGTCTGTGAGCTGTGTATTTTGTGTTTTCTCCAGCTGTGCTTTTATCTCGTTTTCTCTGTATACTGCAGCTGCTTGATATGATGCTCACTATGAAAGTCAGCTGTAGTGAAAGAGGCTGCTCAAGGCAAAAGACCTATTTTCCAACATTTTAAATGATCTATGAACAAAAGAATGAAACTTAACTTATCCCATAGCATCAACCATGGAGTCATTGTCTTATTTTGCTTATTTTTATTATAAAAATAGAAGCTTGGCAAGCAGGCATACAGCAGGATTGAGGACATTTTTCTAAATATTTTGTCTCCATCTAGTGTTTTAGAAATTAAACTGCATGCTAATACTTTCCACTTTAAAATAGAGATTATTGGTGCTCTTCAGTTTTGGCAGTTCCATTTAATGATATCTGGGCACAGCTGAATAGAGAGTGTGAATCCTCCCAGACATCTAGAATTTTAAAAAATGGTTAGTAGAAAAAGATAGATGAGTTTTTTTTGTTGTTGTTGTTGTTTTTTGTTGTTTTTTGTACAGTAAGTGCAAGTTAAGTTCAATAGGGCATGCAATTAGTGTGGACTGTTTAAGTACTCATGGAAAACATGTGTTTTCAGCTGGTTCTTCAATGTTGATATAGTATCAGCAGATTGTGTGAAGGTTGGAAGCTCATTCCACCACAGAGGCACAGAGAAAGTGAATGATCATGAAATGAGCTTCTTTCTGATGCGACCACAAGGCATCGCTCATACATGGACTGCAGAGAGCGAGTTTGAGCATAGACCAGGAGAAGTGAACTGAAGTATGAGGGTGCAGTTGCCAGATTCAAAGCCTTGAATTTGATTGGCAGCTACAAGTAGCCAGTGAAGTGAAATCAAGAGTGGGTTGGCATGAGCCATTTTTGGCAAATTGAAGACCAGACGTGCTGCTGCATTTTGGACCATCAGCAGTGGCTTGATTGTGTTAGCTGGAAGGCCAGCCAACAAAGCATTACAGTAGTCCAGTCTTGAAATAACCAAAGCTTGGACCAGGAGCTGTGAAGCATATTCAGACAGAAAAGGTCTGATTTTTCTGATGTTGTAAAGTGCGAATCTGAAAGACCGGGTGGTTGATGAGATGTGAGTGGTAAAATTAAGCTGGTCATCTACCACAGCTCCCACTTTCTGGGCTGTTCTGGCTGCCGTTAGTGTAGTTGAACCAAAATTTATATTGAGGTTGTGGTCAAATGGGTTGGCTGGGATCATGAGGAGTTCTGTCTTGGCAAGATTGAGCTGAAGGTGGCATTCCTTAATCCAGGCCAAAATGTCACAGAGAGGAAGGCAGAGATACGAGCTGAGACAGTAGGGTCATCAGGCTGTGTATCATCTTTGTAGAGCTGTGTGTCATCTTTGTAGCAGTTTTAGGAAAATCCATGTGCCTCAGTATGAGTGATGTTGTGTATATTGAGAAGAGGAGGGGTCCAAGCACTGATCCTCGAGGAACACCAGTGGTCAGCTGGTGACTTTGACACCTCTCTTCTCAAGCACAGTTCCTGTGATGCCCAGGTCAGAGAGGGTGGACAGGAGGATCTTGTGGTTCACTGTGTTGAAGGCGGCAGACAAGTCAAGGAGGATGACGATGGACAATTTGGAGATAGCTCTCGTCAGTTTCAGGGTTTCAGCTACTGAAAAGAGTGCAGTCTCTGTTGAGTATCCATTTTTGAAGCCAGACTGATGTCTGGCAAGTAGGTTGTTCTGTGAGAGAAAAGCAGACAAGTGGTTGAATTCAACCCTTTCAATATTTTTATGCAGTGGTGCTACTCAAGCCAGCTTGAATGCATTGGGAAATTTCCAGTTGTGAGAGTAAGATCGATGAAGCTTGCATAAGATGAGAGAGGATAGGGTCTAGTGGAGAGATGGTAGGATGGTTAGAATAAGCACTTTGGAGACCTCAGGCTCGGATAGAAGGGAGAGAGAAAGAGTAGAACAGAGGATGGGATGTTGGAAGAGTGAAGTTGTGGGTGTAAGTGTAGAGAACTGGTTACTGATGCTCGCTACTTTGTCAGTAAAAACGTGGCAAAGTCATTAGCAGTCAAAGAAGTGGTAGGCTGTTGTGGAGGAGTACATATAAGAGATGAGAAAGTTGACAATAACTTACGGGAGCCAGGGGCTGGAGGGTGTAGCTTGTGATGGCCGGGAGGTAAGAGGATGTCTGTCAAGGCAAGAATTAATATTACCAGAATTTTTATTTATTTTTTTAACCTTTTTAATTTAATGTAATGATGATTATATAAATAATTTACATTTCTAAAAGGGTTATACATATTTTCTTCGGTTCTGTAGAGTTTCAGACACATTGAAAATGTATGAGTTTAGTGTGACCATCTAAAAAAGGCTTTATAACAGAAATATTGGTTATTTCCATGTTTGATGGTGAAATATAAAATATATCAAAAACTCTAACCTACACAAACACATACATCTAAATATAATGCACTAGGATTATATTATTTTTATGTATTTATTTTTACAAAATATTTTGTTATGAACTTGAAAATTAAACAATTTTATGTGCAGTATATTACTATATACAGTAACTCTTTATTGCTATGTATTACTCTAGTATGTAGCTATACTGTATTTATTGTTGGGAATTGTTGAGGCATTCTGAAAAAGGAAAAGTTGCATTAATAAGAACATAACAGTGGTATTCAACAGATATTTAATTACATAACAGATGTTAAATTAAACCAGTCAATGTATTACAAGAGTAATTTCACTTAAAAGTCTTACATTAAATTCTCCTTCCTGCCCAGTAGGTGGCAATATGCACAAAGAATGCAAATCGCCAAAAATAAAAGAAGAATGTGAAAGTGAAAGTGGAGATTTATAATAAAAATGGATTTAAATATTGATTTGTTTCTCACCTACACATATCTTTTATGCTGACTTCATGTGCTTTTTGGACCTTCAAAGTTCTGGCCACCACACACATTTTAGCAGCAGAAGAAAGAGTCATACACATCTGGGATAGCATGACGGTGAGTAAATGATGAGAACATTTTCATTTTTGGGTGAACTATCCCTTTAAACACATTGAACACCATAGTAAACACATATGTGTCATAGGACCCCCATATGCATTCTAGGGGTAGTGATGCAAACTCTCTCATAATTTACAAAATATTCAACAAAATGTAAAAAAAAAATCAAATATCTAGGTTACGTATGTAACCTCCGTTCCCTGATGGAGGGAACGAGACGGTGTGTCGAATAAGTGACACTAGGGGTCTCTCTTGAGCGGCTTTTGCATCTCTGATCTATGATAAAAGGCCAATGAGAAATTGGCAGACAGAATTTGCATGTCCCGCCCCCGAACATACGGGTATAAAGGGAGGGAAATGCATCTGTTTCATTCCGGATTTTTCTGAGGAGCCGACAATGGTTCGCTCGCAACAGTGGCTCGATTCAGCGACGTGGCCGGGAGGACACAACGTCTCGTTCCCTCCATCAGGGAACGGAGGTTACATCCGTAACCTAGACGTTTAGGGGTCCAATTTAAATCACGCCATGCGCTGAGCTGTGTAAGTGTACTGCTGACACAGGAGCGGGCAGGTATTTGACATGCCAAAGCAACCGGCTGTGTCAGACTGCAGCTACCCTTCCCCAATGCCCCATGAAATTGTCAGAGCCTTCTGGTTCTTTACCCCCAATAGGGGGGAACAAGGCGACGTGACAAGCATGCTGCGGCGCCCCAATCCAATTTCGAGGTGTCGGTAGTGACCAGGATGCATCGGGACACCTGCTGCAAGGGGACTCCTGTCCGCAGAAAGCAGAGGCCTGTCCAGGGTTTGAACGTTTGGCGGCAGGCGGGGGTGATGATCACACGGTGTGTGCCGCGGCACCATGCTCTTCTTGGGACTCGAGTCTGGAGCCAGTGCTGAAGCGGTTTAATACGCATCAACCCCAGCGGCACGACCGCAGTGGAGGATGCCATATGCCTCTGGAAACGTTTTAAAGGGACCGCTGTACCGGATTGGGCCACGGATTGGGCCAGCATGACGGATTGAGCCACGCGTCCAAACTCCGAGCTAGGGGCACTAAGGGGACGGTTCGCTTATTTCTGACATACCCGGCGAGGTGGAGCAGGTAATGTGCCGTTGGGAGGCAAGGGTGCGTCCCGAGGCTCTGGTGCTAAGAGAAGACTCGAAGCACTTACCTTGCTCCGCACACCCGGTAGGGGCGGGTTAGTGACTGAGGAGAAGGTCCCATGGAGGCCTCCTCTGGACTCGTCAGAACCGGTCGGCCGGGGAACAGTTGTGGGGCTGAAGGCGAGAGGTCTGCATCCAGCCTGCCGGGACTGTTGAGGTGTGGCGGCAGAGTACCATGAGAATGGCATTTGCGGGCCAGGTGACCCAGAGACAAAGGAAATAGCTCTTTTATAGAGAATGTGGGTACGGAAAATGAAATTAATTTAACAAAGTTTTCTCCTCCCGGCCCTCCACGGGGGGACGGAGTGGTCTTCTTACCAGCACTGGAGCAAACGTCTTGGTCTCTGGGTCGTGCGTCTCAGGACCGCTTGGGAGCCTTCCGGGTCCTCGAAGGGGTCCACGAGACGGGGGGTGTGTGCTTCCTGCGGGGCGCTCGACGCAGGGGCTGAGAGCTAGGCCCGAGTTGAGGTTGAGCACCGCGAAGGCTGTGGGGAGGACAGAGGGTTACAGTCCAGCCCCACACTGACGGCGTCCCGGGCAAACATGTCGGACATCTGGGTGTCAGCCTCAGACTGGGCGTGCTGGCCCGAAGGCGACAGCCCAGTCGAGTCATCCTCGTCAGACGCCGGACCGCTCTCCGATGTAGCGGCGAGCTCATCCAGCTCAGGGGGCTCAAGAGGATAGGCAGGCTGGCTGTGAGGCGAGCCGCTGTTGCCTTGAGCCCGGACAGAAGTCAACGAGCGAACACTTCTATTTCTATTTGTTAACACTAGTTAACATCATTAGTTAAAATGAACTAACAATGAACAATACTTTTGCAGTATTTGTTAATCTTGGTTAGTATATATATATATATATATATATATATATATATATATATATATATATATATATATATATATATATATATATATATATAGTTTATTGCTAGTTTGTCATACCTAATGTATTAACTATTATTAACAAATGGATAATAATTGTAAGAGGTATGTAAACAACACTACAATATAAATCAAATTGATAAAATTGAATGAGATTATTTACAATTTGACACAATTGCGTCATAAGGTATAATTTGTTACATATTAGTATTATTACTGCAACTCACATGGTATTTGTCTTTAATGCAACGGGACACCAAATGAGTAAGTAATGTGTAGAAATGCCACCTTGTGACGGGACAATCTTCAACGCTCGCATTAAAATGGGTTAATTGATTGCGAGCTTGTTTACTTAACGCAGTTCTCTGAACAGTTTGTGTAAGGGGCGTTTATTTCACTCAGTGAACTCAAGACGCCAGGACACAAGTGTAACAACACAAAGATAACAGTTTAAAACTGTCTTTTAATGTCTGGTTACACCGGGAGCAGTCATGGGATCTGAACCGCAAAACGAGAGACTTCGCGAGCTCTTCCACGCGTGCGATGTGGATCACTCGGGACGGATCGAGAAATGGGAGTTCGTAAAAATATGTTCCGAGTTGCACGTCCGAACCACCGAGATAGATGGAATTTTCTCCAGACTTGACATTGACAAGGACGGCACGATCACTCTGGAGGAGTTTATGGACGGATTTCAGGAGACAAACCTTTTGAGCGACGCGGACATGAGCAGCGACAACGCCGGGGAAAGTTTCTCTGTCGCCTGTGAGGACTTTAAATCCCGCCTGGGTGATCAGGTGAAATTCATCCCCAGGTAAAACACCTGATAGGACAAGATAATCATGCCATGAAAATGTTGAAGCTATTCATACATTATTAAAGAATGAAATTAATAATAGAATATCCTACACTGGAATTTATTTTATTTTATTATTTGTTATTATTATTTAACTTAATTCAGTTGTGGACATTGGTCCACTCAATGAAAATGAATTTCTTTGATTATAAAATTGATATGTAAGCTACTATGTCAAATACTTTGTGTAGCTAAATTAATCGAGTTAACCTAATATATATTACTGTATAACAGTATGGTGCTGCTTTTTATTTGGAACTTGGGAGAAATATTGTCAGTACTTCATAGAATAAAACAAAAATGTTCATTTTACTCAAACACATAAATAGTAAATCCAGAGAAGCTGATAATCTTGCAGTGGTCTCTTCATTTTTTCCAGAGCTGTATATATAACTACATACGTATCTACCCTATAGGATATTTGTACAGGATACATATTGGAATTTCTTCTCAAACTTTGCAACAATATAAAATTTGGAATATAAGCTCAATCATTTTTTAACATTTGTTTCAGTGTATATTTATCTATTAATATTATTTCATATATTTATATGATCACATATTTTTTACAATTGGTTACATTGTTTTCACAATAGAAAAGTACTCTTTTTGCAGCTTGACTCTTCAGTTGAATTCTTTTCCAAAAAATGACTGACAGATGACTGACAGCACCAAAACACTTTATACGTGCCTCAGTTTCAGTGTCTAGCAAACATTCTCACCCAGCAAACATAGTTTGTCATTCATAACACAATAACCTTAAAAACACTAAATACTGGTAACATGTGATGCATTATTTATTTATTGCCAAGCGTCTTCTTTTTCTTTTCTTTTTTCTAGAAACCAACACAAATGTTCAAGATCTGTAAATCACAAAATAATGGGCTGATTCATATGCATACATGCATGAATACAGCTCTGGGTCTTCCTCTCAATTGTCTTGCACCTCGCATATGCACTTCTCTTTCTCTTCCTCTTTCTCACGCTACCAGTCAGCCATATTTGCACAACACAATCATTACAAATTGACCCTTTTTCATGGTGACATATTTGATAAAGCAAAATAGCTGAGAAGATCATCAGCTAAAATTGAAATCAGATGTGATAGGATTTACTAATTATATTACATGTCATTTTTTAGACCTTGAGTATTCATCAGTATGAAATTATGAAATAGCCTAAAGTACATTGCTTTCTAATTCAGTTTTCTTTTCCTGTTTTGATGTTCTTTTCCGTACATAAAAGTAAAAGTTTTGAAAAGAGTGTGCAAAAATGAGCTGTAGATCCTAGGTATGTGCACAAAGCCGAATACCTTATTCATAAAGACGTGAATAATGACGTCAAAACGAATAATGAATTCCTCTGAATTATAGAAAAATTATTCATTTGACTGATTATCAAACAACAAGCACAGGGATAGAGCAATATTTTAAATTAAATCTAAAATGACAACGCAGTGATGAGTCTGTGAAGGTAAGATGGCTAAAGTGTAAACTTTATGAATGAAAATGTACATGGTGTGATCTCAAGTTTAAATCGGACGGCCGTGTTGCAGTCTCCATTTATTTTGCACATTAGAAATCTGAGCTTGTCAAGAGTTACTTTAACTAGATCCTTCATACACATTTTCAACTTTTTGAGATATATATTTTACTGTAATTTTTAAAACCTTTCGAGTGAGATATACGTGAACATGCATCTGCATCTCACTCATATCTCAAGAAGGGGAGCAGGCAGTTTATAAGGTGAGAGAGGGGTGACGTGATTTCTTTCTAAAACAAACCGAATGCAAGTCATCTGCAACAAGCATGGACTGATAGGGCTGGGATATCATCGCAGCGATTTGGCTGGCGATATAAATTGAATAATTAAATGCAATTATTATGTGGTCACTTAATTTCCTAAAGAGCGAATCATTAGACTAAATTTACAATCTTTATGCTGCACAACTTAATCGAAATAACATCAAGATATAGTCATATATGATCATTAAACTGCAAAAGGCTGTGATTATGTAAAAATAAAATGAATAGCCTACATGGTCTGTGCAGACAGGTGACACAAACACATGATGCACTGTTCTGCATGTAAATAAAAATATGAATAATAAAATAAATAATGTTATGAATTATAAAAGGCATATTTGCTATACGATAACTATACATAGAATAGAGTTACATTTAAAAATGTGTGTTTTATATAGTTTTGACTTATTTCTGGCTTAAGCCACGCCCACATTCAGTTATATCCAAATACAGGTTCAAATAATTTTGCCATCACAACAAATACATATACAGATAGAGATACTAACTTCACAGCACACCCGTATTAGATACACAGACGTTATATAATGGTTGCGTCAAGATAAGATTTAGCATTTGTATCAAAGCAAGTGATCCACAGTTCAGTCCATAGACACTGCTGATGTGTTGATTATATGGAGGGTTTTAAAAATGTATACTAGGTATTAAGAAAAGCATTTAACCAGTAGTCAAAACGAAACAAAAACTTTAATGTATTTAGTATATGATTCAGAGAATCAACATGGTCAAAATTAGATTCAATTAACTAAATATATCCAACCTAGTTTTGGTAATCAGTCTGTGCAAATATCTGCCATCTATTTAGCATTATGTGCACGTCAGAATCACATGTCAGTTTAAGAAATGTCAGAATAATAGTTTTAAGTGTCAAAAACATCCTTGTTTGAGATGTTTGATTTGTTTCATAAATAAGAACTGAAGTTCTAAATTACTGAATCATTAAAGTGTCCTAGGTCTTTTCGTTTTCTGTTGTCTCTGTTTGGTTGATGTAGTTCTTCCTTGTGAAATTAGGTTTTGATGACAGGACATTTAATGTAACTGTAGCCAGCGGCTTGACATGAGATGCATCAGCATATGCCACGCTGAATCTGAGAGAACATTGATTAGAGAACACTCTCAATGCTCCATTTATTTTATTTATCAGATGCCACACGTGTTACTTGACTAAAGAGAACAGCACAGTCATGAGGCGCAGAGCCATGCAATTATTAAACAACCTGGCACCATCTTTTCCAGGTCATGTCATGTAAAGACTCCATTTGATGAATTGTCTGGAAATCCCCCTTCATTATTTTTCTCAGTTAACCCTGTTTAGTGCTAGCTAGTGCCATTTTGTTGGGTGTATAGTGTATACTGTAATTTCTCAATGGGGGCGATTGAAAAAAATGGAATGATTTAGAAGAATCTAATTGAATTGTGTTCCTTTGCCAATATTTTTTTTAAGAGAATGGTCTTGTGTGTTTTTTTTTTGTTTGTTCATGTGTGTGTGTGTGTTCCATATAGGATTGACCAGGTATCAACTCTGTACCAGAACATCGGTCTGACGGAGCCCAGAATGGTGCCTCAGTATGAAAGAGTTCTTCTCAGTTTCATCAAAGAGATTCGAACACTGAACACAGAGATGGAACATCTAGCACTTGCTGTGAAGAGGTACACACATTCACATCCTGTTGTGCCCTTCTGCTATTTCTACATGTAAAGGCCTTTTTTTACCCCAAATGTGAAACTTTACAGCAATATTTTCAATAGAAACAATGAATTCCTAATGAGCCATTCACACCTGGAGCAAACATTTGCGTGGCGACAAAGCGGTAAGTTTGTCGATTTTTTTCTGCCTGGTGATAAAATACCCCAACCAATAAAATTTGAGCTGTGGATCAAGTCTCAGGAGCTGCTGCAAGTACCAAAACCAGTGCATTTTGTGGCGCTAAAGCACAGAAAGCTGTTTTGACCAACAACATTAAATGCCGAAGAAGATAGTATCCTGAAATCAAGATTTACATGCTTTAAATAACACAATTATTTTGCTTAACAGCTCCTGAACAGTCACCTCCTTTGTGTGTGATTTTATTTCATGAAAAAATCTTCAGTTAAATGTCACAGTATCATGACATAACAGGGTGGAAAATAAATCAAAGGACACACAAAATAGAAATAGAAATAGAAATAGAAATACCACAACTTGCATTGAGGACTTACGTGTCACCGAAATGTAGGTTTGACCCACATGCAAGCCTATAAAAGATATTAAAAAAATAATTGTGAACACACAGTTAAACCGTGTTCAGGATTGATGGGTTTGCGGTAGTTCGTTCGAGAATGGATCAACAAGGGTGCCACCATCTGAAACAAAGTCTTGAATCCATCAACAGACATCCTGAAGTATTGATGAAAATGATCATGATACAGCTTCAACTCCTGTATCAGTCTGTGGAACTTCCCATGATCCTCTCTTCTCTCAAAAACGTGGTGAACACCGTATCGCCACCATTTTCTTGTCCTTTCCTCAGTGAGCACAATAGCAATACATTCATCATCGCTGCTGCTTGAAGAGAAATCTCTCTTTTTTTCAGTGCGCTAATGAAGTCGCTTGATTGGAAGACTATTGTATCTGTGATTCCACGGTTATTTTGCTAACGTTTAAGTTGTTTTTCCTCTCATCCGTCATAGGCGGAGGGCAGACCTGTTTAAAGGTACATTGAGCTACCTACCATACAGGGGTAAAATTGTTTGTTGATTAGCGCCACCTATTGTAAAGGCATGAATGTGCTAATGGCGAACATTCGTGTCGCTTTCTATGTAAAGGGGCCATTCGTTGGCGATTCGCTTCGCATAATCGCGCCACCTCTGATGTGAAAAGTCCTCAAGGAGAAGCAAAGCAATGGAGAGGCAAAGGTTTATGTTCGTCTTTTCTGTTGTGCACGTAGTTGTAATATCTTAAATTATTTGGTTAGTTTAGTCTGAATCTGACTCCATTATTAATTTAAATTGACTCCAATCATAACAGACCTCAAATTTAGATTAAGATTCCAATTGTTTACTGATCATGTTTTTTAGAGTGAGTCTTAAATGAGGCTTTGGTTATTCGGTCGGTCTGTATCCTGCTTATTCTTTAATTCGGGAACTGATGTTGCATAGAGTCATACACCAGCCGGGATAAATACATAGATCTCAAGGGCACAATGTAGACAGTTCACTTGAAGTCAGAAGTTCCAGAGTATACTAATATCAATAAGTCAAGCCGCCTACTGCTTGCTCATAGTCAAATAATAGTTTTGCTAAGTCATTGACTGACTGTCACTGACTGTGATGTGTCTACTGCTTCTCTCATTCATGGTCATCAATACTGTTCTTAACCTGGTCAGATGATTTCAGCAACTCTAGACTCCTAATAATTTACTGGATATAATGAGTTCAGGGGAATCCTTAATTATCACATGTAACTATTAATCAATACAAAACATCCAATACTCAAAAGACAAATCTAAAGAGAATGAGATTTATACCTGACATCAGAAAAATTATGTAGTATTGCATGTTTAAAAAACATAACACTATGGGGTTCATTTGGCTACAGAATCCCCCTGAGCATTTTGCAAGCTTCCCTGAAATATCCAGACCATGAATGATGATTGCACCATTGATACAATAGACTTTTCAATTGAAATTTGGAATTACAATCTAAATGGAATCCTTAGAAATGAGACCATTGTACCAGCCACACTGAGACTGTTTAAATGATACCAAACATACCAAACATGTACAGTCAACTCCTTTGTTTATACAGAATATAATAGTTTTGTACAGAGCTTAGGTGAGGAGCAGATGTGGAGGAACAACAATGAGGAGTGAATTTGCAATTCTTGCTCAGGGATGTGGTGTCGCAGGTAGAGATGCTAACTTTGTTAGAGAGTTCATATGTTGATTTCCCCGGAAGTTCTTTGTTTTCCCAGGGTCTCTGAGGCCAGACATCTTGTTACCAGGCTTACATACAGTACATACAGTACATATGATTTGCAACACAAGAGTATTGAAACTAGTTGCTTTATCAGATTAAACAAATTTGTTGGCTTAAAGGGATAGTTCACCCAAAAATGAAGTAAACATACTTATTCGGTTCAATTAAAGTAGTCTTGTATTAAAGTAACTTGATTTAAACAATAAAAATTAAAGGGATAGTTCACCCAAATATTAAAGCTCTCTCATCATTTACTCATCCTCGTGCCATCTCAGATGTGTATGACTTTCTTTTTTCTGTAAAACACAAATGAAGATTTTTAGAAGAATATTTCAGCTCTGTTGGTCCATTCAATGCAAGTGAATGGTGACCATAACATTGAAGCTCCAAAAATCACATCAAGGACACATAAAAGTAAACCATAAGACTCCAGTGGTTAAATCCATATCTTCATATGCGATATGATAGGTGTTAGAGAGAAACAGATACAATTTTAAAGGGATACTTCACCTCTGGGAAGATGAATGTGTATTTAAAATTGGTCATTTATATAGTATAAATGTGAAATTATTTTTGAATTTGAAGCATTCTAGACAGAGAAAAGGCAGAAAATGTATTTTTTACACATGTGGCTGAAAGACAACAACTCCCAGAATGCACTTGCTTTGCTGCCCTTACGAGGCCACTCCCAAACCACGCCTACCGGTTACAGGCGGCAGTATCTGAAAATATGATACAACTATGCTACATCGTGACTCTATAAATCGTGAGTTAGTTGATAAATTGACTGACTGGAAGAACATTATGATAATTCCGTGTGTCCAAACTCTGTACATGACGTCTTAGTAACAAAAAAGAAAAACAAACAAAATACTCACTTTACACTAAGCCGTCCGTTTGTCCCTGCGGGCTTTGGCTGGCGTTTCCAATTTATCTTCGGGATCCTAAAATAAGTTTCCAGGACTCCCCTGTCCATGTGTGATACAAAACTTGGGTGCTCAGTTATACATGCTCATGTTATCGGTGCAGTTTCATCAGCGGATTCAGCGATCTCGTCCAGAAGAAAACGGCATCGCTGAAATTTGCGACAGCAATAGGACTCTCTATCTGTTTCCATAGGCGCACAGCGAGAGCACTGACACCACCAGTCCGCCCCAACTCGAGTCTGAATATAATTTAACACTCTCTTCCTCCTGCCTGCCAAGCAGGTTTTGCTCCCTTGCTACAGCAGCTGCTCCAGCCTCTGTTCATTGCTGTATTGCGGCACGTACGGGTAGCGCGAGCATCAGATCTTCGAAATCCCCTTCTGCCATTTCAACTTCAAAACTACCTTCCACCATCGTGATCAGTCTACTTGTATACAAACTTTCTACACAGAGCAAACAGCCTGTTTTCTTAGCTTCTACAGAAAGATGGCTGACACTATCTTCACATTCTGTGAGTGAGATCCCGCCCCATATGGGCGTGGTGAAAACATGCGCAATACTGGCTGTAGTTTTAAGCCTCTGGACCAAAAATCCTCCGATGACGCAAAATGACGATTTTTGCGTCATCGGAGGATTTTTTCCAGACTAAAAATAAATAAATCTCTCGTCTCAGGGGGATATGAGGGGGGGAGCTCGGTAATTAGAAAATACTACTGGTTTTCTACTGATACAAAGCTTAATGCTAAATCCTGAAGTAACCCTTTAAGTCTTTATTTTACTCTACATCTCCACTTATACTTTCACTTTTTGCATCTGAAAGCCACATATGGTGCCTGTTTAGATTCACTTTCACATCTGACCGTGAAAGTGGAGATTTGAAATAAAAAAGGTTTATGTCGTATCGCTAATGAAGATATGGATTAAACCAGAGTCTTATGCTTTTCTTTTATGTATCATTTATGTGATTTTTGGAGCTAGAAAGGTCTGATCACCATTCACTTGCATTGTATGGACCTACAGAGCTGAACATTCTTCTAAAAATCTTATTGTGTGTGTGTGTTCTGCAGAAGAACAAAGTCATACACATCTTGGATGCATGAGGGTAAACATGAGAGAACTTTCATTTTTAAAGTGGTTCCTAGTCCATTTTAATTGAGCCAAATAAGTATGTTTACTTTTTTTTTAAAGTAAGGTCAAGTAATTATATTAACTTAAGAGGACTTAAGAGGTTCTCCTACGCAGTCAGGTTGTAAAATCCTTTACTTTAAACTCTTACTTTGGAATAGAGCACTGTTACTGTGTATGTGATGAGTGATGTGGTGTTCTGGTGTTTGGTCTTTGCTCAGAGCTCAGGATCAGGCTTCTATACAGTTGAGTGAGATGGAAGAAGAGATGGATCAACGCATCCACACCACAGAGAGAAACACTCGTCTACAGGTGAGGAAGAAAACACACATGGTGTAATTGTGAGTGTGGTATTACTTGTATAAATCAGTTCTATAATCAAAATAGTTAGTAATATAAGTAATAAAAGTTAATATCGAGCAGCTGACATTTCAGATGCGGTGGCTAGCTATTTTATTTTTGCTCTGTCAACAAAAATAATTCCAAAAGAATTCAAACCGTATCAAGCATTGCGTTTTGCTGAAGGAAATGTGGACAAGGGGGATGATAAAAAAAGGGACATTTTTCAGTGCTCTTACACAAAATATCAGCACTCTTGGAAAGCCACTCATCCAATCAAATTAGAGGAACGGAACTAGCTGTTGTCTAAGACATTCTATCAGCTGATACGTTTTGATATTTTCTTTGTAATATGCTGGGTAGCCCTGCCCAGTGAAATTCTATTAGTCCATCATTTTTGTAATCAAGTGATCTTCTATGCTAAAAAATAATCAAAGTATTCCAACTGAAAGAAATATTAACCTTTATTTTATCAAAACAAGCACATATCATGAACGGTGCATTCATTTTGCTCTTTCCAGCTTTTTATATTTGAAAGTATGACTAGTAGTGATAGCTTATCTCAAGGGGTCGGGTTTCTTTTGATTTTTACGTAAAATTAAATTGATTCTACATTTCTAAAATGGTGAAATGTTCTGATTTGTATGTTTCACCATCACTGTTATTATGGATAAATTGCTTAAAGTTAGGAATTTCAGTCGTTGTATTTGTATTGTGCCAACGGACAAAGTATTCAAATTATTCTAAGGAAGGTGCTGAAATACACAATACTAAATGAATTGGCACAGGTGTTGTATTTGGCCAAATCATGTGTTTCTTGGAATGCATTCAAGGTGTAATTCACATTTTAGTGCTGCCACTCTTCAGTTTCAACACTGTTCTTTATCTTAAACCCGTGTTCCACCACTTATCTCATTATGTAACTCGAGCTCAACTCACTGTTTGCTCAACTGCACCTGTTCAAGTTCTTCTGAAGAGTGTAGAGAATTTGTACCTATTAATATACAAACACTCAAAAACCTTTCCTTACCTTAGTTACATATCAGTGTTACATAAAAATGTTACATAAATATGTCTTTAATCGTTTGTGTGGAGCTTTTTTTAGGTCTCATATGGAATACTTTAGATTAAAACACGTTGAGGATGGTTAGCCTTGTTTGCAACCATACGGTCATTATTCTAACAGGTTCGTGGAAAAAAAAAAATCATTAGCTGTAAATTAAAAACTACATTTGATAATTGTTTATGGTTTTCTATCCTTTGCTTTTAAAATTGTATTAAATGTGAAATTCTATAACTATAATAATATTTTTACCCATCGTAATTTAATAATTTTTAGTCATTATCAGTGTTGGGTGTAATCCAATTAAAAAGTAATTAGTTACTGTAATAAAATTACTTTTTTAGTCAAAAAGTGTAATTCATTAAATTTGTAATTATTGTAATCAGATTACAATTAGTAACTTTAAATTAATGTAATTACTATTAAATACATTATAGGGTTATGCTTATTTATAATATATAATACATAAATAAATAAAATAATAATAATAAGTAATTAGTAATGTGATTGTGGATTATTTACCCAACCCTGGTCCTTATTTTATTTTTAAAATTTAATAAATGTATAAATGTAATAATTGTCAATTTATGTGTTATGTGAAGGACTTTTATTTTTGTATTAATATATCTACCCCATTACCTCTGGGAGGCACTCATTTTCAGTGCGAATGTTTTGAGGCCTTATTTTGATATTTTAAGTAACACAAATGTAGAAGTGATCTCTGATAAATTCAGATTATAAGATTTCCAATGATACCTCATATGAGTTATGTATACTTTAAAATCTTAAGCTTAAACTTTTTTTTACACCACTGAGTGTAAGAGGTTGTAACTCTAATAAGTTTAATACATTTAATCCAGCAGTAGTTTGTGTAATTTGTTGTCTTCATTGTGTTCTTATAATTTTTTTTAAAAATATGTATCATTTTTAACACAAAGTATTTTTTGTCATTTTTAGTCCATTTTTTTAACAGTGTATAAAACTTGCACTGAGTGTTTTCAAACAATAAAGTGAAAACACTTTATTTAAGTGTCCACAATAATGCAATTAAATGTAGTAATTAAAGTAATAATTACTTATTAAATATCATATTTTGTTTAGAAAATAATTTTATTAATGCTCTAATTCATAAATGATACTTCAAGTTTACTAAATACAAGAAATATAAATATAAAATATATTAAACCAGTAACTGAGGCAATCAAGACTTTACAAAGCTGTTACTAATAAATAACTAAAATCTTCTATTTAAGACAACTTTGTAATGATCGGCCTCTCGACTGGGTTACATAAACTAAAACGAGGATCTGTGTGAGTGTGCTTGTGTGAAAATAAAAGTGTATTAACTAACAAAAGTATAAGCAACAGACAACAAACACTTCACAATATTAAAACATATCCACAGACTGTTAAAATGAACACAGAGTATATACAGATTTTTAAGTATACGAGGAACAGTCTTTTGTGTTGTTTTAGTGTCTGAAGTTAGCTCACCAGTGTATTTGCAATCTGATAAATTTGTGAAGGAGGTGACCATAATCCACAGTGCGAATAATTTTAGCAAAGGTAAGTAAATCCACAGGTTATAATGCACTGAAGTGCTCCAGAATCCAAGCATAGAGAGTCTAAGATAGAAGTAGTTATAAGTAGTAAAAAGTTATTAAATAGTTTCAATTACTATATTGTTTAGTAAACATGATTTATGTTGGATCTCTAAAATAGAACATTAATTACATCACTTTCTACACAAAAAATAAGACATTTAATGAGTTGTACGTTTTGGATAAGATAGCCTTATTATTTATTTAGTTAATTTGAAACTGAGCATTAATTGCATTACGTTCTAAACAAAAATTAGAAGTTTAATAAGTTGTCAATTATGGCTGAGATAGCCGTGCTTTACTGTCACTTAATTATGACTACTGTCTAATTCATGCTTAACTAGTGCATTATTGTGGAACCTTAAAATAAAGTGTTACCATAAAAAAAAAGAATGTTTTATATCATGTTTAGTCCTTCCTTATTTAATGTTTTGTATTTTTTCTCTTCCAGGAGTCTAAAAAAGCTGATGCAGCTCTGAGCAGCATGAAACACCAGTATGAGTCTCAGATCTGTGAACTTCAGCAGAAGATACAGACCCTGCAGATGGTGACCAGCACCTCTTACTAAGTTCTGCTAATAATATACTAATAAAGTTCTCTCTCTGATCATACGTCAAAATAAAAGCTGAATATTGTATTAGCTGAATTGAAAGACAATATTTAGTTAGGAATTGTTTGTTCTTTCCTTAGATTGAGGACCAAAATAAGAGTACCAGCCTCAAAGAGGAAACCTCAGCACTGAAACGAAAGAACAATGACCTGACACTGGTAAGGCTCTCATTAAAGTTGGACGAGACCATTAAAAATGTTGTTTGATATTATATGATGTTTTGTGTGTGTGTGTGTGTGTGTGTGTGTGTGTGTGTGTGTTTCTTGCATCATTTCAGCAAAACCAAAAGTTGAAGCAGGAGCTATTGGAGTCCCACACAAATGTTGCATTCCTGCAGAGTGAACTGGACTCTCTCAAGAGCGATCTCACAGACCAAAGCATCAACTTTGAACGGTACTTTGTGTGTTGGTGTTTGGTATCACAGCATTCATGGTGGATTACTGTAGTTACTGTTTATGAAGTATGTGAATTCTTAAATTCGGATCTTCAGAGCTGGAATCTCATAGACACTCATGGAATATCAACTCTGAAGTAACTCAGATCGACTCTTCTGACTCATTCTAACACTCCTGACTAGAAACATGAATGCCAATAATATGTCAACAATGAAGGAACGCTCAGACTCACTTGAGCAGCTGTAAAAACAGGTTTAGTGACTCTCATTGCTGTTTGCAGTAGTGACATCATCAGAGCAGGATATCCTGGTGTCACACGTCACAGGAATGTTTCAACCTTGTCTCCTAGTAACTAAAAAACAGAGGCACAGTTTACATCTTAGTGTGTGCGTGTGTTCGTTTGTGTGTGTGTGTGTGTTCAAGCCTTAAATAAGTATCAGCTTGTAAAGATAGCATAGTACTTGATTGACAACTGTTAACAAGGCTAGAAATATCAGCTTGAAATTATAAAGCTGTAGCAATAAAAACACACTTTTTATTGTATTTGTACAGAGATGAAGCTCTGATGAAATGTTTCTCTGAAGAGAGAGAGAACTTGGAGAGACAGATCGAGATGCTTCAGTGAGTTGTACCTGCACGGCACTAATGACACTCTAGTATCACTAGAAACTTCCCATGGTTTCAAAAATGATTCTCTTATTTATATCCCTCTTAATTTATGTTGTATTATTATTTCCAAATTCCTTTGGTCTCAATGTGACCAAATTTCACAACCTGATCTCATAAAATCACCTTACTATACCTACATTTTTGCAAAATTATTTTTACATGGGTTGTTGGATGTATCGCAGCAGTTTCCTGGTGAAATTTACACAAGAGGCGCTATAACAACAATTACTTTTATTTAGCATCACACAAATCATGATTATAACGGCAGATCACCAATTCATAAACACTTACTTTTCAGCTTGTTAGTCACTAAATGCTATCTTATAACATCAAAACACATTTAGTCTAGAGCATGACTTCTATGGTGATACATTTTAACGTTTGCATTACATGACCAGCTATGTTTACATAAGCTTGATCAAGCGCGATCAGATTGCGCTGTAGCTTGAGCGTTACACTTGTAAAGTAAATGACTGGGGTACGAGTCGCCACGTGAATCAGAAGTGTCAGAGACAGCACAAAATTATGCGGGTGCTCCATTTTAGTGTTACTTGATTTAGCGGCAGCATTTGATACTGTTGATCATTCAGTTTTAATAGATACATTGAAGAGATGGGTGGGAATGTCTGTGGTGGCTGTGGACTGGTTTATTTCCTATTTGTCGAATAGGAAATTTGTAGTGTCTGTTGGAGATGAGATGTCCTACTCGTCAACAATAAATTGTGGTGTTCCACAAGGAACCCTGTTAAGGCCAATATTGTTTTCTCTATATATGTTACCTCTTGGTTCTATGATTCAAAAATACAACATACATTTTAATTTCTATGCAGATGACCTACAGTTATATTTGTCATTGAATCACCATGATCTGACTAATTTAACCCTCTGGAGGTGACGGAGGCACCGGCACAATCACTTTTTTCTTGTAATAATGGCAATAACTTAAAATACTCCATCATTTATGGTCATATAGATAAGAGGAAGACATAATTCAAAACTGTAAAGGGCCTACTTTTATTTGTGTCCACTCACAATAAAATCAAAACGTTTGGCTTTTGGAAAATGCATAAAACAAACAGGATGCACTTTCTGCTGCTTCAATCTCCGTGAACCTTTGCTTAGAGCATGTTACAAAAATAAACCGAAACTCAGTGTATAATTATCACACAGACATGATAAATATGTCTAAATATTGGCTAAATAAACCAGTTAAAATCCCAAAAATATATTCTCAGATTGTGAAATGTGTAGGAAACTAATAAGAGGTACAGTTATTCGGTCTCATCTCAATAGCGCAGCTCTTAGAAACACCCAGTAGCAGAGTGCACTATTCATACAGTAATGACCTGGGATGACCCTCACAAATTTGTCAAATGCCCCCATCAGTGCTACAGAAGTGGCATCAAGCTTCATCAGACTCATTGATTTTTCATTGCTTTTGAAAGATGGCATGCTACTCACGTGAGGAAGCTATCCAAATTATCCTGAACAGTGAGAAAGAATTCTAATATTCCTCAGAAGAAGATTGTGAATCTGATGAATTTTTGATTGCATTTTAAATATCGACTTGATCCAGCGGAAGATATACTTTCAGGGCCTGTATTCACAAAGATTTGTATCTTACCACTAGGAGTTCTCTAAAGAGTTCCTAGCTTGGAGATTTTGCTTAAAACCTATTAAAAAAACTGCTAAGAGAAAGTTTTATTAAGGAAATCTTAAGATGAGAGTAAGGATGAGTTGACCCCGTTGCTATGGATGACGTTTTATGAGCGTGCTCTTTTAAATCACCCTTAGTGATTGGTAGACAGGGAACCGCTATTTGTCAGTGAAGACATACAATGATATACATATAGTGCATTCAGAAAGTATTCAGACCCCTTAATTTGTTTTTCACATTTTTTTTGTTGCAGCCTTATACTAAAATGCTTTATATAATTTTTTTCCCCATCAATCTACACTCCATACCCCATAATGACAAAGCAAAAAAAAGATTTTTGACAACTGCAAATTTATATATATATTTCATGATAATTTATATAAAAGGAAATATCACATTTACATAAGTATTCAGACCCTTTGCTATGACACTTGAAATTTAGATAAGGTGCATCCCATTTGACTGGATCATCTTTTAGATGTTTCTACACTTTGATTGGAGTCCACCTGTGGCAAATTCAATTGATTGGACAGGAATTGGAAAGGCACACACCTGTCTATATAAGATCTCACAGCTGAAAATGCATATCAGAGCAAAAACCAAGCCATGAGGTCAAAGGAACTGCCTACAAAGCTCAGAGACAGGATTGTGTCAAGGCACAGATCTGGGTAAGGCTACAAAAATTTTGGCTGCATTGAAGGTTTTCCAAGAGCACAGTGGCCTCCATGATCCTTAAATAAAAGAAGTTTCGAACAACCAGGACACTTCATTGAGCTGCCTGCCCAGACAAACTGAGCAATCAGGGGAGAAGGTAAGGCCTTGGTAAGAAAACTGACCAAGAATCCGATGGTCACTCTGGTTGAGCTCCAGAGATCATGTGTGGAGATGGGAGAAACTTGCAGAAGGGCAACCATCACTTCAATACTCCACCAATCTGGGCTTTATGGCAGAGTGGCCAGACGGAACCCTCTCCTCAGTGCAAGACACATAAAACAAGCATCTAAAGGACAGTCAGATTATGAGAAACAAGATTCTCTGGTCTAATTAAACGAAGATTGAACTGTTTGGCCTCAATTCCAAGTGTCATGTCTGGAGGAAACCAAGTACCCCTCATCACCTGCACAATACCATCCCAACGGTGAAGCATGGTGGTGGTGGCATCATGCTGTGGGGGTGTTTTTCAGCGGCAGGGACTGGGGTACTGGTCAGGGTTGAATGAAAGCTAAACACAGCAAAAAACAGAGATATCCTTAATGAAAACTTGGTCCAGAGTGCTCAGGACCTCAGACTGGGCTGAAGGTTCCCCTTCCAACAAGACATTGATCCTAAGCACACAGCCAAGACAACGAAAGAGTGGCTTGGGACAACTCTGCGAATGTCCTTGAGTCGTCCAGCCAGAGCCCAGACTTGAACCCAATCGAACATCTCTGGAGAGACTTGAAAATGGCTGTCCTGACAGAGCTTGAGAGGATCTGCAGAGAAGAATGGCAGAAATTCCCCAAATCCAGGTGGGCAAAGCTTGTCGCATCACACCCAAAAAGACTTGAGGTTGTAATCGCTGCCAAAGGTGCTTCAACTAAGTACTGAGTTAAGGGTCTGAATACTTATGTAAATGTGATATTTCATTTTTTTTATTTTTAATAGTTATCAAACTATTATCAAAAATTATTTTAAAAAATCTGGTTTTTGCTTTGTCATTATGGGGTATGGAGTGTAGATTGATGTGAAAAAAATATAAAGCATTTTTGCATAGCCATGGAGTGCAGAGTTTTTAAAACCTTTATCTCCAGTGTAATTGGGTTGTTTCAGTTGTATTTGTCCAATTCAATTAAAGTCCTCAGGAGGATTTTGGATTCTTAAAATTAGGAGTGACACGCCCCTCCTTTTTTTTCCCTCTGGTCGCATAGTGACTCGCCTCAATCTGGGTGGCAGAGGTTGAATCCCTGCTGCCTCCGTGTCTGAGACCGTCAACCCACGCATCTTTTCACGAGAATCCTTTGATTTGATTTTCCCCCAAAACACCAAATAGTATCATTTTATTCTATACTACTGTATATATTATTCCAATATATTATTCTAAGCACAATGGTGGCTTATTTGTTTATAGAGTACTTGAGGGGTAATAACATTTCAAATGGCATTACCTTCATTAGTTGTTATATATGATAATTGTTTAAATTATATTCACCCTTTGCTATATTGAAAGCACTACAGCTAAACATGTTTTACCTTGTGAATTTCAGTGTTTTCTTGAAAATGTACAGTCATTTCAAATCAGATGATTGTAACATGCTCTGAAAAAGTTGGAACAGTTGAGTGTTTACCACTGTGAAACAACACCATTTCTTCTAATAACACAAGCATTTAAGCACTGAAGACACAAGTTTAAAGATGTTACGTTTAAAAAGTGGAATTTTCCCCTATTCATCCATTATTCAGTTCTTCAGCTGCACAATTGTATGGGGTCTACGTTGCCATATTGTGCGCTTCATAATGCACCACACATCCAAAGTGACTTACAGTGCACTTATTACAGGGACAATTCCCATGGAGCAACCTGGAGTGAAGTGCCTTGCTCATGGACACAATGGTGGTGGCTGTGGTGATTGAACCAGCAACCTTCTGATTACCAGTTATGTGCTTTAGCCCACTACGCCACCTCCACTCCCCCAGTTAGAGATGGTTAAGACTGCAGCCAGGCCAATCTAGCACCCGCACTCTCTGCTTACACAGCCATGCACTTGTTATACGGGCAGTATGTGGTTTGAAGTTAAAAATGCCGGGGGGTCTCTGGAAAAGATGGTGCTGGATGGCAGTATATGCTGCTCCAAAATTTGTACATATCTGTCTGCATTCATGGTGTTCTCATAGAGTTACCCATGCCATGGGCACTGACACACCCCTGGCCCATACAGACACTGGCTTTTGGACCTGACACTAATAACAGCTGGGATGGTCCTTTTTACTCTTTGGCTTAGAAAATATAACGGCTATGTTTTTCAAAAATTATTTGAAACGTGGACACATCTGACCAAAAAACACTCTTCCACTGTTCTACTTTCCATCTAAGATGAGACCGAGCCTAATCGGCAGCGCTTCTGGACAGTGTTGATGTATGGCTTCTGCTTTGCATAGTAAAGTCTTAACTTGTATCTGTGAATGCAGCGGTGAATGGTGTTGACTAACAAAGGTTAACTAAAGTAATCTCAAGCTCATGTTCATGACATCCATTACAGATGAATGATGTTTTTTAAGACAGTGACATCTGAGGAATCAGAGATCATGCACATTCAGAGGTGGTTTTCTTCTTGCCCTTTACACACCGAGATTTGACCAGATTCCTTGAATCTTTTATCTATATTGTGCACTGTAGAGGGTGAAATAGCCAAAATCCTTCCAATTTGTCTTTGGGGAACATTGTTCTCAAAGTGCTGGATTATTTGCTGAAGCATCTGTTGGCAAATTCACAAGTCTAGATTGACCCTTGCTCTTGAAGGACTAGGCTGTTTTTGGAGTCTCTTTATATACTATGACACAATTGCCTCACCAGTTTAACATCTCCTGTTTCACGTTGCATTGTTATTTTAACTCATCAAATAGTTTTTAGCCTTCAATTGCCCCTTTTCAACTTTTGGAGCATGTTGCAATCAACTGATTTGAAATGACTGTATATAAATTAAAACAAAATTAAATTCACATGGTAAAACATCAAATAATGTTTAGTTGTACTGCTTTCAATATAACAACTTTTTGCTTTTATTAGTATTTTTCATACTGTCCCAACTTTTTGGGATTTGGAATTGTTGAACTTTTAAGGTCTTATTAAAAAGTTAGACCTCTTAGATCTTCTTGTCATAAACTGTTGGGTTCCAAGATCCAGATACAAAACTAGGGTGATAGAGCATTTGTAGTAAAGGCCCCACGATTATGGAACAGCCTTCAATGTGATATATTAGATCTGTGGAATCTGTGTCTTTTTATAGTCTTGTTAATAAAATGATTTGTATAGACTTGCTTTTACTACTTTGTTAGTGTTTTGTGAAGCAGTTTTTGCTAAATAGCTAAAAAGTGCTATATTATTAAATGCATTATTAGTATTAAATTAGGTAGAAGTTTAGGGTGGAGAGGTAGGTTTTGTTGATTTAAAACTCTATATAAAGTTAACCTTAAAAACCTCACGTGTTTAGGAGGACATCTAACTCGCTTTTAGCACCACACAGTGGACATTTCACCTCGCAACTGCTGCAATCTGCGTAATGATCCCATAATTAAAAAATACAAGTACAATTTTAACATATCTTTTAACATATTTTTTCTCTTTCAAACACCTAATAAAATTAACACACATATATATATATATATATATATATATATATATATATATATATATATATATATATATATATGGAGCCAGATTCAAGCAAATGATTAATTAGAACTAATGTTGCAGCTGGCCAGAGATCTGCCTTTAGAACAACTATTAATTTTCCAGCAAAAACAATGACCCAAAGCACAGATCCACTTTGTACATTTGCAAAGGCCATTCATATATACTCAAATACACCAAATTGCTGCTAAGGAAAACTGGACAAAACACAAGCTATATTTGATAGATATATGTTAAAAAAATTAACACACATATATATGTATATATATATATATATATATATATATATATATATATATATATATATATATATATATATATATATATACATATATATGTGTGTTAATTTTTTTAACATATATCTATCAAATATAGCTTGTGTTTTGTCCAGTTTTCCTTAGCAGCAATTTGGTGTATTTGAGTATATATGAATGGCCTTTGCAAATGTACAAAGTGGATCTGTGCTTTGGGTCATTGTTTTTGCTGGAAAATTAATAGTTGTTCTAAAGGCAGATCTCTGGCCAGCTGCAACATTAGTTCTAATTAATCATTTGCTTGAATCTGGCTCCTTCCATATTGCCCTTTGAATGCACCAAAACTTTTAGTTCCGCTTGAGTAAAAGTATTATCCTTGCTCTCAGGCCAAAGAGCTCAGCTTTAGACTTTATTTATTTTTCCAAAAAGATAAAAAATCAATTCACATTGCGTCTTGCAAAGTCCAGTGTTTGTTAGTCAAAATGTTCTCAAAATGACTTACAAGGCCAGATCAGTAAGGTAATATTTATTACTGTTCAATTACAGGAAAATTCACATTTTTATTTAGAATTTTATTCTTAAATGTTCTAAATATGCTTAACTTTAAGATGTTTAATATTGCATCATTATCCGGCACCAAAGCAGTTATGGTAAAATTATAAATAGGGGCTGAATACTTTCTGTGCCAGAGCCAAATTTGGTAGAAAAGTCCAGAGGTGTTGGAGACGTCTGTCAAATGAATTTATTTATTTGCTTTTGTAGTTTTAACATGTCTGTGATGTTCTCTTCTGATGTTCCAGAGCAGCAAACAGAAAGCTCCATGACAGTAATGATGGTCTACGTACAACACTGGAAAGCAGTCAGAGTAAAAGACAGACTCCGGTGAGCGATTCTATAAGCCCCCTGTATGTCAACACACTTCCTTTAGTGTAAATGTTATTGGTAGATGGATTAAGCTATCTGAGAGCAATGTTTGAGGAGCAGGCTAATACATTGATGGTCGTGTATGTTTTTTGAAGACCAGGATTAGGGTTTGCATAAATTGTATTTACACTTCTGATTATTAGTCCTTTAGAACAGACCTGACCATATTGTCTTGCAGCGTGTTACTGGGCTCTCACCTGGGGTTTCCATGAACAGGAGAAAAAGCTTGAGTTCTTCTTTTTTTGATCGGTAAGACATGTAGTTATCATTAACTTTAAAAGAATTGTTCATTCAAAAATGAACATTTTGTCACAATTTACTTGTCACGTCATTCCAACCTTGTATGATTTTCTTTCTTCCCTGAAACGCAAAAAGAGACCAGATTTTCAGGTCTTTTGTTTTCCTTACAATGAAAGTGGAAGGTGGTTTAGAGTACCAAACACCAAAAAGGACCGAAAAGCACCATAAAAGCTAGATATGTACTATATTCTAAGTCTGAAGATATATGATAGCTTTGTGCAAGGATCAGACAATTTATGTTGTTGATCTTCCCCTCTACCATAGCTCTCAAATTTAATTTACAAGCTAACAAACTTGCCTCATCATTATCGGTCTCGTGACAAATAATATGGCAAGACAGATTAATGAGACATTAATCAGATTCAGCATATTGATGAAGGTAAAGATAATCAGGTGAAAATGTTTTACATTTTGGTCTGTTCCACACACAAAGCTTTCGTATATGGCTTCAGAAGACTCCTGTCACGATGCAAACAGGACCCAAAAGCAGGGGGAAAACAGTCTTAAGATCCTTTATTTATGTTCAATACAAAAGCGCTACAGCGCCAGCTCGGTCGAGCTCAATAAGGAAGCCACTGGGGTGTGAGCTGTTGCGGTCCGGAACAATCCATTGAAGTGTGATGTGAAGCAGAGTCCAGAATCAGTCTCCAGACACATGGGCCGAAACCAAGGAATCTTCCTCGAGTGCGATCAACAGGCAACAGCGACCTGATGGGCAAACACCACTGGAGACAAAGCAACCAACAGAACGGACCTTCACACTAAACAGGAGAACAACGTTAGAGTAGAGCAAACAGTAACAGTCACAATGACAGTAGACAATGAGCCGACATCGGACGTCAGACTTGCACAGGTTTAAATAAGAGAAACAAACACGGGGCAGGTGTCGCTGTGAAGGTAGTAATAATTAGCGTTCCCATGGAAACAATCAGAGTTCCCTGAAAACACATAAGGGCAAAACGTAAACACGCTTTGACAGAAACAGACAAGGGAACGATGATGCCACAGTCCTAATAAGGCGAACATGCAACCTGGCAAGGTGTCATTACCGTGACGTCACCAGAGGTCAAATCACACACAGCGATATCCCACCGCCAGATCCGTGCGCCCACACAAAACACGAAACACAAGACAGACAGGGGACAATGATGTCATGGTCCTCGTCAGACAAATCCCAACCTGACTGGTTTACCGAACCATGACATCACCGGAGAGCGCACGGTGGTCCAAACAACACACAAAGCTCACACAAAGGGATCCCGTCAGGTAGAACCTAAACCTGACAAGGTGACCGAACCGTGACAACTCATTTTATGGTTCTTTTTTGTACTATTTTGAGATTGGTTGTATAAATCATCATCCATCAAACTCAGTTTGTATTACAGCATTTATTCATCTTTGTTTATGTTTGTTAATAATGCATTAACTAATTTGAACTATTAAACTTTTGATTTTAAAAATGTATTACTATTTGTTGAAATTAACATTAACATTAGTCAAGGTTAATCAATACTGTAAAAGTATTGTTCATTGTTAGTTCATGTTAACAAATGGAACCTTATTGTAAAATGTTACCTTGTGTCTTTATTTGTCAGTAATAATGGAGGTACAGGCATGTGTTTATGTGTAAAATGATCTGTAGTGTCTATAGCACGGCCGGGTATAAATTTAGAATTTTCAGTGCACAGCTATATGACTATTTTCACTTGCGTATATGGCCAAATTTAGTGCTATGCAACTAAAAATGTCTGAATAGCCACTGGCAGGTAAATGTTAATACAACACTCACCAGTGAGTGAGTAGTATAGTGGAGAAGAAGTTCAGCACCGAGATCCTTTTACTTTAAAGTATTTAAAGTAAAAGTTTGGTTTGAAGAGGTCCATTATTTGTCATTGAATAAAGTCTTTTAATATCCCTTCTTTTCTTCACAGTCAGTTGTTGACCAAAAAACAAAAACAAAACAAAAATAAAACATTTCATTCTAATCACTCAGCATAGGTGCGGTAAAGACGCCATTTGACTCCGCTCTCGTTAATGTTTGCTCAATCAAAACAATTCTGGGAAATACTCACTGAACTGCCACTGTTCTTAAAGAGTCAGTACTGTTCTACCACATATTCTCCATATCAATGTAAATACTTGTAAATAGTGCAAATTATGCATAGAACAATAAACATGTAACAAAATATTTGTACAATATAATTTATGCAATTTCAAGACATCCTGGTTTTTTAATGTAGTACATGGATTTGAACATTTTTTAAAAGTTAAAATGTGACCAAAAAATGGTTTCACTTAAACATATTACATTTGTTAATATTAGTTAACTACGTGAGGTAACATGAACTAACAATGAACAATACATTTACACCACTTATTAATCTTGGTTGATGTTAATTGCAACATACTGTATACTAATTTTATAAATTTTTTATGTGATTATTAGTTATATGTGCTAGCATTAGTTAATACATTTTAAACGGTTTTTGGCAAGTTACATAAGAGTAATCCACTACAAATTGCTAATTATTTCTCAAATTGTAATCAGATTACTTTAAAACTTACTTCATTGGAAAAGTAATCACATTACTGATTACTTTACTATTAAGTTACTTTCTAAAACACTTTTCCTCTCAACAAATTCAAAATAATGTCTATACTTCTTTCTTGTTCATTGTTACTCACTCAGTACCAATTATACCTCACATTTATCCCTTGCAATGACTCTTTAGGGGGCCATAATTCATGTAGTCTACATAGATAATATATTAGAAATAAGCATAACTCTTTAATGTACATAAACGTAATACAATTAATTGAAAGTCAGTAACTGTAATCTGATTACAAGTATTTAAAATGCAATGAATGACTTTATAATTGGATTACAAGCAACACTGATTATGAACTAATATGAACTAACAATGTGTATGAAATAACTATTATAATCAAAAATGAACTAAAATGTATAAATACTGTAAAAATATTTTGTTAATTGTTAGATCATGATACATAATGCAATGCTAACAAATGTAACCTTATTATAAAGTGCTACACAAAACATCTTGTGTACTGTCTGATGGAGGGAACGAGACGTTGTGTCGATGTAGTGACACTAGGGTCTCTCTTGAGAGCCTCGGTTTCCTCTTATATTTGAGAAAAGGCAAATGCGAACAGAAATTGCATGCCACATAAGGATCAGGAATACCCAGGTGCATCTTTTAATGCCTTGGCCTAGTGGACTTGCAGGAGGGCCATGGTGTGCAGGGCAAAGGCGGCCTGTCCAGCGGCGCTGTAGGCCTTGGTCGCCAGAGACGACGTCAACCTACAGGCCTTGGAGGGGAGAGACGGTCAATCCCACCAGGCAGCGGCGTTTTTAACCACAACTGCCTTATCCACTTGGGTGTATTCTTCTCCGGGAATCGGAGCGGCGCCCCGAACCCAGGAACCAGTCGTCTAGCCATGAGGGCTGAGGGGAGGACGGAGGGTTCCAGGCAAGCATAGCGGGCAGCTCGGCATCGGCCTCAGACTTGGCCAGCACACCCGAAAACACTAGCCCAGTCAAGTACTCAGCTCTCCGATGCAATGGCGAAACTCTCATCCAGCTTGGGGGTTCCGAAAGAGACATCAGACTGGCCGTAAGACCAACCAGCCTCATCTCGGAACAGGACAGGGGCAGATGAGCGTCCTGGGGAACGGGCCGTTAATCTTCCAAAATTGCCTCCAGCGCCTGCCCCGCCGGCCCTATACCTTTGGGTAGAATGCGCGACGTGGGGGGTGGCTAGAGTGGCTTTCCCCCGGAAGAAGGAAAGCCACGACCGCAACGTTGCCATGGTCATGTTCTTGCAGTGTAGCAGGTATTTAAGGCCTATATAAATACTCACCTGACAATGGGTGTGGGCAGCAAACAACCAAAATTATCCAATGAGAACCTACAACAAGTCAATTATCCTAACTAAAAAACAGTCACCTGTGACCTACAATGAAGATCTTACAATACCATCAATTATACCAATCCTAAAAAAATTGTATCACAGCATCAACAATGCCTTACAATGAAACTTTACAATTGACATTATAAATAGATTAATGATATTCACGCAGATTAAGTATAAACCAGTAATGTAAACAAACAAGCATAAGAAAATCAAAAGTTACATGACACTTGAGCAAATTGGATTACAAAAAAAAGGGGGGGAGGGGGGTTTACAAAAAAGGATTTCGTTTGTTGACATTACCTCTTGTTCTAGATATCTTAACCTGTTCAATCCCTGTAGACAAAAGCTACAAGAGTAGACAAATTATGCTTATATTGATTTAAGTGAACAGCAATGTATTGTTTTTTTCATCGTTTATGTTTGGCAATGCGTGTTTTTAAACTCGGCCCTATATAGTGCTGAGTTTTATATATTTAAAAGGATTATGGAATGTCTCAGTTTCTTTATAATGAACACAGGATGAGCAATATTTTATGTTATATAATATATGTATAATATGTTCATATTAATATACTTGTAATATTAATACTTGTAGGTGCTATAACACTTGTCCAGATGAGGGCTATGTTCATCTTCAGCTGATGGAGGATCTGCACAGACAGAGCTGTGATTCTCTGGCTCTGGCTCTGTGTGACCCCATGCGCAGACGCAGCTGTGAGGAGGACAGCCTGCCTGAGAGCTGCGTGGACAGCGGCATGTCAACCCTGCGCTCAAATAATGGCTACGAATATGAGGATGGGAGAACTTGCTGTCCAAGTCCTGTGCAAGCATTGGACAACAGCACCACTGTGTCTGGGGACACTTCAGATACAGAGGTATGATGTCATCGAAAAGTGTCCCATATACTGTACAAATAAAATGACCAGTAAAACACTAAAGACGATAATGCTTTTCTTCATGTAAGCAGAGGTGGGTAGAGTAGCCAAAAACTGTTCTCAAGTAAAAGTACAATTACTTTAAAAAAAAATATTACTCATGTAGAAGTAAAAGTACTAACATAAATAATTACTTGAGTAAGAGTAAGAAAGTATCCAATTACAAGTGTACTCAAGTAGTGAGTAACTCATCACTTTCACAAATGACATAATAGACGTTTATTCCTCTATATTCCATTACATAATACACATTTAACATGCATTACAGAATTATTATTATTATTAATGGAAATTTTGTCATCATTCACCATCATGTTGTTCCAAACGTGTATGACTTTCTTTCTTCCAATCAACACAAAGTAAATATTAGACAGAATGTTTTCTATTTACCTTCAGTGAATTGTTTTCCTCTATATGTTGAAAGTTGATGGTGAGCAAGACTGTCTGTCCCTAACATTCTGTCTAACATATTTTGTGTTCCACATAATGCAAAGCATCACACTGGTTTGGAACAACATGATGGTAGGGAAATGATGGCAGGATATAAAATTATGGCTGAGGTATCACTTTAAAGGGGTAGTTTACCCAAAAAATTTAATTCTCTCATCATTTACTCACCCTCATGCTATCCCACATATGTATGACTTCCTTTCTTCTGCAGTACACAAAATATGATTTTTTATACAATATTTTAGCTCTGTAGGCCAAAATTGTGATGCTCCAAAAAGCACATAAATGTAATCCATAAGACTCCAGTAGTTAAATCCATATCTTCTGAAGGGATATGATAGGTGTGTGTGCGAGAATCATATCAATATTATATAATAATTTTTTGCTTGACAGCAGGGGCGATATGAAGAGAAGTATGTGACTCACCAAAAACATAAAAAGAAGAATGTGAAGGTGATCTGTTTCTCTGTTTTTCATCCACACCTATCAAATTGCTTCTGAAGATATTGATTTAACCACTGGAGTCTTATGGATTACTTTTATGCTGACTTGTGTGATTTTGTTTAGCTTTAAAATGTTGCCACCCATTCACTTGCATTGTATGGACATACAGAGCTGAGAAATTCTTCTAAAACACTTAATTTGAGCTCAGCAGATGAAAGAAAGTCACACACATCTGGGGTGGCATGAGGGTGAGTAAATAATGAGAATTTACATTTTGGGGTGAACTAACCCTTTAAGGGCTGTTGTCAAATCTGGATGAATTTGTCAATAAGAGAGTTTTGGAAACATTTCTTGTAATTATTACAGTGAAAATGTGAAAATGTCCCACAAGGACATTATATATAATGCTGAAATATAAACCAAAGCAAGATCATGCTTTATTAATGCCTTATTTCACTATTTCAAGTCCTGCGTGGATTCTTATTTCAGTGTAGTTACGATTTTCATAGTCGAAAGAATTTAGATCATAAGTTCTGTACCGCAGTACCTCCGCTCTCTAAGCGCAGAGTACGTAGCCTGTGAAGGGCACCAACCCTGGTCGTGGAACACTCGCTGTGTCTGAAACTGCCCCCTTTCCACTATAGAGTGCACTATTTCGAGTGTCTGCCATTTTGTAGGATTGTCTGAATTCTTAAAGAGCCTCTCGTTCCTTACTTTTGTTCACACATTATTACCCATAATGCACTCTAATTTCGAGTGTACATTTGATGTTGCAGCATGGATGACTTGAGTGACAGTCTATGACAGCAGCGCATGCCTCTGTTTGAACTTCCTCTCTCGTAAAAGTCCCATACAATAATCTCTCAATAAATTACACATTAATTAAAATTAAACCCAGTAATGTAACGACAGGAACGTTGCAAATTGTAAAGATGAAATTTCCTTGAGTGAGAGTAAGAAGTACCCTACTCTAAAAGTATTTTTTTTCAAGTTACTCAAATAAATGTAACTTTAGCGCATTACTAGCCACCTCTGCATGTAAGACAACATAAAAGAGCATTAACAATGGAAACAGAATAATAAACATGAAATTAAGTAGGACTGGATTTTATTGTGTGATTTTATAAATAAATAAATCACAGAGCTTTGAAAATTCTGACATAAAGTGTGAACTAATATTTCTGTGTATTTTCATATATGTCCCATACACATAAGTTCCTGTTCTGTCATTATAAAGATCTCATTATTTTACATTACAAGCTGTTATGATGTCATCTTACCATAAATTACTGAGAGCCAGCAAAAAACTATTTCCCTTTTTTAAATATCAGTATAGTGTTTGGTGCCTAAAATACATATGATAAAAATTGTTTATTTAAAAAAACAATATTTTACTCATATTGTATTTGATGTGCTGAACTGTGATACATTTCAATCAATATTTATAGACCAAGCAGAGGAAGTTTTCATGCCCAATCTCTCAAACATTTGTTATCTCTGAAAAGCCCGGGGAGTCTTCTGATAATACAAGAATTACCACTGTAGCATGTATGGGCTAAGAAAAACTTAAATAACAAATGTCCTACACAAAAATAAATTGCTGGGCCTCAGGAGGACAATGACCATTAAAGCCTATTGTAGCAAATATGACATAAAAACAAAAAAAACTTTTTCTGTTGACATTGACATTTCTGCCAATTCTTTCATATGTCAGGCTTTACAGGGTTAAGAAAGTAAAAAGAGTTTATTTCATGTTGACTTTATACATTTTTCCATTTAGTTTTGAAAATTTTGACTAATAAATACAGTATTTCTTATGACAAACAACAAGTGGCCTTCAACAGGGTGTGAAAGCTGTGCAAAAAATGTAGCCACATTTAAATCTGTGTTTTTCTAGCTCATTTGAGAAGTTTTATGTCAAAAATGATTTACATTTTCTATAGACCCATGAATATCAAGGGTTGGTCCCTGACAAGCAAGTCTTTCTTTCTTTTCTTTTCTCTTTTTCTTTCTTTCTTTCTATCTTTCTTTCTTGTGGAAAGCAAAAGGTGAATTTTTGAAGAGCATCCTTGATACTCTTTTTTTTATTTAATGAAAGTGATAAAAGTGGTCTGAATCACTTATTCCTTGTTCGTTAGCTGGCTCAAGATCACATTTGAATTGAACTGTGTGTGTGTGTTGACAGGTTGTGGAGGTACGAGATGAGGATGCATTTGGATCAGATAGTGAATCAGTTCTGAGCTGGACTCCATCACAATCTGCTCAGAAAAACGATTCAGGGAAGAAATGCCTCTCTGCTATCTTCACTGAGGTACTGGATTCACCCAACACAGATTACCTTAAGTTATTAAAGCCACAGATCATAATATTTGACCCACAGGCACAGCTTCTAACTTTTATCATGGGGAATAACATTTTCCTTGAACGTTGTACAATAAAAAAAAATGTCAAACTCAAAATTTGTACCTCAAAAAGAGCATTTGTTGAAACCAAGTTGCCAAAACGACTCATTCTCTACTTCCTCCACATTGTGATGTCACTCTATGGTATACATTTGCATCAACACCTACTTTACCTTATCACTTCCATGGCCGGCCCAGCAGTGAGCAGTGAATTAGCAAGTAGAGAGAGCAGATCAGTCAAGAGTAGAAAGCCAATCATAAGAGTGGGCATGTACAGTCAAGTCTTAAAGGAGAAGCAGCACCAAAACCGAGCAGCAGAATGAGGGTGGAAAATGATCATGTTTTTCAAATATATGACTGTTTTGTGTGCAAAACATTTTACTAATATTTTAGGGAACATAATAATAATGTTGTGACCCTAAAGCTTAAATGCCCAAGTGTTTACTCTCATATAACCTCTGCAAGAGATAATTATTACTTAGTAATAAGAATTTTATAATGAGGTCCATTTACGGCCGCCTGAGGGAAAGACGCAGAAAGCATCGCTCCAATGTTAAAACCCATAGTATATTTTAACACAACTAAAATGTGACTTCAGCCTTATTTTCTTTTTTATTCAACCGAAAAGACTCTACAGGGAAATCTTTGAGGATGCCACCAAAGAAAGCCACCAAGAACAAGAAAGAAATTTCTGCTGACGAAGCAATGGCTTTAACGCCAGCCCCATTACCTTTCTCACCTCCCTCGTGGTTTCAGGTAGAGATGGAGCGGGGCTTCATAAAAATTCAAGAACTTATTGATGGCTGATTGTGTGCAATACAGGATTGTGTTGATAAAGTACTGAACGATCACCAGGAAATGAAACAAAAGCGGAGCGAAATCGAAACTCTCCAAAGCAGAAAGGGAGAGAGACCTTCGCCAAAGGGAAGAAAACTTCCAAGAACGAAATTAACATCCTGAGGGATAAAGTTGATGATCACGAAAATTGTTGCAAACTAAACAATCTTACGTTGTGCTGAGCACACACCCCTGGGTGCTTCAGCAGCAGAAAAAGAGCTCACAGAGTGAATAACTTCATTTATATATATTTTATTGTGAGAGGACCGCATGCACTGGAGCTGCCATAGGCTCCACAAGTTTGTGCAAAATCTGATGATCATGTTTTCCAGCATGATTTGAGAATGTTTCTAAGAGCACGTTGTGTGCTTAAATGGAAGCAAGAAAATCTGACCTTTATATAAAGGATTAAACCCTGTCAATGCCACGCATTTTCTCATGTTTGATAAGTGACAAGTGATAATCGTGCCGAATCTTAAATATTTATTATACATTTTAGAGCAAATTATCCAAGATTTTGGTCTCAGAATGTTGTCTCAGACTTTTGTACCCCTCAGATTATCTTAAATGATTAATATATTCATGTTATTCATGGCATCATGGCACATGTCCAAATAACTATGGTATAACTGTGTAATTTTATTGTTAGAGGAACCACATTCTTCATGTTTCTCCAATTCCACCAATAGTCACACTGAATTAAATGACTATTGCAACACATTTTTTTGGAATTCTTTTTATTCCATCTGGTATATTTGAAAATAATATATTTTCCTTAAAGCGGACACTCTTTTTTTTTGTATGTCTTTGTAGAAAGAGAAGGATGAGTTGGCGGTGACTAAGGCTCAATCTGAAAAGGCTTACAGGATTGTATTGGCAGGAGACGCTGCGGTGGGCAAGTCTAGTTTCCTTCTTCGCCTCTGTAAAAACGAGTTCAAAGGCAACACAAGTGCCACACTAGGTAAGACCTCTCCAACACTCAACTGCACTTGAATATAATTCAGTGTTAATCAAAAACTAAATGAAAATGTTTGTTAAAGGGATAGTTCAACCAAAAAAGAACATTCTGTCATTGTTTACTCACCCCTGTGTTGTTATAACCCTATGTGACTTTCTTTCTTTTTCTTTACACAAAGGGAGAATTTGTGAAAAAAAATTGTGCTCAGTGATGTCATACAATGGCAGTTTATGGGGACCACCTCTTCAAGCTTCAAAAGGACACAAAAGCATAATTCAGGAGTCTTAACAAATTAACGTTTGTGACTCATGTCTTGTTCTGAAGGAATACAATAAGGTTTGTTGAGAAACAAACTGAAATCTTATGGATTATTCAGTGAAAATCTCCTGTGCGCATTCATGAGACAGCCTGCATGTGAGCTTTAGAGCTCCTTGCGCGAGAGCAAAGCAATGCAGATGCTTGCGAGGTTGGGCATTCAAGCGAAAACTAATTTTGTTTCGCTTCAACAGGACCACCAGCGATTTGTAACGGTGGCAGCTCCCAGAAACACAATTTAAATCAGTAATTCAATAAATTGATCTAAATAAAAATTTTCGGGTGCCAGACAGGAGTAAGCCTGTCAAAATACTAAATGATACCACAGATAAGCTCTAAAAGCCACAGTTACATACATACAAAATAACTTTTATTTTTTTCCTTTAACATTTTAGCTCTCTACACCAACATAAAATAATAAGGCAAGAGAAAAAGGAGGTTTCTAGTTCATTTTCAAGTTATATTTTCACAACAAAATCAAAATTTTACATGTACCTTTTTATACCTTGACTCAAACACTTGAGGAAAGGAGAAAACAAAAAACAAAACAAAAAATCAATAAATATAAATAGTGAAATGGCCGTGGATCCGCTCTAATCCCTCATTTAAATAGGCAGATTCAAGAGTCCAGTTCTCATCGAATAACCATTTTCAAACAATATTAAAGTCAAGAATTATTCACTCAGATAGAAATGAAAAGAAAAAGGGAAAAAGAATATACTCACACAAATTTGGAAGAGGTGCATGAATGAATGCGTGGACGGAAGTGGCGTCGGTGTTTGTGTGTGTGTGTGTGTGTGTGTGTGTGTGTTCCCACACCTTTTCCTTTGATGACTCCACCTTATATATACACACACACATACCATTACCTCACATCCGTTAATTAAGTTCCGATTTTATCCGAGGGGTGGCAACAACAAAAGCTTGATTGTTTTGTTTTTTTCCAGCTCCACCACAGATTTTAACAACAGAAAACACAACATGGCTGCACACCACATAACAGAACTTCTATCAGGAAGACTCACAGACTTGAGTGAGATTTAAGATGACATTTATTTGATAAATATAAAACAGAAATGTAATGTATCTCTTTGGCATAGGCTCCGTTTGGCGGTCCGAAGAAGTTGTACTCGGAACCATCATATCCTGCCGGAGATAGGAGGCAGGGGTGAGGAGCCTACCCCAGTGCAGGACGGGTCTCAACTGGTGGTGGTGGGGTGGTGGAGGTTGCCGTGTTAGCATACTGAAACAGCAATGTGATGGATTGAGAAGACTTATAAAGCATCGGCTTACATGTGATTTGCTAGGAATTACCCAGCTAATGGTGCGATGATGTACAGCTGCTTGTCTTCCCACTAGAACTATGCTGCGCTTACATTTACAAACAAGTCTGAAGAGTTTGTAGTAAAAAAAATAGATGCATTTCTAAGCCCAGGACCGGAGAGAATGGAGGAGGGAGCAGGAATATCTTTCACCTCTTATCCAATCTGAACCTCTGTGTGTGTGTGTGTGTGTGTGTGTGTGTGTGTGTGTGTGTGTGTGTGTGTGTGTGTCTGTGTGTCTGTGTGTGTGACAGACCTTGCCTGAAGAGACCTCTGTGAAAAAAGTTGGCAGGTGTAACATTCTCAGCCAAAAACAAGTAGATTTAACTGCCTGCTGTTGATTTTTGACTGGTGCCAGTTCATAGCTGACGTGATTCAAGGCACAATGCCAAATATAGAAACCAAGTTATCGACAGAATATCCTGTCACTTGGTGTAGCTGTTTAGGACAAAAACTCTGAATAACATAGAAAAGATCACTTTTATTAAGTGTTGTTTGGTTGTCTTTGTCACTGAGGTCTCCGGTTTAAACAAATAATGGTCATAGAAATGCATCTATTTTTCGACTACAAACTCTTCACAAATGTTTTGTAAGTTCTGTTATCTGGTTTGTGTGCAGCCATGTTGTGTTTTCTGTTGTTAACATCAATTGGACGCCCCACCAAGTGAGCAGCTGCAGCGCTTAGCTCTCGTGCAAGGAGCTCATGAACGCTTAGCTCTCGTGCAAGGAGCTCATGAACGCACACAGGAGACGAGTTGTATTTGAAGATTTTCACTAAATAATACATTACATTTTGGTTTGTTATTGTATGCTTTCATAACAATAATGAGATTTATTAGACATCTGAATTATACTTTTGCGTCCTTTTGAAGCTTGAAGAGGTGGTCACCATAAACTGCCATTGTATGACATCACTGAGCACAAAATGTTTTCACAATTTCTCCCTTTGTGTTAAAAAAGAAAGAAAGTCATATGGGGTTATAACAACACAGGGGAGCATAAACAATGAAGGCATTTTCATTTATGGGATAACTAATCCTTTAACATAATTGGAAAAAATTTAACAAACTAAAATACACTCACCTAAAGGATTATTAGGAACACCTGTTCAATTTCACATTAATGCAATTATCTAATCAACCAATCACATGGCAGTTGCTTCAATGCATTTAGGGGTGTGGTTCTGGTCAAGACAATCTCCTGAACTCCAAACTGAATATCAGAATGGGAAAGAAAGGTGATTTAAGCAATTTTGAGTGTGGCATGGTTGTTGGTGCCAGACGGGCCGGTCTGAGTATTTCACAATCTGCTCAGTTACTGGGATTTTCACGCACAACCATTTCTAGGGTTTACAAAGAATGGTGTGAAAAGGGAAAAACATCCAGTATGCGGCAGTCCTGTGGGTGAAAATGCCTTGTTGATGCTAGAGGTCAGAGGAGAATGGGCCGACTGATTCAAGCTGATAGAAGAGCAACTTTGTCTGAAATAACCACTCGTTACAACCGAGGTATGCAGCAAAGCATTTGTGAAGCCACAACATGCACAACCTTGAGGCGGATGGGCTACAACAGCAGAAGATCCCACCGGGTACCACTCATCTCCACTACAAATAGGAAAAAGAGGCTACAATTTGCAAGAGCTCACCAAAATTGGACAGTTGAAGACTGGGAAAATGTTGCCTGGTCTGATGAGTCTCGATTTCTGTTGAGACATTTAGATGGTAGAGTCAGAATTTGGCGTAAACAGAATGAGAACATGGATCCATCATGCCTTGTTACCACTGTGCAGGCTGGTGGTGGTGGTGTAATGGTGTGGGGGATGTTTTCTTGGCACACTTTAGGCCCCTTAGTGCCAATTGGGCATCGTTTAAATGCCATGGCCTACCTGAGCATTGTTTCTGACCATGTCCATCCCTTTATGGCCACCATGTACCCATCCTCTGATGGCTACTTCCAGCAGGATAATGCACCATGTCACAAAGCTCAAATCATTTCAAACTGGTTTCTTGAACATGACAATGAGTTCACTGTACTAAAATGGCCCCCACAGTCACCAGATCTCAACCCAATAGAGCATCTTTGGGATGTGGTGGAACGGGAGCTTCGTGCCCTGGATGTGCATCCCACAAATCTCCATCAACTGCAAGATGCTATCCTATCAATATGGGCCAACATTTCTAAAGAATGCTTTCAGCACCTTGTTGAATCAATGCCACGTAGAATTAAGGCAGTTCTGAAGGCGAAAGGGGGTCAAACACAGTATTAGTATGGTGTTCCTAATAATCCTTTAGGTGAGTGTATATTTTCATGACTTTTCATGATTTTTATAAAATAAAATAAAAATGATCTAAAATTAATTTTAGTTTTAGTTTTTGATGTACAGTAGGCTATAATTATAAAATTTGAAATCTTTAGAACCCGCCACAATTAAACATAAAAATGCCACCAGAAGCCCTGAAAAATGTAACAGTATTATGCAGATTTAAATGATATCATTTAATGCATCAACTTTGGCAACCATACAATACTAAAGCTAAAATGAAAACATCTAGGTTAAGGATGTAATCTCCATTCCCTGATGGAGGGAACGAGACATTGTGTCGTAGAAGCGACACTAGAGGTCTCTCTTGAGAGCCTTTTGCATCTCTGATCTATGAGAAAAGGCCAATGAGAAATTGGCAGACATAAATAAAGGGACAATAAAGGGAGGGAAATTCGTCTGTTTCATTCAGGATTTTTCTGAGGGGCCAGCAATGAGGTGCGGCTGCAACAGTGGCTCAGTTCAGCGACGTGGCCGGGAGGACACAACGTCTTGTTCCCTCCATCAGGGAACGGAGGTTACATCCGTAACCTAGATACTCCCTGTCTGTCACTCACTTTGACATTGTGGGAGGGCCAATGTAATGGCATCCACTACCCAGTGGGAAAGCCTCTGTTTGGAGACAGCGTTCCCTTTCTGCTGTCTGCCAAAGCAGACAAAGAGCTGCTCAGAACGTCTAAAGCGCTGTGTGCTGTCTAAGTAGATATGCAAAGCACGTATCAGACACAGCAACGAACTGACTGCGCACGTTCGTTGGTGAGGCGCTGAGCAGGTAATGTGGTGTCGGGAGGCAAGGGTGCGTCCCGAGGCTCTGGTGCTGAGAGAAGACTCGAAGACCTTGCTCCGCACACCTGGCAGGGGCCGGGTTAGTGACTGAGGAGGAGGTCCCGTGGAGGCGTCCTCTGGACTAGTCAGAACCGGCCGGCCAGGGAACAGTCTTGGGGCTGAAGGCGAGAGGTCTGCATCCAGCGTGCCGGGACTGTTGAGGTGTTGTGGCATGGAGTGCCGTGAGAATGGCATTTGCGGGCCAGGTGACCCAGAGACAAAGGAAATAGCTCTTTTACTGAGAATGTACCACAGCCCAAAGAGAGCGGGGAGCAAATGAAATAAATTCAACAAAAGATTCTCCTCCCGGCCCTCCACCAGGGGACGGAGTGGTCTTCTTCCAGCTCCGGAGCAAACGTCTTGGTCTCTGGGTCGGGCGTCTCAGGACCGCTTGGGAGCCTTCTGGGTCCTCGAAGGGGTCTGCGAGACGGGGGGGTGCACTCAACACAGGGGCAGAGAGCTTGGCCCGGGTTGAGTTGGAGCTGCATGTTTCGTAGCCACAGGAGGATACCCTCGGCGAGCAGACGGAGCGTGGCTCCTGGTGGCAGGTTTGCGGCGGGGCAGGATGTGTGATATGGCCTCCGTCTGCTTCCACACTGTGAACTGCTGTCCGATTTCCTCGACGGTGTCGCTGAAAAGACTGAACTGGGAGACAGGCTCGTCGAGGAAGCGTGTCTTGTCCTTTTTGTAGCGGAGAGCACTCTACCGCATCCAGGAACTACACAGGGGCGGAAGGGCATCTTTATAAAGACACATCCTGAAAATGATGTTCAACGCCAGCTGTGTATTTGCTCTTTTAGAGGAAATAACTCTTTTAGAGAAATAAACTCTTTTAACTGCGCTGTCGAAGCGCCCAGGGGCAAAGCTGCTCTGCCGTGCAGAGAAGGGAGAAAGCCACTGATATGCGCCGTAGACCCAACAGCAATCGCACTCAGAGATGGGAGGAACAGTGTGTGACTCACAGCTCGCTGCATACACAACCAGTCGGCTCAGAAGAAAATTTCTGAATGAAACAGACGCATTTCCCTCCCTTTATACCTGTATGTCTGGGGGCGGGACATTCAAATTCTGTCTGCCAATTTCTCATTGGCCTTTTCTCATAGATCAGAGATGCACAAGGCACTCAAGAGAGACCCCTAGTGTCGTTTCTTCGACACAACGTCGAAGTGAGCAAATGACGGGGAACTAAATATACCAAAAAAAAAAAAAAAAAAAACATTTTTTATCGGACAAAAACTAAAACTTAGTCATAAAAATAAAACTAAACTAAATTTAAAGGACAGATAAAATAATATACAAATAAAAACTAGATTCAAAATTATAAATCCCTGATAGAGTCACAAATATCACAAAGAAAAAAACAGAAATGCATACTTTTCCTGTACATTTCCTCACAGGTGTTGATTTTCAGATGAAAACCTTGGTAGTAGACGGTGTTCCAACAGTGCTGCAGCTGTGGGATACGGCTGGACAGGAAAGGTAAGATCTCAAGACTCAAGTCCTATGGCTACAGTAAAACAAGGAGGTCTATAATACCTGGAGAATACTCTATCCTTTCGCATTCCCATTGTTCTCAAAGGCAGTTTCTCAGCTGGAGCAGTGCTAGAAGTATGTGACTTGCTTGCTACCATCTGTTCATGGGCAGTCAATTACCTGATCTGTAAATGTCATGTGATTTTTCACTCTGGAGTCCGACGATGATTAACTGATTGCACAACAGTAATGCACAGTCCCAAGCCCTTCACTAGTGGTATATTAGAGCTCCTTGCTCCAGACTAGTGCATGAGTTGTGATGTGAAAGACAAAAGCATGAAATGGAAGAGATACCTTTTATCGTGTGTCACTTTATAACTTGGCATCTGGTTAGGAAACGGTGTAAGTACCACAACCAAAACCAATACTAATAGCTTTCTACACCATTAAATCAAGATAGGAAACCCTGGCCTTCAGCTTGTAGCTGAGCCTTCAGAATAATTCAGATTACTGCCAATAATTAATAATAATACAGATTGAATATACAGTCAGGTCCAACGAACAAGATGTGCTTTAACTGCAGACTTTCAGCTTTAATTTGAGGGTATTTACATCCAAATCAGGTGAACGGTGTAGGAATTACAACAGTTTGTATATGTGCCTCCCACTTTGGGACCAAAAGTAATGGGACAATTGGCTGCTCAACTGTTCCATGGCCAGGTGTGTTATTCCCTCATTATCCCATTTACAAGGAGCAGATAAAAGGTCCAGAGTTCATTTCAAGTGCGCTATTTGCATTTGGAATCTGTTGCTGTCAACTCTCTATGTGATCCAAAGAGCTGTCACTATCAGTGAAGCAAGCCATCATTAGGCTGAAAAATCAAAACAAACCCATCAGAGAGATAGCAAAAACATTAGGTGTGGCCAAATCAACTGTTTGGAACATTCTTAAAAAGAAAGAACGGACCGGTGAGCTCAGCAACACCAAAAGATCCGGAAGACCACGGAAAACAACTATGGTGGATGACAGAAGAATACTTTCCCTGGTGAAGCACCCTTCACACCCTTCACAACAGTTGGCCAGATCAAGAACACTCTCCAGGAGGTAGGTGTATGTGTGTCAAAGTCAACAATCAAGAGAAGACTTCACCAGAGTGAATACAGAGGGTTCACCACAAGATGTAAACCATTGGTGAGCCTCAAAAACAGGAAGGCCAGATTAGAGTTTGCCAAACAACATCTAAAAAAGCCTTCACAGTTCTGGAACAACATCCTATGGACAGATGAGACAAAGATCAACTTGTACCAGAGTGATGGGAAGAGAAGAGTATGGAGAAGGAAAGGAACTGCTCATGATCCAAAGCATACCACCTCATCAGTGAAGCATGGTGGTGGTAATGTCATGGCGTGGGCATGTATGGCTGCCAATGGAACTGGTTCTCTTGTATTTATTGATGATGTGACTGCTGACAAAAGCAGCAGGATGAATTCTGAAGTGTTTCGGGCAATATTATCTGCTCATATTCAGCCAAATGCTTCAGAACTCATTGGACGGCGCTTCACAGTGCAGATGGACAATGACCCGAAGCATACTGCGAAAGCAACCAAAGAGTTTTTTAAGGGAAAGAAGTAGAATGTTATGCAATGGCCAAGTCAATCACCTGACCTGAATCTGATTGAGCATGCATTTCACTTGCTGAAGACAAAACTGAAGGGAAAATGCTCCAAGAACAAGCATGAACTGAAGACAGTTGCAGTAGAGGCCTGGCAGAGCATCACCAGGTATGAAACCCAACGGCTGGTGATGTCTACGCGTTCCAGACTTCAGACTGTAATTGACTGCAAAGGATTTGTCCCAATATTTATGGACCTGACTATACATACTGTAATGTTCAATGATACAGTTCAATGATACAGTTGTAGAAGGGATTTATGGTTTCTCTGTTGGTGTTTCTGTTACAGGTTTCGTAGTATTGCTAAGTCTTACTTCAGGAGAGCTGATGGAGTTCTTCTACTGTATGACGTCACCTGTGAGAAGAGCTTCCTTAATGTGCGCGAGTGGGTTGACATCATTGAGGTAAATCCCAGGCTCATTTTATTTACAATATTTGCCACTCTGTTAAAGGGACCATATATAAGTCGCACTTATAATTTTTGTCAAGGTTTCTTGAATAAAAAAAGGCCAAATTTAGTTGCGCATGACAATATTTCACCCTCTCCCTGACCCTTAGAATTAAACAGGCGGTTTTTGCTACTGTACCTTTAAGACTTGACCTCTGTTAAGTCTAAAACTAGCCATGATTTATATCAATATGATCAATAATAATAATATTACTGTAATAAGCTGATTTTGTATAGTACTTTTCCAAAGCTCAAGGACATTGTACAGAAATGAAACATAAAATGTTAAATAGAAAAACCTTTACCAAATATAGATTATAAAACAATGAACAATGGGGGAGAATGAGAGATGAGACACAGGCGAGCAGGGCGAGGGCCAATTTTCCAAGAGAGGCCGATATGGAACATTCAACACATACATTGCAGTCCAGATCAGCACAGGCGGCATTCCATACTGTCTTGGTTACTATTGTAACCTCCTTTCCCTGATGGAGGGAACGAGACATTGTGTTGATGTAGTGACAGAAAAGGCCAATGAGAATTGTCGAGTGGAATTTGCAGAGTCCCGGCCATTTCAGTGGGTAGTTCAGTGTTGTGGCATGAGGGACACAACATCTCGTTCTCTCCCTCCATGGAGGTTACAATAGTATCCAAGACATTCCCTGTCTGTCACTCACTCAACGTTGTGCCGATGTAGGGAGGGGTCCCTATACAGAACGCCACAACCAACTGAAATATATTACATGGATGGGTGGTGCAGGTGCATGCAGGCTACCGCATGCCTATTAACAAGTGCACACAGCCCCATCGTAACCTTCCCAACGCCCCGCATAAGTCGCATAGTCCCTCGTGCCCCGGGGGGGGGACAAGCAAACTTACAATGGGAATAGGCTGCACCAGCAGACCTTTTCTCTTTTTTTGAAAAATTCACTTAGCTGGTACCAAGCATTCGCACCGGGGAAAGTGTCCTTTTCCACAGAGAAAAGACACTGCAGAGACCACATCCTGCCCGAAGGGGAGATTATACATCACATGGACTTACCAACTGGGAAGTACCACATATGGTAGGGAGTTCCTGCGGTAGGTCCTACCTGGAAGGGAGGAGCTCTACAAGCGCAGCAACTGGTGGCAGAGCACAACTCTGCCCAAGGGAAGACACAGGTTTACCATCAGGGAAACCGTACCATGGGAAAACACCTCATATGGGGTTTCCGACAGGGAACCACCACATATAGAGCACCTATACCTCCACCGAATTAATCTGCCACAGCATGCTGGGGGAGAAAGGACATCCAGGGTTTGCCGACCCCGGGAACTCACGTCAAAAAAAAAAAAAAAAAAAGAGCACGTTATAGAGCACTTGAGGAGGGGAAAGGCGCTAAGTGCAAGTGGTACATCCAGCCAGCTGCCCACATACTTACCCGTCCGTACCTGCAAAACAAATGATATGAAACTAGCTCAACCCAGAGATTGTATAACAAAGTCACAATTGTGACAAATTGCAATAGTGAGAAATAAACAGGTGTTTAAAGTAACGAATTACAAATACTCATATTACTGTAATTAAGTAGTTTTTCCCAGGAACTGTACTTTAAGTAGTTTTAAAATTGTATACTTTGACTTTTACTAGAGTATATTTTAAAGATGTAACTGTATTTTTAATGCGCTATTTTCCCACCGTCTGTGTTCACTACTTCCCTGTTCTGCTTTTATATCTATCAACATGATTGGCTAGGGAGAGTCTGGTGACTCCGGTCAAATCAAAGCACACATTAAAAGCATCCTTGTTACTTCCCTAACCTCCGTTCCTTGATGGAGGGAACGAGACATTTTGTCGATGTAGTGACACTAGGGGTCGCTCTTGAGAGCCCGAGACTCCTCTGATCTTTGAAAAAAGGCCAATGGGAATTGGCGAGTGGTATTTGCATGCCACTCCCCCGGACATACGAGTATAAAGGAGGGGACGTGCATACCGCTCATTCAGGTTTTGTGCTGAGGAGCCAAGAATAAGGTCCTGGCCAGTTCAGCGGGTAGTTCAGTGTTGTGGCAGGAGGGACACAATGTCTCGTTCCCTCCATCAGGTTACAGAGTAACTAGGAAGTTTCCTATCTGTCACTCACTCAACAAAAACACCACAACTAGCTGAACTGTGTTACGTGGATCGGCAGTGCGAGACAGGCAGACTACTGTGCGCCGCATAGCCAGCGCACCAGGCCAGCATGTAACCTTCCCTGCATATTGTGAGTGTCAAACAGCCCTTTGGGGACAGGTCGACTACCCAAAGGATAGGGACAGGCTAGCCCAGTCATGCCTCTTCTCTCTTTTTTCTTTTTCTCCCCAGAAAAAGAAAGAAATCACTAACCAACATCGGGGAGTGTCATTCCCAAGGGGAAGACACCGCAGAGACCACACCCACCCAAAGAGAACATGGTGACTGGGGCAGAGGGGCCTCTGCCCAAGGAAGTCGCAGTTTGTCAAAAGGGAAACATTTTCCAGCGAAATATACATCGCAAGGGGTTACCTACGAGGAACCAGCACATGCGGAGCACCTGTCTTAGTACAGGGCTTGGTTAGCACAAGTACTAAGCTGGTGGCGAGTTTCTCCGCAAACTCGCCTCCACAGGGCTAGGAGTAAGTCAACCAGGGAATACATTTTTGAACGCTACTGGGAATTAAGAACGCACATCTTCAGCTCAAGGGAGGTGAAAGGTACAATGTGCAAGTGATATACCCAGCCAAATGACCCGGACTTAACTATTCGTTCCTGCTAAGACAATGGACGAAACCGGCTCGACCCGGAGATTATAGAATCTCACAAAGGTGTTTTTGGTGTAGCATAGCCCGCTGCTCTGCAAATGTCTGTTAGAGAGGCGCCACTGGTCAGAGCCCAGGAGGCCACCACACTCCTGGTGGAATGGGCTTGTAGCCCTGCAAGGGGCGGCACATGCTAGGCTTGGCAAGCCATAGTTATGGCGTCAATGATCCAGTGGGCAATCCTCTGCCAAAGCAGACAAAGAGCTGCTCAGAGAGCCTAAAGCTCTGCGTACAATCCAAATAGATGCGTAAAGCATGCACGGGCACAGCGACGCTAATGCTGGGTCTGCCTCCTCCTGGGGCAGTGCTTGCAGTTTCACCCCCTGATCCCTAAATGGGGTTGTGGGAACCTTGGGCATATAGCCCGGTCGGGGTCTCAGGATCACGTGAGAGTAGCCCGGACTGAAGTCCAGGCGTGTTTCGCTGACAGAGAACGCTTGAAGTTCCCCTACCCTCTTGATGGAGGTGAGCGCCATCAGGAGGGCAGTCTTCAAGGAGAGTGCCTTAAACTCTGCTGACTCTAAGGGCTCGAAGGGAAACTCCCTGACTTTGCACAGGGTCTGTGCAAGCAGGCTTAATGGGGGGAACGTATACTTGCATTGTCCAGGCGGCCAGCTGTGTGCCAGCGTGTCTATACTGAGGGGTGCCTCGGTCAGGGCGAACCAGACCAGGCAATGGGAGGATTCTGGGGAGGCGAACAGATCCATCTGCAACAATAACTCTCTCTCAGTCAGCATTAAGGGAAATTTAGGCCCTACACATAAACTGGATTGTTTCATACATTATGATATTGAAAATAACTTTTTCATCTTTTCAATTCTGTAATCATGTCGCCCTTTTATTTATTTTTTTAAATCAGATTCATGTAGTGTTTACAGTTTCATAGATAAGTGATGTATTTAAAAAATCACAAACACCTATAAAATACCTTTTTTTAATGCTTTCTGGCAAACAGCCATTGAAGGGAATGTAAATTACAGTATGTGTGCTACAATTTTAAATTGCAGCATCAAGTTTTAATTATAAAGGTGCATAGATTCACAACTCAGTACTTAATACTCACTACTCATGAATAATTTTAAGTGAGCTACTCTTCTACTCTTACTTGATTAGATTTTAGGACAGGTACTTTTACTCTACTCAAACAAAATTTTTAAGAAGTAATGGTACTTTTACTTTCGTAAAATTCTCCATGATGGAATCAAGGCAAAATTACTGAAGTAGACAAGGAATTCTGTCCAAGCTGGTGTCCATTAGAAGAACACAGAATTTTAAATGGATGTCACTAGTACAGTTTAAATGAGATATTGGTTTCTGCTTTCTCTGATGCAGGATGTGTCTCAGGATGATATTCCCATCATGCTTGTGGGGAACAAGACAGACCTGAGAAATGAAGCTCTTCTAGATGGAGTCACCTGTATTCCAACCAGCTATGGAGAGAAACTAGCCATGGTTAGCAGTTATTCACTTTAATTCAAAATCTAATGACCTTGTGTTAATACCTGTTCATATTCTTCTATACTTTCACTTCACCTGTAGATGTGATTTGAACTTTCAATGATCCAAAACATTGCACATCTTTACTCACAATTTTAAGTCATATTACTTCATGTACAAGAAGAAATTACATTTTGACTCTGGGAAGAAGTCAAGTAAAGTGTATGTGCTTAACAATGGCAGCTTTTTGTCCTTTTTGCAGACGTACAGTGCATTATTCTGTGAGACGAGTGCAAAAGACGGTTCCAACATCATTGAGGCAGTTCTTCATTTAGCTCGGTAAGCTCTTCTGAGTAAAAACATAAAAATGGATACCAGGTAGATTGTTTTGTATTTGTAAGAGAACATTTGGCCACCAGAAGACTAGACCATAGGAATGCAGCGCATATCAAAGTTTTGTGTAATATTATTTCATCACAAGAGGGCAGCAAATCTTTTGAATGATGATTGTCTGAGGATAACGCTTTGATGAACCATTGCAAGATGAGTTTACAGAACATTCTTCTGTTTTTTTGTAAAACGCTGGTACACAATGTATCTTTTACTGCAAAGCCAAACCTTTTCTGCCCATCAAGTTATAAGTTCTCAGTTGTACCCTTCTTTTGTAGGGTGGTTTGGTGGCAATGGTTTTTTGCAAAAACAGCACCAAAGTGTTTACATACATTAGCTTTAAACTTATATATTACACTTTTAATTTTTTTTTAAAAAAAAAAAAGCATTAAAACATGGCTCTATGACTGATCTGTGATGTTGTGTAAATGTTTTCTCTGTCCCGCACATTAGAGAGGTGACGAACCATGCCGATGAATACAAGGAGCCGATAGCAGTGGCCAAAATCTCCAGAAGTCATAACAAAAAGATGTCCAACCCCAACTGCTGCATGGGCTGATGTGTGTGTACATCATCCCCAAACAAAGACTTTCTGCAGTAGTCCTATCTGACCCTAAAAAAAACTCTCACAGGCACAACGCTTCTACAGACTTCAAGCTAACTCATTTTTAGTTGTTAAAATATTTATAAACTATAGTTAAAATACTCACTGTTTCAAAAGTATAGCCACAAGACATAAACTATATGCAAGTTAAGAGGATTTTACAGTGATAAAATCACTTTTCTGTGTAAAGTTATAACCAATTTTACAACTTTGTTGCCATGACGATTTAAAAAAAAACCTTCAACTTTACAGCTCAAATAACACATGAGTTTTAACAGAAGTATTAATTTAAGTGCTTTTATTAAAATGTAAGCTTCACATTTCTGCCTTTAAACCCTCCAAATTGGTCCCAATCACTTCCATTTTAAGGACCAGATTTTTGCTCTTTTTACAGATAAGGAGGAACTTAATCATATTTTTTTTGTGGTAATCAACATTCTTTTTGGTTTACATACATTTTGTTTGGAGTTTAGTATGCCGCACCTTGCCTTAAACTATTTATTACATGAAAACATTTATTGTCTTACTGAAAAGTAATCCATTCCATTATAGTTATGTCTAACAGGGTAATATAATTTGTATTTAATTGTTTATTAGTGGTATGTCAAACAGGATACTTGATTGGTATAATATGATAAATTCTATTTGTAAGGAAGAGTTAAAGGAATAGTGTGCTTTAACTGTTTTTGGTAATCTCTTTAATTCACTTTTTGCGATGCGAGGTGATTTCTTATGAGACGCATAAAGATTTCTATGGATGAACCAAATGTTTCAGAATTGGTACTACTGAAAACTGGTTCTTGATTCAAAGCATCCATTATATTTAGACCGTAGTTATAAATGTCTGAAAGTTTTTTTTTTTTTTTTTTACAGATTGACAAGCTTTTATGGGAGCCTCTAATTGTTATCTATTATTATATTTATGCATTTCAAAATGAATATTGCTGTTATTGCATCATATTGTTTATGGAAGAGTTCAGTCAGTTTTTATGATTGGTATCTATTAATGCAACACTCAATCTATATCTTTATTCTATAATAAACAGTGGACATTTATTATTCATGTTCTTACAGGAAAACATTTCTAAATATGCACACTTTTACTCTTCACTTTTTCAGTCATATTGCATGCAAGTTTATTTTATAATCTGATGCATAGCTTGGCTCTAAGACTGACTATGTTGCAAGTAAAACATTGAATATTGAAATAAAGATTGCAATGTTTTCACTACAATATTTATTGTGGCAGTACTAACATATAAAACTATTATTTAGTTTGAACATATAAATTATCAAAAATCCCTTTACAAATTTCATAAGGCGAGTCCCAGTAAATCTCAGGCTGGGAACTGGTTTTTATTTATTTATTTATACTCCCAGAGTTGTATTTTGAAATTAAGCAACTGACTGTTTTAAACCGAAACCTGTATAATGGCGCTAAACATGCAAAAAATAAAAAAACACATTTCATATTTCATATACATATAAATCAATATAAACCAAACCAAGGATAAAAAAAACAGGCTTCTGGAATTTTCCAGATGTTCTATTTTCTTGTTTTACTGTCAAATTATAAATATCTTTATTAGTAAAGGGCAATTCTTTGTTTTCATATTTGGCTAGTTTTATGTGTGAATTATTTGAGTATTTTGCCATAAAGCACTAATCATAAATGAAGATCTTAATGTGAATGACAAAAATCTGTGAATGTTGCACTTTTTTAGCTTGGATGTAGAATTAACCAGCAATCAAATCCGTGTCAATTAAGAGGGGTGAATCTCATGAAGCCTGTTAAGAACACGTCCAAGTCTTATCTCAATCCAAAAATGAAAGAAAAAAAAAAAGTCATGAATAAACTGTAGGCTTTTTTAGGGCAATTAAGCATTTGAATTGACAATCATTTAGTGACAATTAAGCACATTTTACTTTCTCATTTCTATCATGCAAAAAATCTAATTCTCATTACAGTAATGCACTCAGATGTTTCACTTTTTTACTATCATGATCAATGATATTCTATTTAGATGATCAAAAGTGTAATACAGTATAGAAATCATTGTCTTTGTATATTAAAATCAGCCAAAGACAGTACAACTAATTCTTTCATGATGTATAAATACTTAACAACATAAATAATTCATTCATTCATTCATCTTCAACCGCTTATCCTGTACAGGGTCACGGGGGGCTGGAGCCTATCCCAGCTAACATTGGGCGAAAGGCGGGGTACACCCTGGACAGGTCGCCAGTCCATCGCAGGGCAACATAAATAATATTTCAGTATTTTTATTTCTGTATTATGGTAATGAGAATGCAATTTTTTCAGCTTCATGTCAAACAGGCTTCATTTTCCTCATGTAAAATGTATTTTTATTTGGAGCTTAAATAGACCTGGATATGTTTTTACCTTCTTTTTGACATCAAATTTAACAAATAAAAAAAACATTTGCAATTTACCAATGATGATTAAAATAATTCAGAACTATACGAGCGAATGGGACGCTCAGAGGGTTCGGTTAAGCACTAGTAGAAATGGTGATGGGAGTTTCCGGTTAGAGAAACTGGAGCAAGAGAGAGAGTGTCCCAGTAGAAGGGTTTTATTCGGATTATTTCTGCATGTATGAAGTATTACAGGCATTAACCCATAGGTATGTGTGGTCTACAATGAACAGAGAAAACAAAATACAATATAAATTGGCTAGTATAAACAGAATACAAGTAGCATAAATTATTTAGCTTACATATCTGAATAATACTGAAAAACATTAACAACTGAACAGTATTAAACTAATTTCAATTTGAGTTTACATGGACTTGGGTATCATACAATTCACACAGAAATATAATTATTCAAATTACTATTTGAAGTAGTACATTTCACGGATGACAGTAACTGAATACACAGAATATTAAAGTTTGAACAGCATAGAATGTAAAACAGATAACTTACTTCTTAATCATTCACTCACGGGAACAACAAACATGCAGCAGTCCACTTTGTGTAAGAAAGCAAGTCAGTCTATCCACCTATGTATGGACTGCCCTCTGATACTAGTTCAGACATGCCCCAACTTGTCCCTGCCTATGCAAGCACCAACAAAGTCACATACATAAAGATACCTCCAGGGGGCATTGTTGGGCTTTCGTACAAGAACATTTGTATTCATGGCCACTGTTTAGTTCAGGTGTTGGACATAAAAATTATTTAAAAAGACAATATTAAAAGGAATAAAAAGTCTCGGTTACTGTTGTAACCTCCGTTCCCCGAGGGAGGGAACGAGACGGAGTGTCGAAGGAAGTGACACAAGGGGTCTTCTCGGACGCCGAATCGTACCTCTGAACCTGAGAAAAGGCCAATGTCAAGTTGGCAGACAGAATTTGCATGCCCAGCCCCGGACATACGGGTATAAGGGGAACCGGGGCAGCGAATGCCAGTCAGGATTTTGCACTGAGGAGCCGAAGGATGAAGCACGGCCATTTACAGTGCTAGGTCTAGTGCCGTGGCAGGAGGGACACTACGTCTCGTTCCCTCCCTCAGGGAACGGAGGTTACAACAGTAACCGAGACGTTCCCCTTCTGTCACTCTCTTGACGTAGTGTCGAAGGAAGTGACACAAGGGGTCCATATAAAAATGCCATGCACTGACCATGTGACGTGACTGTCGGAGCAGGGGCAAAGCAGGCTATTGCGTGCTAGAGGCACCTGAACCGAATGTACGTCGCCCTCCCCAACGCCCCCTAAAGAGTTTTAGCATATCCACCTTAGGTTTTCCCGCACCCCTGGGGGAAAAAGGTATTACATGCTAGCATGGGAGCAAGCCCAACAGCCGCGGCCTTCTCTCTCACTATGTCTCTCTCATAGGATGTAGAGCGGCTGGGGCCCAACCTATGTCGGGGAACGCGGTCATTCCCCGGGGGCGAGCAGGAGAGCCTGGGCGGTGCTGAGAGAAGACTCGAAGCATTAACCCTGCTCCACGCACCCGGCAGGGGGCGGCTTAGAGACTGAGGAAGAGGCCTAAGGAGGCGTCTTCAAAACTCGTCAGCGCCGGTGTGCCGGGCGCTGAGGCAGGACCGGAGGCAAGGTAGCTGTCCGGCCTGCAGATTTCCTATTCTTTCAGGAGGGGAGACCCTGCAGAGGCCATACCCTGCCCAGTCTGGGGGAGGTAATGTATGGCAAATACACCACAAGGGTTGTGAAGCCGGACGTGGGAGACGCCACGGTGGTAGGTCCAGCCTAATGAAGGGGGGACTCTACAGACACGGGGCCGACGCAGCGGGGCTGCCTGAGGGAAACGCGGGTCCGCCGAGAGGGGGATACATCACGGGGAGTTAGCCTGAAGAGGGAACTATGCCCGTGGAGCCCGACCCCAGTACAGAGCCCTAAGACTCGTACTGGGTCTGGCCGCGAGTTGCTCTGCTGAATTTGCGGGCCAGAAGGCTAGGGAGGAAAAAGCATCCAGGCAGCAACACTCAGTGGCTGACCTGGGATAGAAGGCGCACTGGATCACACTGGTGAAGGGCGCAAGATGCAAGCGGAACACCCGGTCGGTTATGCCGCGTTACCGAGTTCTACTGGCTCAGACCTCACAAAACACGGGACGAGACTGACTCAACCCTTAGATTGTAAAATCTGGCAAAGGTATTGGGTGTTGCCCAGCCCGCTGCTCTGCAGATGTCTGCTAGGGAGGTGCCGTGGCTTAGTGCCCACGAGGACACCACACTTCTAGTAGAGTGTGCTCGGACCTGCAGGGGGGCGGGCACACCCTGGACGTGATAAGCAATAGCATCAACGACCCAGTGGGCTAGCCTCTGTTTGGAGACAGCGTTCCCTTTCCGCCGTCCGCCAAAGCAGACAAAGAGCTGCTCAGAGTATCTAAAGCTCTGCGTGTGGTCCACATAGGTACGCAATGCACGCACCGGACACAGCAACGAAAGGGCTGGGTCTGCCTCCTCCCGAGGCAGTGCTTTCAGGTTCATGACCTGGTCCCTGAAAGGGGTCGTGGGAACCTAGGGCACGTAGCCCGGTCGGGGTCTCAGGATAACGTGAGAAAGTGCCGGACCGAACTCCAGGCAAGAGTCGCTGACAGAGAACGCTTGCAGGTCTCCTACCCTCTTGATTGAGGCTAACGCGATCAGGAGGGCCGTCTTCAAGGAGAGGGCCTTGAGCTCGACTGAATCAAGCGGCTCAAATGGGGGTCTCTGAAGGCCCGAGACGACCACTGAGAGATCCCAAGAGGGAAACAGGTTAGGCCGGGGAGGATGTAGTCTCTGGGCGTCTTTCAGGAACCTGATAATCAAGTCGTGCTTACCAAGGGACATGCCATCTACTGCGTCGTGGTGGGCTGCGATAGCAGCTACATACACCTTCAAGGTGGAGGGGGACAGCCTCCTCTCCAATCTCTACTGCAGGAATAGAAGCACTGACCGAACTGCGCATCTCTGTGGGTCTTCGGCTCGGGAAGAACACCAATTCACGAACAAATGGCACTTTAGTGCATAGAGTTGCCTGGTTGAGGGAGCTCTGGCTTGATTGATCATATCTACAACGGCAGGTGGTATATTTACTAGATCTTCCGCGTCCCGTCCAGGGGCCAGACATGGAGATTCCAGAGGTCTGGGCGCGGATGCCAGAGGGTGCCCCGTCCCTGAGAAAGAAGGTCCTTCCTCAGGGGGATTTTCCAGGGAGGGGCTGTCATGAGGAGCGTGAGTTCCGAAAACCAGGTGTGGGTGGGCCAGTAAGGGACCACGAAGGCAACCTGTTCCTCGTCCTCCCTGATCTTGCACAGCACCGATGCAAGAAGGTTCACTGGGGGAAATGCGTACTTGCGCAGCCCCCGGGGCCAGCTGTGTGCCAGCGCATCTGTCCTGAGGGGAGCGCCTGTCAGGGAATACCAGAGCGGGCAATGGGAGTTGTCCTGGGAGGCAAAGAGGTCTACTTGTGCCTTGCCGAATCGGTCCCAAATGAGCTGGACCACCTGGGGGTGGAGCCTCCACTCTCCGCTGGGTGAAAACCTGTCGCGTCAGCGCGTCCGCCATCATGTTGCGGTTGCCAGGGATATGAGTGGCGAGCAGCGACCTGAGTCGCGGCTGACTCCAGAGGAGGAGATGGCAGGCAAGTTATGACATATGACGGGAGCGCACGCCGCCCTGGTGATTTATGTATGCTACCGTCGCGGTGCTGTCTGAGCGAATCAGAACGTGCTTGCCTCGGATTAGTGGAATAAACCTCCGTAGAGCAAGAATAACAGTCATCAACTCTAGGCAATTGATGTGCCAATGCTGCCGGGGACCTTTCCAGGTGCCAGCGGCAGCGTGGCCGTTGCACATGGCGCCCCAACCCAGTCGAGAGGCGTCTGTGGTTACCACGACACGACTGGACACCTGCTGCAAGGGAACTCCGGCCCGTAGAAGCAGAGGTCTGTCCATGGGCTTAAAGTTTGATGGCAGGCAAGGGTGATTGTCACACGATGCGTGCTGTGGCGCCATGCCCATCTCAGGACTCGGGTCTGTAGCCAGTGCTGTAGCGGTCTCATATGCATCAACCCGAGCGGCGCGACCGCGGCTGAGGATGCCATATGCCCCAGGAGCCTCTGGAATTGTTTTAGAGGACCGCTGTGCCAGGCTTGAAGCGAGCGAGGCACCTGAGCACTGACTGGGCGTGCTCGTTGGTGAGACGCACTGTCATTGAGACCGAGTCTAACTCCATACCGAGAAAAGAGATGCTCTGAACCGGGGTGAGCTTGCTCTTTTCCCAGTTGACCTGAAGCCCTAGACGGCTGAGGTGCCTGAGCACCTGGTCCTTGTGAGCACACAGTAACTCGAGAGTGGGCCAGAATGAGCCAGTCGTCGAGATAGTGGAGTATGCGGATGCCCACTTCCCTTAGGGGGGCAAGAGCGGCCTCTGCGACCTTGGTGAAGACGCGAGGGGACAGGGACAGGCCGAAGGGGAAGACCTTGTACTGATACGTCTGGCCGTCGAACGCGAACCGTAAGAAGGGTCGTGTCACGGCAAAATAGAGACGTGGAAGTACGCGTCCTTCAGGTCTACCGCCGCAAACCAATCTAGCTGTCGAACGCAGGTGAGAATCTGCTTCTGCGCGAGCATTTTGAACGGGAGTCTGAGCAGGGCCCGGTTGAGAACTCGCAAGTCCAAGATTGGTCGCAACCCGACACTTTTTCTGGGTACGATGAAGTAAGGGCTGTAGAGACCCTTCTTCATCTCGGCTGGAGGGATGGGCTCTATCGCGTCCTTGAGGAGCAGTGTAAAAATCTCTGCTCGTAAGGCACTGTCTTGTTGGCCGCGCACTAGAGTGGAGCGAATTCCGCTGAAACGAGGCGGGAGCCGGGCGAACTGAATCGCAGAGCCGAGTTGGATGGTCCTGGCCAACCAGCGCGACGGGTTGGGAAGCGATAACCACACGTCCAAACTCCGTGCGAGGGGGACTAAGGGGACGATCACATCTGACGTACCGGGCGGGGCTTCACGGCGGGGGGAGCAGGTAATAATGCGTCGGGAGGCAAGAGTGTCCCGAGGCTGAGGTGCTGAGAAAAGACTCAACGCACTTACCTTACTCCGCACACCCGGCAGGGGGCGGATTAGAGACTGAGGAAGAGGTCCCGAGAGGGCGTCTTCGAAACTCGTCAGCGCTGGCCTGCCGGGGTTGGACAGTCGCGGGGCCGGAGGCGAGAGAGCTGCGTCTGGGAAACCGGGACTGGAGAGATGTAGGGCCGGGGTGCAGTGAGAACGGCACACACCGGCTGAATGACCCAGGGAGTGAGGGAATCGCTCTGTAGGTACCGCAGCCCGAAGGCGGTGCGGCAGGTGAAACAAGGATTCTCTTCCCGGCCCTCCACCGGGGGACAGAGTGGTCTTGAAACCATCTCCGGAGCGAACATCCGACTGCCTGGGGTGTCCGTCTCAGGAGCGCTTCGGAGCATTTCTGGTCCGAGAGGGGGTCCTGGAGACGGGGGGCGTACGCCGCCTGCGAGGTGCTCGACGCTGGGGCTGAGAGCTGGGCCCAGGTTGCGGAGCTACCTGTTGTTGCTTTCTCGTCGCAGGGGGGACGCCCTCGGCGAGCAACTCTGTGAATGTTCTTGAGTGGCCCAGCCAGAGCCCAGACTTCAACCAATTTAACATCTCTGGAGAAATCTGAAAATGGCTGTGCAGTGACACTCCCCATCCAACCTGATGGAGCTTTAGAGGTCCTGCAAAGAAGAATGGGAGAAACTGCCCAAAAATAGGTGTGCCAAGCTTGTAGCATCATACACAAAAAGACTTGAGGCTCTAATTGATGCCAAAGGTGCTTCAACAAAGTATTGAGAAAAGGCTGTGAATACTTATGTATTTGTGATTTTTATTTATTTTTAATACATTTGTAAAGATTTCAAACAAACTTCTTTCACATTGTCATTATGGGGTTCTGTTTGTAGAATTTTGAGGAAAATAATGAATTTAATCCATTTTGGAATAAGGCTGTAACATAACAAAATGTGGAAAAAGTGAAGCACTGTGAATACTTTCCAGATGCACTGTATGGTCAATAGTTCAGTTTCAGGCTGCAGATGATGTTTGGACCACTCAACATGTTTGGCTGACATGGGACCAGGGACGTCGTTAGGCCTATTTTAGGGGGGCTGAAGCTACCCCAAAATGTTCCTAAGCCCCCCTAAATGATAATAAGAATAACAATTTGATTTATCAATAAACGTATCCTCATTCATATTTAGAATTAGACGCAACAAATGATATATATCCAGCTACAAAAAATAGCCGAAAAGTCGGAAGTTGGACAGAAGTACAAAGAGTCGTTGTGCTATCAAGATGATGCACCACACCGTCTCGTTGCATTGGTGTGAACTGTGGCAGCTTTCAGAGCGTTGCAGACCGGAGCGCTGCAAGTAACTGGAGGATTCATCTCGTCTCGTCGTTACTCTAGTTTACACCCTCCCACCCACACACCGATACACACACTAATGGTGAAAGGAAGATTGGTAAGCGTCGTGATACAGAGTGAAACTGTAAGTTGTTTTGAATTACCTGCTTACCTTTAGCTACGTTTTCTTGAGGTAAAGGAAAGTGGATATTTTGGTTTGCTATGGAAAACTGTAGTCTAGCTAGAGTGAACAAGCAAAATACAAGAAATGGTGAACTTAGCAAGCTAATCACAACTCTTTATTCTTTGCCAATAATATTACCTATCTCTATAATAGGCATATAAAACAATATCAATCCCTATAGAATGTTGTTGTCACTGAAAACTAAATGTCATAGGGTCCCTGTTAATGCTATTACCATTGTATCCTTCAGTTCATTGAGCATTTTTTGATGCTTCCATCAATGAAGTAGACAATAAACAAAAAGTAACTGTTGACTGTGGTTTTGAAAATGATTTCATTCTTAATTTTCCTTTATTTGAATATTGCCTTTTTGTTGTTGATTTATATCATACATTGTATACATCATTTGGCAGAATAAATCATCTTTAATTGAGAAACGCTCAAACCTGTGTTGTCAAATTTCACTATGACCTTAAAATTCTGGTTCTTGGGTTAAACTGTATGCAAGCCAAACTACACTCTGATTGAACCAATCCACAGCGCAGTTACAGTAATTAGAGTAATTAAATAGCATTCTGTGGACAACTTCTCTTATATAGAGAGGAATTAGATATAGTATGCTATTACTTTCTCATACATTTACATGAGCAGACATTTAAGTCATTGCTTATAGAATAACTCATCAGGAGCAAAGTCTGGCCTAAGTAAATTCCCCCATGCAGCTTTGATGTGTCTAAAAGCTAACATTACAGTAACTTTTCTTTAACAGAGTAGAAATGGAAGAAGAGGATATGTCTGTCACGTTTTACTTGTTAACATCTTGGTTTCTTGACTGGTTGTTGACATAAGTGTAGCTCTAGATGTGAGTGCAAAGATTTTGCAAACGCAAGTTACAAATACCCTGGGGGCTAAGCCCCCCCTGTCTTCCAATCCTAGTGACGTCCCTGCATGGGACAATGGTAATTAGAATTTGTCATGCAAAATTGTATTTTAACATGGTTGGCAGTGATTGGAGGATGCTGGCCATTACTTTTAATCAGAAGTATTTATGTTAAATTCTGATGTAATGTTTGTGACATCTCAAAACGTCTCGGTTATGTATGTATGGAGGGAACGAGATGTTGTGTCGAAGAAACGACACTAGGGGTCTCTCTTGAGTGCCGAATATGCCTCTGGTCTTTGAAAAAAAGGCCAATGTGAAGTTGGCAGACAGTATTTGCATACCCCGCCCCGGACAAACGGGTATAAAAGCGGGGAAATACGTAGAATACATTCAGGATTTACCTGCCCGCTCCTGTGTCAGCAGTACACGTACACAGCTCAGCGCATGGCGTGATTTGAAGTGGACCCCTAGTGTCGCTTCTTTGACACGACGTCTCGTTCCCTCCATCAGGGAACGGAGGTTACATACGTAACCAAGACGTTCCCCATCTGTCGCTCACTTAGACATTGTGTCAAAGAAGCGACACTAGGGGTCCACTTCAAATCACGCCATGCGCTGAGCTGTGTACGTGTACTGCTGACACAGGAGCGGGCAGGTATTTCACGTGCACAAGAGACCAACTGTGTCAGACTGCACGTACCCTTCCCCAATGCCCCAAAAAAATGAATCCTTCTCGTTACCCTAGAGGGGAACAAGGCGACGCTTGCCAACCTGGGAACGGGCCAAGCCTGGCTGGGCCTCTTTTCTCTCTATGTTTCTCTGCATAGAGCAAGAACGGCCGGGGCCCTTAAACGCATCGAGGGAAGGGGGTCTTACCCAGTTTCCTATTCTTTCAGGGGGGAAAAGACACTGCGGAGGCCACTCCTGCCCAAAAGGGGAGGTAAAGGTGGTGAATACATCACATGGGTTTTTTAGGCAACATGTGGAACCTGGCACAGTGGTAGATCCAACCTCAGGAGGGGGGAGTTGCTACAGCATAGCGACTGGAAGGCAGCGAAAACTGCCTAAGGGAGACGCGGGTCAGCTTGTAAGGTGACCGTACCACGGAAAATACACACAGGAGGAGTCCGCGTAGGAGGCCTGATCTGTGGAGCATTTTTCCCAGTGCAGGGTAGATTTGAGATACCTGTAGTGGATTGGGTCGGCGAATTCCTCCGCTGAATTGCGGACCCACAGGGCTAGGGAGGATCAACCAGGGACCCAGGTGGGTGGGATCTCCTGGCAGAGAAAGCGCACTTGTTTTACCTCGGCCGAGGGAATGTGTGAGCGCATAGTAACTCTCGTGAGTGGGCCAGAATGAGCCAGTCGTCAAGGCAATTGAGTATGCGGATGCCGTCTTCTCGGAGCGGGGCAAGGGTTGCCTCTACGACTTTCGTGAAGATGCGAGGGGACAGAGACATGCCGAAGGGAAGGATTTTGTACGATACGCCTGGCCGTCGAACGTGAACCGTAAGAAGGGTTGGTGTCGAGGCAGATTTGAGACGTGGAAGTATGCGTCCTTCAGGTCAACCGCTGCGAACCAATCTAGATGCCGAACGCAGGATAGAATGTGTTTCTGAGTGAGCATTTTAAACGGGAGTTTGTGCAAAGCTTGGTTGAAAACTCGCAAGTCCAAGATCGGTCTTAAGCCACAGCCTTTCTTGGGTATGAAGAAGTAAGGGCTGTAGAGACCCTTCTTCATCTCGGTTGGAGGGACATGCTCTATCGCGTCTTTGAGTAAGAGAGTAGCGATTTCCACGCGCAGAGATTTGGCATGTTCAGTTTTGGCAAAACTGAATTGCGTAACCGAGTCGGATGGTCCAGGTCAGCCAACGAGACGGGTTGGGAGGTGAAAGCCAAACTCAGTGCTAGAGGCACCAAGGGGACAGTTATTTTTGACGTACCCGTCGGGGCTGTTAATGCTATTACCGTTGTATCCTTCAGTTCATTGAGCATTTTTTGATGCTTCCACCAATGAAGTAGACAATAAACAAAAAGTAACTGTTGACTGTGGTTTTGAAAATGATTTCATTCTTAATTTTCCTTTATTTGAATATTGCCTTTTTGTTGTTGATTTATATCATACATTGTATACATCATTTGGCAGAATAAATCATCTTTAATTGAGAAACGCTCAAACCTGTGTTGTCAAATTTCACTATGACCATAAAATTCTGGTTCTTGGGTTAAACTGTATGCAAGCCAAACTACACTCTGATTGAACCAATCCACAGCGCAGTTACAGTAATTAGAGTAATTAAATAGCATTCTGTGGACAACTTCTCTTATATAGAGAGGAATTAGATATAGTATGCTATTACTTTCTCATACATTTACATGAGCAGACATTTAAGTCATTGCTTATAGAATAACTCATCAGGAGCAAAGTCTGGCCTAAGTAAATTCCCCCATGCAGCTTTGATGTGTCTAAAAGCTAACATTACAGTAACTTTTCTTTAACAGAGTAGAAATGGAAGAAGAGGATATGTCTGTCACGTTTTACTTGTTAACATCTTGGTTTCTTGACTGGTTGTTAACATAAGTGTAGCTCTAGATGTGAGTGCAAAGATTTTGCAAACGCAAGTTACAAATACCCTGGGGGCTAAGCCCCCCCTGTCTTCCAATCCTAGTGACGTCCCTGCATGGGACAATGGTAATTAGAATTTGTCATGCAAAATTGTATTTTAACATGGTTGGCAGTGATTGGAGGATGCTGGCCATTACTTTTAATCAGAAGTATTTATGTTAAATTCTGATGTAATGTTTGTGACATCTCAAAACGTCTCGGTTATGTATGTATGGAGGGAACGAGATGTTGTGTCGAAGAAACGACACTAGGGGTCTCTCTTGAGTGCCGAATATGCCTCTGGTCTTTGAAAAAAAGGCCAATGTGAAGTTGGCAGACAGTATTTGCATACCCCGCCCCGGACAAACGGGTATAAAAGCGGGGAAATACGTAGAATACATTCAGGATTTACCTGCCCGCTCCTGTGTCAGCAGTACACGTACACAGCTCAGCGCATGGCGTGATTTGAAGTGGACCCCTAGTGTCGCTTCTTTGACACGACGTCTCGTTCCCTCCATCAGGGAACGGAGGTTACATACGTAACCAAGACGTTCCCCATCTGTCGCTCACTTAGACATTGTGTCAAAGAAGCGACACTAGGGGTCCACTTCAAATCACGCCATGCGCTGAGCTGTGTACGTGTACTGCTGACACAGGAGCGGGCAGGTATTTCACGTGCACAAGAGACCAACTGTGTCAGACTGCACGTACCCTTCCCCAATGCCCCCAAAAAATGAATCCTTCTGGTTACCCTAGAGGGGAACAAGGCGACGCTTCCCAACCTGGGAACGGGCCAAGCCTGGCTAGGCCTCTTTTCTCTCTATGTTTCTCTGCATAGAGCAAGAACGGCCGGGGCCCTTAAACGCATCGAGGGAAGGGGGTCTTACCCAGTTTCCTATTCTTTCAGGGGGGAAAAGACACTGCGGAGGCCACTCCTGCCCAAAAGGGGAGGTAAAGGTGGTGAATACATCACATGGGTTTTTTAGGCAACATGTGGAACCTGGCACAGTGGTAGATCCAACCTCAGGAGGGGGGAGTTGCTACAGCATAGCGACTGGAAGGCAGCGAAAACTGCCTAAGGGAGACGCGGGTCAGCTCGTAAGGTGACCGTACCACGGAAAATACACACAGGAGGAGTCCGCGTAGGAGGCCTGATCTGTGGAGCATTTTTCCCAGTGCAGGGTAGATTTGAGATACCTGCAGTGGATTGGGTCGGCGAATTCCTCCGCTGAATTGCGGACCCACAGGGCTAGGGAGGATCAACCAGGGACCCAGGTGGGTGGGATCTCCTGGGAGAGAAAGCGCACTTGTTTTACCTCGGCCGAGGGAATGTGTGAGCGCATAGTAACTCTCGTGAGTGGGCCAGAATGAGCCAGTCGTCAAGGTAATTGAGTATGCGGATGCCGTCTTCTCGGAGCGGGGCAAGGGTTGCCTCTACGACTTTCGTGAAGATGCGAGGGGACAGAGACATGCCGAAGGGAAGGATTTTGTACGATACGTCTGGCCGTCGAACGTGAACCGTAAGAAGGGTTGGTGTCGAGGCAGATTTGAGACGTGGAAGTATGCGTCCTTCAGGTCAACCGCTGCGAACCAATCTAGATGCCGAACGCAGGATAGAATGTGTTTCTGAGTGAGCATTTTGAACGGGAGTTTGTGCAAAGCTTGGTTGAAAACTCGCAAGTCCAAGATCGGTCTTAAGCCACAGCCTTTCTTGGGTATGAAGAAGTAAGGGCTGTAGAGACCCTTCTTCATCTCGGTTGGAGGGACAGGCTCTATCGCGTCTTTGAGTAAGAGAGTAGCGATTTCCACGCGCAGAGATTTGGCATGTTCAGTTTTGGCAAAACTGAATTGCGTAACCGAGTCGGATGGTCCAGGTCAGCCAGCGAGACGGGTTGGGAGGTGAAAGCCAAACTCAGTGCTAGAGGCACCAAGGGGACAGTTATTTTTGACGTACCCGTCGGGGCTTGCAGCGGGGTGGAGCAGGTAGTACGGCATCGGGAGGGGAACAGTCGTGGGGCTGAAGGCGGGAGGTCCGCATCCAGCATGCTGGGACTGTTGAAATCTGGCGGCAGGTTGCCGTGAGAACGGCATTTGTGGGCCAAGTGACCCAGAGACAAAGGAAATAGCTCTGTTATTGAGAATGTGAAAATAAATTCAACTAAAGATTCTCCTCCCGGCCCTCCACCGGGGTGGCGTAGTGGTCTTACCAGCTCCGGAGCTAACGTCTCGGGCTCTGGGTCGAGCGTCTCAGGAGCGCGCCTGGGAGCCTTCTGGGTCCTCGAGGGGGTCCATGAGACAGGGGGATGTCTGCTTCCTGCGGGGTGCTTGACGTTTGGGTTGAGAGCTGGGCCCATTTGAGGCAGAGCAGGGTGTTTCATAGCAGCAGGAGGACGCCCTTGGCTAGCAGATGGGGCACGACCCATGGCGGCAGGTTTGTGGCGGGGCAGGATGCGTGAAATGGCCTCCGTCTGCTTCACCGCTGAGGACTGCTGGGCGGAGTCGTCAACGGCACCGCCGAATGGACAGAGCTGGGAGACGGGTGTGTTCAAGAAGGCGTGCCTTGTCTACCTCCCGCATTTCGACCAGGTCCAGTCCATAGATTGCGTTTCTGGACCACACGGGTGGCCATCGCCCGTTCGAGTGCCAGCACTTCTGACCTTCATGGCACGGGGGGCGCGGTTGGTCATTGAGCACAGTTCCTGCAGCACATCAAGAACAGGACTACCCAAGTGCAAGTTTTGAAGTGCCTTAGCCTGGGGACTGGTTGCAGAAAGGGCCATGGTGCGGCTGTGAGCGGTGCACATGCCTGCAGGACCAATCAAGTAGCCGAGAGGGGGGGGGGCGGGGTTTACCGGTCCAGCCTCGCGCTCGCGGTAGCCCGGGAAAGCATAGCGGACCTCTGTGCGTCAGGCTCAGACTGGGCGAGCAGACCCGCGAGTCATCAGCATCAGACGCCGCTGTAACGCTCTCCGATGCAGAGGTGATGTCATCCAATTCCGGAAGCTTAAGGTACCGGCCGGCCGGCCGTGAAGCGGGCCGCACTCATCCCGAGCTCGGGTTTTGAAGCAAGCAAGTGTGCCGGGGAGGCGGGTGGTTCGAGGGAGTTTACTCAGCGAAACAGAACCCGTCATTATCCAAAAATCGCCTTCATCACCCGCGGCGCCTGCCCCAAATCCCGTAGGAAGGAGGCGAGGTGCGGGGGGGGGCGGCTGAAGTGGCTTTCTCTCATGACAAAAGAAAACCGTGACCGCAATGTTGCCATGGCTATGTTCTCGCACTGAGAACATTAACCATTCATAAAACGCTGCCTGCATTTGATCGCAGCCGAGGCAGCTTTTATGTCCGTGAGAGGTGGGGAGAAATCACCGCATCCAGAAATTACACAGGGACGGAATGGCATCTTTAAAAAGACGCGTCCTGAAAAGGACGTTCAACGCCGCTGTGTATTGCTCGTTTAAAATAAATATCACTCTTTTAATATGCTCTTGCACTGTCGAAGCTCCCAGGGGCAAATTGCACTGCCTTGCAAGGAAGGAGAAAGCCTCTGCAGTGCGCCGTAGATCCAACAGCAGAGAGCGTCAGAGGAACAGGAATGGGTGTGTGACTCGCAGCTCGCTGCAGTACAACCATCGGCTCCGAAGAAAATTTCTGAATGTATTCGACGTATTTCCCCACTTTTATACCCGTATGTCCGGGGTGGGGTATGCAAATATTGACTGCCAACTTCTCATTGGCCTTTTTTCATAGACCAGAGGCATATTCGGCGCTCAAGAGAGACCCCTAGTGTCGCTTCTTCGACACGACGTCGAAGTGAGCGACAGACAGGGAAACATGAATAACCAACACTCCTGGAAACAAAGAATTTGATTAAAAAATAAAAAAGTCTGACTTTCTATAGCTTGGTATTATTTAAAATTCACAACTTAGTCGAATTTGGTAAACTATTTGGTAAAAACATTTTGTTGCATGTTTCTTAGAGGCTAATAGTTACAAATCAGAAAAGGGAAATGAAAAATACACACAGCAGGCACACTCGGGTCTCAAAAGGTTAAAATAAGACCTTGATTTTAATTAAATTGCATTTCTGTTGTGGACAGTCTTGATAAAATAAATTCAACACAGACAAAATAAAAATCTCAGTTCTATTAAACATAACAGGTTAAATAAGAATAAAACAAGCACAGTACCCCCTCATAGGGCGACATTAAAGTCTTAAAATGTGTTCCTTCATGCAACAGAATGACAAGGCTAGAAAAACAATAAAAACACAAAAACTGGAGTGCATGACATTTGTTTGATACATTACATTTCTTTACTCTGGCCAAATAAAATGAGTTAGGACATCTACATTTTGCCACATTACAATACAATAAGAGATTTTTAAGTTCATGGCTATATTCAATCAACCCACTATTATTGCCTGTCATAAAATATTATAAATATGTTTCTATCAATACCATCCCTAAACCATATTTAGGGTCTATTTGTTTAAAGAAATAGTTCACCCAAAAATGAAAATTCTGTCATAATTTACTCACTTTTATATCTTACATAGCAGTTTGACTGAATTTGGCCACATTTTCTGGATTAATTTGTCATGATAACACACGTTAAAGCACAAATCATTTATACCTACCATCTACATTACTAATATTTTTTTCCACATATGTGATGCGCTCTAATACAGTGGTAACTACGACATTCACAACAAAGCATTAATGTAGAATTTATATTATTGTCTGTTTCATGATGCTGACTGTATCAGCAAATATGACTCAACCCTGAGCTGAGAGTAAAGAGAAACCTGTAGAGAATACAAAATAAAATAAAAAAAGCATTTTCATTTCAAATGGTATGTGGTCATCGTAAAGTCCTATGATTATGTAAAACATTAATTAGATGTGTTAGTTCAGTACACGTGAAATGAGAATGGCCTGATTTCACTGTATTTACAGGCACATGCAGTCACAGGTGTGAAAACTCAAAGAGAACTAGCCAGCAGACAAGACGTTTAAATGTACACATCTATTTAACAGTAGCTTACTTGTAGCTTATGTAATGCTTTATGTGATATAACGACAAACTCTGAGCATGTATGGATGAATATTAAGCAAGAATGACATACAATAGCAATCAGATATTTTCTTTAAAATTACATATTCATATAAATACATAATATGCATATATTAGTTTTTTTCTTTTTCATCAGAAAAATAAAATGCTTTTTAAAGATCCTTCAATAATTAATATACGTTCCTGAGAGCGCCACATGGTGTTTGACAGTAAATATGTGATCAATGGTATTATATTATAAAAAACTAGGGATGTCCCGATAAAAAACGAGTACCACTACTTTCTTTTTGGTACTTGCTGATACCAGGTCTGTTTTGTTTTTCTGAATTCCATATTAACAATGTATTTCAATTTTATCATCAAAATGGTGTTTATATGAATGAATTCATTAAAACTTTCATCAAATTAAAGTATAACAATTCATTTTCAACATGATATTATGTGATAAGTGATTTTAAGTGATTTTACAGAAAAACATCATGGTTACTGTTTTAAACTCCGCTCCCTGATGGAGGGAAGAGATGTTGTTGGATTTGAGAAAAGGCCAATGAGAAATTGGCAGACAAAATTTGCATGCCCCGCCCCCAGACATACGGGTATAAAGGGAAGCGGATGTGCGTCTGTCAGTCAGGTTTTTCACTAAGGAGCCGAGTGTAAGGTTTGGCCGTTTAGAGTGGTAAGTCTAGTGTCGTGGCAAGGGGGACACTCTCTCTCTATGTTTCTCGTCATAGAGCATAAAGCGGTAAAATATTTAGAGCATAAAATATCTTAACACTATGAAATGCGTCAGGGAAGGTGATCTTTTCCATTCCTATTCTTTCAGGGGGAATTCCCCTGCGGAGACCACATCATGCCCAGACTGGGGGGAGGTAACATGTGGCCAATACGTCACATGGGTTGTCAAGCCACACGTGGAAATGGCACGGTGGTAGGTCCTACCTGGTGAGGGAGGAGCTCTACAAACACAGCGACCGGTGCAGAGGGACTTCCCAAGGGAGACGCAGGTCCGCCAACAGGGGGACCGTACCACGGAAAATACATCACAGGGAGTTGCCTGAAGAGGGAATAAGGCTTGTGGAGCCCTACCCCAGTACAGATCACTTGAGGCTCAAAGTGGGTCTGGTAGCAAATTCCTCAGCTGAATTCGCAGGGCAGAAGGCTAGGGAGGAAGAACATCCAGGAAGCGAGAGCTTAGTGGCTAACCTAGGAGAGCGAGAGCACACTGGATCACTTTGGTGAAGGGCGCTAGGTGCAAGCATAACACCCAGTCGGCTGTTCCATATTACCGAGTTCTACTGGCTCGGACCTGACAAAACATGGGACAAGACCGACTCAATCCTGAGATTGTAGAATCTCGCAAATGTATTGGGTGTTGCCCAGCCCGCTGCTCTGCAGATGTCTGCTAGGGAGGTGCCATTGGCCAGTGCCCACGAGGATGCCACACTCATCGAGAGTGCTCGAACCAGCAAGGGGGTGGGTACGGCCTGGGTCTGGTAGACCAGGGAGACAGCGTCAACAACCCAGTGAGCTAACCTCTGTTTGGAGACAGTGTTCCCTTTCCGCCATCCAACAAAGCAGACAAAGAGCTGCTCAGAACATCTAAAGCTCTGCGTGCGGTCCAAATAGATAAGCAAAGCACATACCGGACACGCCGCGACCGCAACGTTGCCATGGTCATATTCTCGCAGTGAGTACATGTACCATCCACAAACGCTGCCTCAGTGTGATCACTACCCAGGCACACGAGGCAGCGTCTATGACCTTCAGACTTGGAGAGATATCGACCGCATCCAGGAACTACACAGGGGCGGAAGGGCATCTTTAAAAAGACGTGTCCAGAAAAGGATGTTCAATGCCTGCTGTGTATTGCTCATTTGAGAGTGAAAATATAAACTTTGAGAGGAATACACTCTTTTAACAGAAGCACTGTTGAAGTGCCCAGGGGCGTGGGCTGAACAGCATGCAGAGGGAGAAAGCTGCTGGTAACGCAAAGATCCAACAGCAATGCTCTGCTTGTAGACCCGATTCTGTTACCAGTATTGGTATCGGGACATCCCAACGGAAAACTTGTTTCAACTCTGAGTATGATTCAGTTTGACAGAAATATGTAATTAGCCCTTTTGCTTTTACCTCAGCAAATAATGTGATATATCATCAAATTTGCATCACAAGTAGCCTTAGATTAAATCTGTATTTAATTGGGTTAGAGTGGATGTCTTTTACCAGGATGTTTTTTTTTTTTTACATCCATTGTGTTTATGTAGTGAAGTAGTTATGTTGTGTGAAAACAGTGATTAGTTATGTAAGATCCTCTCAAATGTATCACCATCCTCTGTTTGCCCAGTTACAGATGCTAAAGATGCCATGTAAAAATCTTAAAAAAATAAAATAAAATTAATGCTTTAAATTTTGTGCTATATTATATAAAAACCACAGCAGTGTTTTAAGGTAAATTGTTGGTGATAATAAAAAAATGTAACTCCTTTAACACCTCCTTAAATAAGATAACTTTTTTGCTGAAAATATAACTGCGAGCATCACATAAAAATTTATAAAATTTAAAAAAACGATATTAAGTTTTAGCATGTATCACTTGACCTCTCTCATATATGTGTGTGTGTGTGTGTGTGTGTGTTTATAATGTGTAAAAAAGGTTTGTTCCAATACAGTATTATGAGGTCAGAATTTGCTTGTCTTAAAAAGGCTGTGATTTTATTTTTAAGGAAAAAAAAGTCTTAATTTGGTGAAGTTGTTTACCTGGCTGTGCATCTTTTACATTTTGACGTTTGTTGTTATGAAAGTTGAATGGGTCAAACCTTAAAATGAGTTCAAATGGATAATGAGTATATATAGTAGGGTCATTTTCAGAAAACTATGTCTTTTGTGTGCTATGTGTGTCCACATGATTTATGCATAATTAATATATTAACATGATCATTAACATGACGGCCAAATAATCACATATTTAACAAAGGCTTGTGTGTAATACTAAAGAACCTTAAAATAAAACATACATTTCAGACTTACTGTGACAGGGTTGAATAATTTAGCACTTAGGGTTAGTAACGATATATAACTTGGTCCTTTGCAAGCAGTGTTGCGTAATAATCCACTACATGTAATCTGGAATACATTATCAGATTACAAAAATCAAATAAATATAATTAGATTACATAAATTTAAATAGGTGCAATTAGATTAGTTACTTTTTATTAATTACATGATTTCATATTGAATACATTATCTATCAAGTTTTTATTTCATGTGTAGTAATGTTTAATATAAGGTGTAAATAGATAATATACTTAAAATTATGTTTTAATAAAAATTACTAATCCAGAAAAATCTGATTAGATTTCCTAAAAAGTGTTAAATCTAAATATTATGTTAAGGATTACAATTTTTGTTGAGTTATTTGTAATCAGTATCAGATTACACTCACTGAGCACTTTATTAGGAACGCCTGTACATCTACTTACTGTGTTGGTGTCAGATGGGCTGATTTGTGTATTTCTGTAACTGCTGATTTCCTGGGATTTTCATGCACAACAATCTCTAGAGTTTACTCAGAATTGTGCCAAAACAAAAAAACATCCAGTGAGCGGCAGTTCTGTGGACAGAAATGCCTTGTTGATGAGAGAGGTCAATGGAGAATGGCCAGACTGGTACGAGCTGACAGAAAGGCTACGGTAACTAGGTAACCACTCTGTAAAATTGTAGTGAGCAGAATAGCATCTCAGAATACACAACACGTCGAACCTTGAGGCAGATGGGCTATAACTGCAGAATACCATGACGGGCACTTTATTAGGACCATAGTGTTCCTGATAAAGAGCTAAGTGAGTGTATTTAGTATTGGGGTAAAGTTCTTGAAAGTTCACTTGTACCCTGACACAGAATTTTCAGTTACAAATTTCCTGAGAATGACCCAGTACTAAATACTGAAACAGATACCGTTTTGATTGTTTGTTTTGTTCATGTGAAATGAATGAAAAATATTGAAATGGCTTTCATATCCACCATCAATTTTGAATATTATGTTCCAATGCATTTCTATGAGCACTATACTTTGCTTTTTCCCTTCATGAAGCTGACTGCATCAATAAATTCCCTTTTGTATACCCAGCTGCTGTCCTCTGCTACTGCTACAGCTAAAGACCTTAGGAGACTTGTCCAATCACAATTACTGCTACAAAAAGCAGTAAACCATCCCTAAACAAACATGTGGTTTAACAGAATTCTGAGTTTGACTTGCAAAATATGTGAATAAGAACAAATAAACTTGATGGAGAGCAAAACTATCTTCTTCATCAACCCCCCCCATTCCCTGTGTGCCTCAGTCCCCCCATAGCTGCTCCACAATAAGTTCGAGTTTGCAGAGAAACCAGCGGCGCAGAGGGCAGTAGTACTCATAGTGGAACTGCTTGAACTCTGGCGTCTGCCGGATGTCATGCAGGAATGAGATGTCCAGGTCTGATTCCAACAGTACGAGGAGAAGAGGAAGAAGAACCATGAGAAGACCAGTTGCCATCACCACTAGTCGGGCGGCACTGTGCAGACAGGCCTGCATCTGCTGCCATCCACTTGACGAGCTGCACAAGGATTGGCGAAAGGCCTCTCTGGCCAGTTCCCGCTCCCTCTCGGCTTGTAGCTCAGCCTGCACCTCTGGATCACTGTGAAGCTCCTTCAGCAAACGTGCAGGACTCTGGAACAGCAGGTCTAAGCTACCCTGGCCCTCCTCAACTGGAGTCGGCACCAGACTAGCAGTGGGGTTATACGCCGTGTCTGAGATAGTGAGAGTGCCGGCCACATCATCTTCAGTGTCTGCATGTATCTCTCTCCTCTCCTCATCTACTCTTGTCCTATTTGCCATCACGTCCTCTCGTCTCTCCTGAACATTGTTTTCTCGCTCTTCTATTTCCACCTCCTCAGGCGTGACTGACTGTTTCAACGGGGAGAGATGAACTGAGTCTTTCAAAGTCGAGAGTCCTGCAGAGTGAATAAAAGTTGCCTTATGAGTTAAGATTAATTGTGCACATTTTTGAAAAATATCAACATGATCAAACAAGAACTCAACACGTTGCTACCGAATATTCCGGGATCTTGACTTAAACCCCATTCTGCTACTAACAAGCGTTATCTCCAATCAAACATTTTTACATTAATTCAAACCTGTTGACCTTTTAATGTGCTGCTCCTGACAGCCTCTGAAACATGGGGTCTGGTCCCATCTAAACCAGGAAGTAATCTTGTTCACATAAACATCAGTGAGTGTGATTTAGAGGTTGCATTTTCGCTATAAAATGACATTTTCCACCATTGATGGTTAGGTTTAGGATTGGGGTTTGGGGGTAGAGTTATGTAAAATATGCTATGCTTTCGCCTGTATTACATCATTTACATAACTAAAAAAATATTTGCTTTACAACTTACTTTTGGCACCCTTCTGTGTGCATTTCACCCATAAACTTCCAGCATTGGCCACTGGGGAGCAGTGGTACGAATTTTGGTAAGAACAGACCGATTTCAGCAGCAGAACTTTTGACCTACTGTTGCTGAATTCACAGTGGCATCAGGCTGAAATTATACAGTGGGGTCTAAATGTCTGAGACCACAGTTAAAAATGCTTATATTTTTCATTCTTCTAATTAGAAAGAAAATTAAACTTGATTTTTCAAACAAATTATATTATCAGCACAACCATTTGTGTTAATTCGAGCTGGCATGGACTCCACAAAATGTAATGAGCATGTTATCCAGCATGTTGTCCAAAGAGTATTTTGTGTTTCCATGGAAGCAACACAATCCGACCTTTTGTAGGAAGGAGTTAATACTGGACCTCATAAGTAAGACATATAAGGGTTTAAGAAAAAAAAAAAGCAAAGTTGTACTTAAGGGCCAAGTCCGTTATTTAGGAAATTATGCTAGATCTCCTTTGCTGGAGAAAAGGGCACACTGCTTACACAGTACACATAAACACATATGCCACTTCCGTGTCTTATGCAGATTTCTTGAAAAGAATGGCTTGTAATCGAGCTGAAAAATGCAACAAAATGTATGAAACAGTGTTAGAAATAATCAACAATTAAAAAAATTATAAATTAAATGTTAAAAAATGATAAACCCTTAAAATCCAACCCTTTCTTTACTAATGTATGTCAGTTATTAAGACTTTTCATACACAAAATATAGCAATAGCAGTTCGCCTGAAAGAACACAGAACATTCAGATTTACACATGATTTAGCAGGTGTAAATAAGAAAACATTCAAGAATGCAACCATTTAATTAAAAGTGGCTTTACGAATGCTTTGAACAAAAATTTATTCTGCTCATCATGAATGAGGCCCATCATGTTCATAGTGTGTATTTGTTTGTATGTGTGTTCAAACGGCTGTAGTCTGTGCTCTTTGGACAAATCAGATCTAAATTTAGACCCAGCTGCCTGGGTAGTGTGGATTAAGACAAGTCTCCAGGCTAAGTTGTCACTGACGTCGATGCTGCTCCATGCAACTATTCCCAAACACACACAGCTCTGACTTGGCAATGTCATCTAAAATAACCATCTCATCATTTCACAATAATATTTTAAAGTACTATTGAAAAAAGTCTCTTCATACAAAAGGCTGAATTGTTGGGTTTGATGTTGAAATCATTAATTCCACAGGTCAAGACTAATTAAAATCAATGAGCCATCACTGAGAAGGCATACTGGATTTCAGCGCATTGGCACTGACAGGCATTTAATAGTGCTTTAAATAAAATATTAATCTTGACAAATTGGATATTCAGGAGTTATCCATTCAATACCTTTCATAGAAACACATTTAAGGGACTAGATGAGAGATGTCGCCATAGTGACACATATAAAGAACCATTTAGTCTGGTAGGAGGCAAGAGTTGTCGCTGGCTACAGACCATCACTGCTACCATGGCAACATTCAGAAAACAGTAACTAAATCTGAAGGTGATTTTCCTAAAGAATGTGAAAGACATGGACAAGAAAAGAGATGGACGTCATACTGTCTCTTAAAAAGTTATTTGAAATCCGTTTCCATCCCCCAAATTTATATGATTTGACAAGAAGTCAAAGTAGATAAAACTAGATTTTGTTTTGGTTTATTTTTTTATTTTTTGAAAAATATGAGTTATGCTTGACAGTGCAAAACTTGCTACAATGACGATAGGTTGTTCAGGGTGGTTGCTAAGGCATTGCTAGGTTGTTTCAATGGTGGTCTAGGTGGTTGCTTACTGACCCAAGTCAAAAGTGCCTATTCCTAAGTCTCTATGAATTACATTACAATACCTACATTTTTGCAAAATAATTTTTACGAGGCTTATTGTATGTATCGTTGCATTTTGCTAATGAAATGAACACTAGAAGTGCTACAACAGCAACTTTTATTCACTTTCATACAAATCACGAGTACAATGGTAGATTACCAGTTCATAAACACTTATTTTTCACCCTGTTCCTCACACAATACTTTTACTATAGTGCATGACTTGTTAGGTAATACATTTTATTGTTGACACATGAGCCAAAAGTCTCATAGAAGTACCAGAAAGTGACATGGCTGCTTCAGTAATTGTGGTTTTCATTCCACATTTGCTTTTTATGACACTATTGGTTTAGGTTTAAGGTAGGGAAGTTGGTTTTGTTGAATTAAGGGTGCTTTCAGACTTGGTTCGATTGCTTGGACCAAACCCGAGTTAATTTCTTCCCCTCCCGCTGGTCAGTTCACAATTATTTGGGTCCGAACCAGAGTCCGATTACATCATCAACGAGAGTACAAGCGGCAGCTGTTTTCCACTGTAACTAGGTAACAACTCAAGAAGACATCAGCTTCACTGTGTTAAGTGAAGTATTAAAGTTTCTCTCTTTGGATATACCATCAAAATTTGTCTCCCGCAGATGATTTGAATGTGCAATGATGCGATGAATGTTAGTGTTTGTCTGCCACGACCAGCGGATGCATTGCAAGAGAGGTTAAGAATGTGAGCTGCTCTCTGAAAGTGGTGTATTTGGACACAAATAGGTAGGTGAAATGCATTATACCACAATGGTTGCGACCGGGAGCCTGCAAAGATGCTAATTATACTGTATGTCATCACAAGCAGTTCACTTCTGTGATTGGATATGATTGCATCAGCAGTGAACCGAATCAGAGTTGACATACCATACCCAAGACCACCTTTTTAAGTGGACTCTGGTGCGGTTCCCGGGTGCACACCTGAGCTCGGAAAACAGCGTTCACATCACCCAAATGAACCGAACTTTGATGTAATTCAAACTCATGTACGCACTGTTTGGGAGGAATTGTAACTCTCATTTATGCTGCAATACGTGTAATAAACCACGTAATGTTCTTTTTGCAAAAACATCAACACAGTCACATAATTGTCATGAGATCCGGCTCATAATTTGATAAACCACAGTTGCCTTTTATCACAGCCCTGTTACTGTAGTTTATATACTTATAAAAACTATATAAACAGCAAATATCTAACCAGCCATTATCTAGCCGTCATCAAACACAAAGCATAAATTCGGTTGTCAATTCAACTTTTAGTGGTTAATCCTGTTCTGTACACACAATTCTATAACCAAATTAACTACTCATGATTTGGCTACATTCACACAAACAGCGTCTGAGATTGACAACTGTATTTACTTACAGGTATGAGTTTTAAAATGTCCTGTTAATACAACAGCTTACAGTAGCAGTTTGAATACTGTCTGTATGAACAAACAACCAAAGTCACACTATATAACCATAACTATAACCATAGTGATAGTAACTAAAGTAAATTTCAAATATGGTGATGCCCGTAACACAATTTACGCCGCATTATTAATTAAAGAAGTCCAGTCAAGGCGTGAGTTATACATCAGAACAGATCATAAGTAACAGACAGCAGCTTTGAATGATTTTTAGGTGATTAACATTTTTATTGATTCAAAGAAGACAAAGAAAAACAAAACATATATACAATGAATCAACATTTAACTCCCACTACTACTCCTCCCCAAAACAAACAACTCAGTGGTCTCATAAGTACACACACACAAAATAAATATTAAATAAATAAATATAATAATCATAAAGCTCTAAAACTACGCCTCTCTCTCCACAGTCTCCCTCTGAGAGTCACACAAAAACATCAAATAACTACCCCATTCGGTGACAGAAGTGTGACAGAGAGTGTTATGGGCAGCTGCCCGACAACTGTGTGTGTTGTCTTTTTGATTACGTTTATAATTAAACTATCATTTAAATTGTCAAGCCGGTTCTTGCCTCTTCCTTTCCATTCCACTAAAAAGACAAATACACACAGGTGTCGGGCAGGTGCCCGTAACTCTATCTCGGTCGCACTGCCGTCACCGTTCGCCCTTATCCCTCATGGGCTTAATCAACCTAATTATGGGCCGGGTGTGTGGAATCACGACCTGGCCCTGCCCTACGCCCTGCCACAAAGTTAAAGCTCCATCCTCCAGACTCTGAACTAGCAGGGAATAATACACTGATGCCTCATGACCTTTTCCAAAAGCAGTAATCACCACTCCTAAAGTGTCTGCCGCTTTAGACGGGTGATGCTACTCCCAAAAATAGTACAGAGCAGGTGGCGCAACAGTAAATACCTAAAAAACTGAGATCTGGGAATGGCGTCCACTGAAAATGTTGAACCAAATGATCAAAGGATCTCAACACTCCACTCTCATAAATCACAGAGTGTAGAAACCCCCTTCACAATCCACTCTGACCACCAGAAAGGGGACTTATTAAAACATAATTTTGGGATCAGCCATATGCTCGAGGCAGCATTTAAATAAATGTCTGAATTAAACACTCTGGACACTTTTGTCCATACCGAGTGCAAATGCGAGATAACGGGGTGTAGCATAACTTCTCTGGTTATTTTGATAGAGAGGCTTTGCAATGGTCAAATAGGAGCAAGAACTAAGGTTTTAATAAAAACCTTTTTTATTAAGAGGTTAACACAAATTTGCCTAAATACTTAATGCCCTGTTTGGGCCACTAGACGGTGCCTCATTGAAAAGCCGTTACTGGGCATTACGCTGTCAGAGACTAAGTTTACGAAGTAGACCAATTGACTCTGTTTCTTGAGAATTTAGAGAAGTAGTTAATAATCCTGTGGAGGAAAGAGGGCAACCCTGCCAGGTGCACCTATCCAGAGTAAAATAATCTGAAATGAATTAATTTGTTTGTACTGACACTACCGGGTGTCAATAAAGTAACTTAATCCATTCAATAAAACCTTAAAAAGATAATCCCATTCTACCATATTAAACACATTTTCTGAGTCAAGTGAGATGGCAGCGACCGTAGTCTGATCATTTGCCACTGACCACATGATATTTATGAAAGGTCTAATGTTATCAGAAGAGCTACGACCCCGAATAAACCCCACCTGATCTATATGTATATGAGATGTCATAACTTAATCAGTTAGCCAAAATTTTTGACAAACTCCACCTTCCATGACAAAATAGTATTATATCTGTATTTCAGACGGGTCAATTCTCTGAGGCCATCAGACGACATTTGGCACTTCAGCTCTGCCTCAGCATTTTTTTATATTCCCTTCTATCTCCACGAGTTCTTGTGCTTTGGATTTTTTGATGAATGTGGCATACTGTATGATCCGGCCCCTAAGAACCGCCTTAAGTGCCTCCCAAGCCACACCCATTTACATTTACATTTACATTTATGCATTTGGCAGACGCTTTTATCCAAAGTGACTTACAAAGCCCTTATTACAGGGACAATCCCCCCGGAGCAACCTGGAGTTAAGTGCCTTGCTCAAGGACACTCACAGTGGATACTGAGGACCAGTTGGTCTCCATATAAACATTGATTTCAGACTTTAACATTTGTTGGAATTCAAGATTTTGCAAAAGGGATACATTAAAGTGCCAACTATATGATTTTTTCTTCTCCGTATATGGCGACACCTCTAAACTCACCAGGGCGTGATCTGAGACTAAGATGTTTCCAATTGTTCAATCAACAACAGATGAAATGAGGGACTAAGATATATATATATATATAAATATAAAAAACAAATCTTATGGACAGATGAAAAACTATTATAGTCTCTACCAGATGAGTTCAAAAATCTACAAATATCTGTAAGACCAAGATTTTTACACATTTTCTTATACATCAATGTTGCTCAAGGGGTCTTACACACATTTGCTTCACTACAATCAAGGACTGAGTTCATCAAAAGATTAAAGTCTCCTCCCAATATTAAAGCATGAGGGGTGCCACCGGCTTGCAACATCCCTTCAATATCTATAAAAAAGACCTGATCATCAGCGTTAGTGGCGTAAATATAAGTGGCTTTGCACCTGAGTTTCTGCTAAAACAATAATGACTTTTCCTAATTTATCATTAATTTGTTTGAGACATTTGAATTATTGATGTTTACTTATCAATGTAATGACTCCCCTGCTCTTACTTGAGCCAGCACTGAAGAAAATATGTCCATCCCATATCTTCCCAACTTTTTCAGCTTCCTACGGGAAATATGCATTTCTTGAAGAAACACAATGTCATATTACTTATGTTTAAGAAAAGAAATAACCTTCCTTCTTTTTATGGGGTGACCCAACCCATTCACATTCCACATGGAGAGCGAAAATCCACCATATTAACATTTAACATTTTGACATAGGTAGAAAAAATTGATTAAGTGTCAAAAACAAAATTATAAAGACCACATTCCAACATTAGAACAACAAACAAACCCCAACCCCCCCCCCCCCCCCCCCCCCCCAAAAAAAAACATGCACATTAATCCCACACGCGACAGTGCCAACCGGCATCCATCCCTCTAAACTCAAACAGTCCATGAACGCCTACGAGAGTCCCCGTGACAAATTTGTCATCGGATTGTCCAGTGCTCCTGTACAAATTTTGTGAGATAGAATTACACAACAGAAAATAAACTACAAAAGTCGAGTAGATTCCTCCACATAACTGTTCCAAAGGTGTGTACCTCCCAAAACAAACTCCAGCAACTAGGTGGAACCAGCACACCAAAAAAAACAAACAAAAAAAGGCACTCAGTTCTTCTGACAGTCAAGTGAATGTCAGTGAGTCAGGCTCACTTGGCTGTTACATGAGTGTAATACATTTTGAAGAATGTTAACGCTGTTCTGTTTCCAACCTAATCTAATAAAAATTACATGACACTGGCGACATGTAAAATGATATTATGTGGCTCAGTTCCGAGGTGAAATGTCACTAAAAGTGACACAAATCGCATCAGATTTTTAGGGTTAATGCTCTATTGAGTTTTAAATCAGCAAAACCTACAACTCTGCCCTAAACCTTAATGATAATTGATAGTGTCATAAAAAGCAAATGTGATGTAAAATGTGCAATTGCTGAAACAACCACTTTATTTTGTGGTGCTTCTATGACAATTTTGGCTCATGTGTTGACTCACCTGCTCTTCAGGTCTCGTAACCCGGTCCTTTGCGTAGCAATGCTCTATAAATTAACATACTGCACAACTTCATGTTTGAATAAGCTTTGAAATGTACTTGTTATTAGTGAAAGTGTTTAGATGTCATAAGATAGCATTGTGTGAGGAACAGGGCAAAAAGCAAGTGTTCATGAACTGATAATTTTCCATTTTTGAGTTGTGTGAAAGTGTATAAAAGTCATTGCTGTAACGCTTCAAGTGTACATTTCACCAGGAAAATGCAGCAAAACATACACAAACACAGAATTTCTCCTTTTGTGTTCCATGGAAGACAGAAAGTCACACAGGTTTGAAACAACATGATGGTGAATAAACGATGACAGAATTTTCATTTTTGGGTGTGAACTGTCCCTTTAAGATTCCAAAATGTAGCAAGGCTACTCTTCAAAAAAAAAAAAAGAGTAGGAACGGTGTTCCTATATTGATAGATAAAGCATCTGCCCTGTAACTTGGAAAACATCATCTCAGCAGATTCTGGTGACTTCCATACCGGTTCCTGAGATGCGTTCCCCGTGGCCGAGCAGCCGTACATAGACATCTCGCGCTGTGTAGTTCGCCATGCGGAGCTGCAAGTTGCGTCGCGTGGTGATCTTCACCTGACAGCGCATGGCGTCCACCCGCTCCTCCAAACCATCACCAAGAACAACATTCAGAACCCCCTTCACATCTTGTAGAACTTCCTCACATCTTGTAGAACTTTTTCACAATGCAGCGCATCTTGTACACCCCTTCCATACTCTCCTTCCTCTCTGAGAACCTCCATGTCCAACCCCCTCAACACATTCCTTACGAACCCCCCTCAAATTCACGGCACAATGACCTTCTGCTGGATTCTGCTCCAGTTCAATGATGTCAAACACTGTCTCGACACGTCTGCTGTTATAAATGGCCTATTGGATGGGGTCCGGATGTCCCCTTCTCTCCACTGGTTAGTGGACATGTGGACAGAGTTCACAAAGTCAGGGTATTAGGGGCCGGATCAGCCCAAATGCAGGATGAGCTATTTATACAGCATCACTCATAGCACATGGCTTTGCTAATCACAGGGGCTGATAATGGAGAAAAGATACACTCTGGAGAACAGTACAGCTCTTAGACTTCACACACACACACACACACACACACATGCACACACACAGATCCGAGTTTAGTCTGGGGTCTCCTGAACCATCTCTGACTCTATTATTATATTAATATTACATGACCAGATATTAAGGCTTCTAGCTAGCAATCACTTTTTTATGTGTGTAAACGTTTCCAATATGTAAACAGTCCATTTCTGGTATCCTTTTGTGTTTCATGCAAATTACCGGGAGTACCGGCTTTACATGGTCATAGATTGCATATAACGTTTCACAGACAAGGTTAATCACATGTGAACATGTGTAATGTGGATAAAGTCTTGTGGCTATACTTTCGATACACTGTGTATTTTAATGTTTATTCCAGTGTAATACCTTGCCCCATAGACTTCCATTGTAAACAGTACTCGAAGTGGGAAAACATCTGTATAGGTACACAAGGAACAGGTGACACGAATTGCGCATCATTGCTGGTAAAGTATACTGGTACAAACCAGCACACTTTGAACACTGACTGTAAGTGCATTTCTAAAAAAGTTATTTTTGTTTTTACAAAATGTGGTACGAGTTGAAATGATTGTCTATGGTAATTAACAGCATGTCATAGATGCTGTAGACAGGGCCGTAGCTAGAGGTGTGAAAGGTGATAATGATTCTATGGGCGCACAGGTCCAGGGGGGCCCCACAAAAAAAATCGAAATTGTAAAGCAATATACAGTCAGGGTCCCAGAATACCCAGCAACGGCCCTGGCTGTAGATAGAGCTTAACTTGTGGTGAAGCCACAAAATTCCATTAAACATTTCTTACCCTAACAGTGTAACAAATCAAATCATTGCACCAGTCGAGACTCGTTTGAAAACCATTGAAAATATTTAATAAAGAATTCATTTCAACAGACACTCTCGGTAACACTTTAAAATAAGTACACGGTTATAAAATATTTGTGAAGCATTAGTTTATAGTTAATTGATAATATGTATTTGGTGTTCCTACATTATTAATATATTAATAAGCTATGTATAAATAGTAAGTCATTTGTTTATATTTACTTTAGCAAATTATTAATTATTGTTTAATAAGTTCATTTCTGTTCTTTTATCATTATTATTATTTGCCATTTCATCACTGTCATGTGACGTGCTGGCTATTTTCAGAGCGCACTGGCAGACTGTAGCAGAGGGATTTTGACTTTCCTTCTGGAATCTGATTAAATGTAATTAAATATTTATAGTAGGTCCACATATGAAGCTGAATTATACAGTAATTTTAATTGGAAATCCGAGTAACAGTAAGAACAAGTCTGCTCATAAATCTTAATAGGATGGAACATGCTAAAGTTTAGTATCTCTGGATGATTCCTCTTCATGATTGAGATGCTGTGGAGATGGTTATTTCATGGCAAAGTTTTCAGAGTAATGGATCATTAATAAATGTTTAATTATGCATAAATATTTCTCACTTTAGATTAGGTCACAAAAAATGCTTAGTTAGCAATTAGTCAATGCTTTATTAGGACATTTATTAAGAAATAATGGCTTTAATAGTAAGTGTTTTTAAAAGTGTTTTTCAGTAACAAATACATTAAGTTTAAATGTATATCCAATTAATTACATATTTAATTTCATTATTAACTATGAATTTGTGCCTTTTTCATGTTCTCATAAACACTTCTTTACCACTGGTTTACATCAACTAAAATATAACAGTTAGGTATTACAGCTCATTGTGCATGTCACCACGGAGACTCCTCATGTGGAGGCTCATGCTACTCTCTCTCTCTACCCTCCCTAGCAACCGGGCCAATATGGTTACATAGGAGACCGGGCTGGAGACACTCAGCACACCCTGGATTCGAACTCATGACTCCAGAGGTGATAGTCAGCGTCAATACTCATTGAGCTACCCAGGCCCCCCAAAAATGAACATATTAAACAATAAAGTTAATAAATTATTTGCTACAATGAATATAAATTAATAACAAACTATTTGTACATAGCTTATTAATATATCAATAATGTAAAAGAATAATTTATAAATGATCAGTTAACTATTAACTTATTATAAAGTGTTCCCGACACTCTCATGGCTAAGAGGAGAGCCAGCTAATAGTAAGTTTGACTCAAAAGTCATGATACTGTCACTTTCTTGAGTTGAAAATTTGCGATCCCCAAAAAGCCACAAAAGTCTATGAGTGTCAGATCTAGTGATCCAAAGACAAGCCAGATATTCAAGCATGAGTCACTGTTCTCGTGAATGGAAACAGTATTTGTCCACACAAATCTGAACACATCCCTTGTAATTTTGTATAGCAGAAAAACAAACGTTTTGTTAACTTCTGTAGTAAATTCTTTTTACATTTACAATAATTCCAGCTTTGGAGGTCTTCTTGACATGATCATTTTTAGTGGTGCTTGCAATTAGTCATGTTTTTCAAAACAGCAAACTAAAAGTATTACATTTAGAGAGCTGAAATATTCTTCTAAAAATCTTTGTTTGTGTTCAGTAGAAGACAGAAAGTCAAACACATCTGAGATGGCATCATTTTTGGGTGAACAATCCCTTTAAGAGGAACTGACTTTATACAGTACATCCACTAAAAAAGCATTTTGTTATCCAATGCATTTTATTCAGACATTTAAGTGTAGCTTAAGTGCTCATATAATTTTTGGGCACACTGTATTTGCAAGCATGTAAGTAATAAAGTTATAATAATAATTATGATAAAGCATTAAGCCACAAGAGCCCATGGGTAAGGGTGTATTTAGGCACGATCGGATGTGGATAACAATATCTGTTTTATAATGAACATTAGGCAATGTAAAGGATAGATTAGTGATGGCAAACAACCAGCAGGCAAACATATTCATAAATGATATGGTCATTTGTCCAGCTGGGAGAAGCATTTAGGGATAATGCTACAAATAAATTGATGAGCATATTAATGTTACATATTGTGGAGACTGTGGGTTAGGATCACATGATCATAAAAAACTAAATAACTTTGCTAATGCCCTTGTGGAAGGGTCCATTGTGAAAAGATTCCTGAGCTCACTTTCGTATGGAACGACCCCACAAGTCATGTCCCCTTCCTGGAATTCACCCTGTGTTTGTACAGGATGTAAAGGAAAGCCCTGAGATGGGCCTATGTAATATTCAGTGCTTAAAACCTTAACCTCCCCTCTGGTAACTCGATCCATAAGGGGCTTAAGATTGATGCAGACTCCTCACATGTAGCCCAACGCTTTATCACCTCTGACTCACGTGACTAGACTACTCCACCAAATCAACGGTAACGTTGTAAATGTTCTAATCAGTCTGCTCCTTTACCCAGAATTAATAGAGTTTAAATGTCTAAACGAATTGATTGAAGAACTTAATTTCATCAGCGCTTCAAAATGTATGAGTTTATGTACTTTCAGTGTGGATGCTTTAATGTACACTTCTACTCTCACTGCACACGCCCGAGCAGGCTTCTTTATAATCACCGCTAACATGGTGTCCGCTGGGATAATCACATGAGTATTTATAACCCTCTGATTGGAGCCTCCACAGAGACCAGCTCAATTTGATAAAATCCCCTGAGAACTGCTGTCAACACCATAGCTCTGTTCAAAACCTAGTGAGCTGCCTACCTACACAGCATTTTAAGTCATCTTAGGAGCGCTTCTGATTCGAGAATGCTTTTCCAAACGGTAGGCTTCTAAGATACCTGTTTTAAGCTAAATTTAAAGGCAGCATTATCTGTATCACTCAATGGGGAAAAAATCCATCCAAGATGGCAGATGGGCTCGATTCAATCAATAACAAGTGTAGATACAAACAGTTAAATCTAATTAGAAATAGAGCATTTTACCCAATATTTGTGTCTGCTATACTTTTTATGCTTACTCAAATATTGTGTTGTTAGCATAGCAACATGCTAACGTCAAACACAATCGAGTATCAAAAATTGCTTATAAATCTTTAAAGGCTGAACTACCAACCATATGTTAATGTTGTGTTCCAAATTAGTAACTTATGGGGTTCTATTTCTGTTAGGATGCTGCCTATGTAGGCTGTAGACAGGAAGGCAGTTCAGTAGGGTTTGGAACAGGCTCAGTTGTTTTAAGGTGTATATGGAGATACGATCATAAAACAGCATGTGTTGTGTGTTACCATTGTCTGCTGAGGTTTCTCTGTATTCCCGGCTGGAACTGAGTGCTGGTAAGAGGGGCTCCATGTTCATTATGAGCTGTTTATGACTAAGAGATATAAAGCTTCTGCTTTCACCAAACTGACACCTGAAACAAGCAAAGGAGAAAAACAAAGAATGTTCAAATTACAGCCATTTTGGGAACAAGAATCCTTGACTAATAATAGTGACAAGAGGACTTCAGGGAATAATATAATGCTACTAAAGGGCCATTTCCCACTGTAGGTACTAAAGCCCGTTTTAGGTACTTTTCCCCAGGACTAGCACATTTTGATGTCTTCTAAACCATTTTAGGGGACATTTTTAGCTTCTACTCCGAGGTAGGTACTTTTTGGGCCTATAGAGACTGTGAGATGTGCTGCAGCCTGTAATTGTTCAAAAACCTATGATGTATAAATAGCTTTGAGAAAGGAGAGGAGTCCACAGTCGCCATTTGTAAACAAATTAGCTGCTAGCCGGCAACTCAGAGGATTGCACTAATTTTCCTTTAAGAGTAATAAAATAAAACAAAGTATCCAAAGAGAATCACCCATTTCAAATATGTGTGTGTAAGTGTGTCTGTGCGCAAGGGGTAAGCAGCGTTGCTGCGTGATTTCATCGGGAGACGCTTTGAGTTTTCATTGCATCTGTACTGTGACTATACAGAAAATAAAGGGATTTCTACATACGATTTTTTTTCCTGGGATGATGGATATAAATGATCAGATGTTTATCGAGAGTGGGTAATTGAACTCTATTGTGCACTAAACTGTCATGCAATTTTGTTTACATGAGGGAAGAATTGTGTGCCTGTTACGGTGTGGTTAACTTGCATCAAGATACACTGGCAGCCAAAAGTTTGGAATAATGTACAGATTTTGCTGTTTCAGAACGAACTTTAATTCACCAAAGTGGCATTCAATTGATCACAAATTATAGTCAGGACATTACTGATGTAAAAAACAGCACAATCACTATTTGGAAAAAAAAAAACTAATTTTTGATTAAATCTAGACAGGCCCCATTTCCAACAGCAATAAATAAATCACTTGCCATTATATCACACACAGTTGAAAGCTATTTGTCTGAACATTGTCTTTGTGTTTGTTTTTGAGTTGCCCCAGTATGCAATAGACTGCATGTCTTAAAGTCAATATTACGTCAGCAATGGCAAAAAAGAAACTTCTTTCTCTAGAAACTCATCAGTCAATCATTGTTTTGAGGAATGAAGGCTATACAATGCTTGAAATTGGCCAAAAAAACTGAAGATTTCAGACAAAGGTGTACACTACAGTCTTCAAAGACAAAGGACAACTGGCTCTAACAAGGACAGAAAGAGATGTGGAAGACCAGATGTACAACTACACAAGAGGATAAGTGCATCAGAGTCTCTAGTTTGAGAAATAGACGCCTCACATGTCCTCAGCTGACAGCTTCATTGAATTCTACCTGCTCAACACCAGTGTCATGTACAACAGTAAAGAGAAGACTCAGGGGTGCAGTCCATATGGGAAGAATTATTATTTTTTTTTTACTTATTCTTTATTAAAAACTGTATATTTTAACAGATAAACATCCAGAAGAGTTAACAGGAAGGCAAATACAGGAAATTGTAAGCAAAGTATAAAAAAAAGCAAAATCAGGCAGAAAAGCCACTTTTGATACATAAAAAAAGGTAAGAGTGGGTAAAGAAATACAGACATTGGACAACAGATAATTGGAAAATAGTGTTATGGATCTTAACCCCATTTAGCTTTTGTGGGATCAGCTAGACTGTGAGGTGCGTGAGAAGTGCCCGACAAGACAGTCACATCTATGGCAAGTGCTACAGGAAGTGTGGGGTGAAATGTCACCGGAGTGTCTGGACAAATTGACAGCTAGAATGCCAAGAATCTGCAAAGCTGTCATTGCTGCACGTGGAGGATTTTATGATGAGAACTCTTTGAAATAATTTTGTTTTCAAATTGTAATAGTAATTTCTCACATTATTGATGTCCTGACTATACAATGTGATCAGTTGAATGCCACTTTTGTTAATAAAAGTACCAATTTCTTTCCATAAGAGCAAAATCTGTACATTATTCCAAACTTTTGGCCACCATTAAGGCTGGAATTGGAAGATAAATCGGCACTGTTTTGTGGTTCGTTCTGCATAACGCGGCAGCTTGTTTTAGCTTATCACAGCCCATTCGGCCCGTTTCGCGGCCGACACACCGGCCCACTCGGATATCCCGATGGCCAGTCCACCTCTGATTGGCCCCAAAGTGCATCGGCCCACCAGTAAAATGCCGCCTTGTTTCCTCTCTCTGCGGCTTGGTATGCAGCATCACTTGCGCAACATCACTTGAGCAGCTCACGCGCAGTCTAAAACTTTAACCTGAAGACAGAGTCTGAGTCAGAAAACTGGAAAATACTGCCTTCGGAGGCTTTATAAGGAGGTAAGATGAAATAAGGTGCTTTTTTAAACTTTTCAGAGAGTTTCCTTAAGAGTTCCATTCATCCAAAAACTTGTTTAAACCATTAACTAATTAGGCAGCTCCCTTCGTTTTCAGATGCAGCCAAAGTTCGTATAAAACAGCCCGAACGTAAAGTGTAACTCCAATCCTGGCGTCCTCCGTCTGTGTTGTTGATTTTGTTGTTGCAATTGAATTGTGCATGCAAACAGTGTCACAAGACAAATGGCCAATCCTAGATGACGTCACTACAGGGGTTACTTCTGTGAGTATGAAAGCGAAAAAGGGAAAGTCTCCACGGGTGTGCTGTTCCTCTTAACAGTTCTCATCTAGAAAGTTACCAAGTGAAAGGTACCAGGACTGTAGGTAGGAAGGGCCTCAATTTGTCAAATATATCCCTTTTAAAATATATGAAGAGTCAGAATAGCATAACATTTAAACCAACTAAAAAACACATTGGGCCTCATTCTCTAATCATACATATGCACTTATTTGTCCTGTGTGCAAACGTTTTCGCGCAGAAATAAAGATTAATAAAAAATTAAGATCCAGCTGAAACCACGTATGCACAAATGACAAAGCAATAAAGAAATGTTTAAAAAAAAAAAATTTATATGACAGTTACCACACCTTAAGACATCGTTAAGGTTAATATATCAAAACATTTTCTGTTTTTCTTCCCTAAGAAATTTGAATGCTCAATGTCAACCAACAGTAAACGGATATAGAAAGGAAGTCCCGCCTTACAGCTAAAAGAGCCAATCACCTTTTAGATACAGACATCGACTGTCAATCAACTCGAGAATGCACATGCACATTAGCTATACAAGCTGGAATAATGTTGTTTTTATTTTAGTAATCTGAAGTAAAGAAACACAATTTAAAGATGCCAGTGTTGCCAGATTTTACTGCTGTTTTGAAATATATTCTTTGATCGTAAACTTGACCAACCATTTTGTAGATTTTGGTCTTTCCCCATTCAAGCAGATTGGAGCCTACACTGTCATGACTGGAAATAGCTTCCCAAGAGCGTTCCAAAGATGGCCGACAGTGGACTGACTTGCTTGATAGACTTTGGCTAAAGAGCGGGGGAGGGGAAGCATGAGGCCGGGTGCTTTCCACCATGGGAGGCTGATTAGGGTGAAATACAACGAAACACGCACGTATTACAATCTCTATAGGATAATATAGAAACTGTATTATTGATTAAGTCGCAGGGGTGTGGCTCTGTTTGTTGGTCACGACTCGAGTCTCTGTGAGTGTTTGTGGGAGGGGGGCATGATTATGTGATTTACTAAGACAATTTTTTAGGTTACAAAATGGTAATTACAAGTATTATGCTATAAATGTGGTTTATGAGGACATTTCTAGTGTCCCCATAATTTAAATAGCTTAAAAAATATATTAAACAATGTTTTCATTGAAAATTTTAAAATGCAGAAAGTTTTCTGTAAGGGTTAGGTTTAGGGGTTGTGTTAGGTTTAGGGGATAAAATCTATAGTTTGTACAGTATAAAAATCATTGTCTATGGAAAGTCCTCATAATGATAGGTAGACCAACATGTGTGTGTGTGTGTGTGTGTGTATGTGCACGTATGTATGTGTGTCAGCATGTGTGTGTGTGTGAGATAGAGCGAAAAAGAGAGCACAAGGACGCTTTTCAAAAAAGAAAGAAAAAATTCAGGATATTACAGACATTGTTTGTCATTCTTATCCGATGTACTTAGCAGTGTCTTTGTTTTGTTTTGTCATTTTGCTGTGGTAGCCTTTATTACTCTTTGAAATTTGATGAAGTGATACGGAACCACTATGCGGTCAAGACCTGGAACTACTTCATAGCCATGTGTTTACTCAACAAATTATTACACACCTTAGAACGTCTGTCAACCAATCAGAATAAAGCATTCAACAGACCCATGGTATAAATGCATATAATATCCTAAGTTCAGTCATGAATGTCTACATAGCACAAGCTAAAAGATCCTTTGAACATGATGCAGCTGATGGGTCTGTTGACATGTAATAGATAATTAGCCAATCAACTTGTGCACTCTCTCTTTGTCTTGATCTCTTTGTCTAAAGCCTCCTCCTCCCCAGCACCACCTGTGTACATCTGCTTCAGGGGGGATTGTATGAATGTTTAATTGTGTGGCAGCAGCATATCTTACATGTCTGTGTATGTTTTAGTGGCTTCAAGTTTTCATACTACCGCTTGTCATATCGATTATAACCATAAATTTATTCAGAGAGTTGTCAAGACTTAAATTACAATATTTTTATGTAACATTTATGCAGTATTTCTAATAATGACAATAGTATTAGAAATCGAAGAACAATAATTTTAGAGTAACAAAATGATATAACTCAATCTTAGATATGATCTGCATGAAAATGCAGCCGATCACATGTATTCTAGGGCCTATCCAACCTTTTCCTTAATGCGGAAGTATTCCACGATTCATAACGGTTTTAGGTTCTCCAGTGTTTTTACACGCATTGGCATTTGTTCACAGTGGATAGTGTGGTGTTTAGCATATTAAATTTGTACAAATATTCAAAGAAAATCATGTGACTCCACAGTGCTGAGACTTCAGAGATTCGCAATGAGTGTCTTTTGACGGTGCTTGTCAAACTTTAAGATGTGGGTTGATGACATGAAGCTATGAACCGAGGTTAGTTATGTTGATATCATTAACTACTTTGAGTTGTTACGACAGTAAACAAGTACACAAGATGAGCCTGAACAAATTTGTACTCCAACTAATGCTTAAAATAGTTGTTGTTCCCTATCTGTAATGCTCATATTGATATTTTTCATAGAGACCGGAACTAGAACAGTCCAGAGGAAATTAGAATCATCATGGCGCCGTACAGTGGTTAGTCAGGAAACTGGTTTAGTTACAACTGGTTTTGAGGATGACACTTCGTTTTACTTGAAGATCTTGCCGTGTGTGCTGTTAGGTGAGCGCACATCTTTTAGGATATGTTTTCAGAGAGTGACGAAAGGCTGGACAAGAGAGGTTGTGAGGAAAATATGTTTTATGCACATTACTAACTGTGGGGATGTGCTCCATCATTTAGAATACTCCAGATTCATCAACATCAGAACAAAGTAAAAAAAACAAAACATTGTGTTTATGCACCTGTTGTGAATTCAGACATGTCGCAATTGCATATTATTGAATGAGACCCAATATTACATTCTGGCTGAATGAAGAGGGATCTGGATTAACAGTAAGAAAAATATCAGTAATATTAATTAAAACTGACCTGTGTACAACTGGTGGTTCTCTCTGAATCTTTGAACTGGCTTCAATCACTTCTTTTGCCACCCGCCCACTGGAATTAAACCACAAACACAGCTGATATTCTTATTGAGATTTTTGCAATAATTGTTCATTTTGCAGTCCAAAAATAAGTAATATACACTGCTGGAACATGCAAATAATTTTCGGCATGTTTGACATAAGGTCAACAAGTATATTTAAACAAATGATCTCACCTGTAGCGAAATCTGCTTCCCTTGAAAAATATACTGCTGCTGGACACAGTCTTTATCTGACTTGATTTTGCACATCTAAATCACAAACATCAGAGACAATAATTTGCACATTATACAAGCATTTCTAAATAACCAGAAATGTGTGTGAGTGTGTGATTATATTATGATTAGAATACAATATTGAACCTAAGGATAATTAATCACAAGCTTGTCTAATATTTCATGTTCCATTAGTCTCCCCACATGTAATCTGCGCAGGCAGAATTCCACAGAGCGCTCCACAGAATTCTAACTCCAATTCAAACTGCATTTTAAGAGATATGAATAACATTTGTTCAGCTACCAGAAAAGGTGTAATACTCTAAGCTCCTTTTAACACTTCTCACTGCATTTAAAGCTATTTGTTTTACTTTTGTTGTTGTTGTGCACCACTAGTGCCACTAAATGGAATTGCAAAAAATAAAGATTGTTTCAAAAAGGTTTTTGAACTCTCAACCCGCCTTTAACTGGTCAAACAGATACCCCACTGTTGTTGTGTCAGCTGATTGGAGATGCTTAAATAAGCAGAGAAATATTTCAACAGAGCCACAGTGTTTCAATTTGTGAGGAAAAGCAACCTAAAAGTGGCTTACTTATGGTTGTCAGTACATAATAAGCTGGGATAGGAGAAAGCATTTCAATTGCTAATATGAAGACAGGGCTAACTGACAGTGTTCTTGCTTGACATGGGCAGACCTGCTGTCTGGCTGGCATTTCAGCTCTTAATTAAAGGGCTTTTATCAGAAATGTGATACCATTTACACACAGTAACCAGAGACAGAGCAAGAGAGATAGAGGCACTAAGATAAGAGGCCATTCTACTTTTCATAGGAATATCAATCGATGTTGTCATGTTCTTATTCATGACCATTACATTTTAATAGGTTTTTGCATCTATTTAAATTGATCATGCTTTCATTGTCTGTGTATTGCTGTGACATTGCCCTCTTTAAAAAATAATACATTTAATTATTATAATATTATATCATTTAAAAAAAAACACACACACAAAAATCTAACCTTTGATTGAATTAAACAATTAAAAGAGGAAATACCTAATTATTAAATACATATTTTCCTCCAAAATGCAATGGCCATAATTATTGGCACCCTTTTATTCAATACTTTTTGCATCCTCCCTTTGCCAAGATTTCAGCTCTGAGTCTTCTACTATAATGCCGAATAAAGTTGGAGAACACCTGGCAAGGGATCTGAGACCATTCCTCTATACAGAATCTCTCCAGATCCTTCAAATTCAGAGGCCCATGTTGGTGGACTCTCCTCTTCAGTTCACCCCACAGGTTTTCTATGGGGTTCAGGTCAGGAAACTGGGATGGCCATGGCAGAACCTTGATTTTGTGGTCAGTGAACCATTTTTGTGTTGAATTTGATGTTTGTTTTGGAACATTGTCCTGCTGGAAGATCCAACCACGGCTCATTGTAAGCTTTCTGGCAGAGGCAGCCAGGTTTAGATTTTCTATCTGTTGGTATTTGATAAGAGTCTGTGATGCCATGTATCCAAACAAGATGCCCAGGACCTCTGGCATAAAACAGCCCCACAACATTAAAGATCCAGCACCACATTTAACCATGGGCATTGGGTACTTCATCATCTCTGTATGCGCCAAACCTATCTCTGGTGTTTGCTGCCAAAAAGCTTTTTTTGTTTCATCAGACCATAGAACCCAGTCGCATTTGAAGTTCCAGTAGAGTCTGGCAAACTGAAGATGCTTGAGTTTGTTGTTGGATGAGAGCAGAGGCTTCTTTTCTTGAAACCCTCCCAAACAACTTGTGGTGATGTAGGTGATGTCTGATATTTTTTATGAGACTTTCTGACCCCAAGGCCCAACAAATTTCTGCAATTCTCCAGCTGTGATCCTTGGAGAATGTTTGGCCACTTGAACCATCTTCCTTACTGTGCATGGAGACAATATAGACACATGTCCTTTTCCAGGCCAATTCTTAACATCTCCAGTTGATTGGAACATGTTAATTATTGCCCTGGTGGTGTAAATGGGTATTTTCAATGCTTTGGCAATTTTCTTTTGGCCACTTCCCATTTTGTGAAGCTCAACAACCTGTTGCCTCACATCAGAACTATATTCTTTAGTCTAACCCACTGTGATTGATGATTAAGTGAATTTGGCCAGTGTGTTACCTCGTTTTTATACACCTTTGAAACAGGAAGTCATGGCTGAACAATTGTTCCTAGTCACCCAGTTGCACTAAAAAATGTAAAATATGAATCGGAAAATACTTCAGATATATTTTACTCATAATAATTTCTAGGGGTGCCAGTAATTGTGGCCAAAATGTTTTGGAGAAAAATATTTATTTAATAATGAGATATTTCCTCTCTATCAATTGTTTTTCTTCAATTAAAAGTTTTTTGAACAAAAGATCAAAAGGATAAATGATGCAGTTTTTTATTCCACAGCTTTTTTCACGCTTTTGCTCATAATTAATAAGGGTGCCATTATTTGTGACCACAACTGTATGTATGTATGTATGTGTGTATGTATATATATATATATATATATATATATATATATATAAAATTGTTATTAACATGCTTTGAAAGAGGAATATCATGGGTTATTCATATTTATTTTACAATGATAACATGTCATTTTTAACAAACGTATCTATTCAAATTATCCTCTATAAATTCCAAACTTACTGTGATGGGGTTGAAATAATGAGCTTAAGGGTTATGGTTGAAATAACTAATGGTATTTTGCCAGGATATAATTACATATTTAGGACTGAGGGCATTCGTTTAATAATAAACCATTATTTAGTATATTGGGACACATCCCCCTTTGGTCGATCCAAAGTTGTATGGTGTTTACGGCCCTGGAACTTTGGACATGAGGTATGCACATTGTACTAATTATGTACATACGTGTTATTGCGTTGTACTTACATTTAAAGTACCTGCATTTAATTCCATCTGTAGTTACACTGTTAACCTTAATAAACTGCATTTTTGGGCTGCCGCATAGTTTTTCATACTCAAATTGAAAGGTTCGCCATTAACACACACTGTGGACTAATTGTAAAAAATTGGTCTATTTTTTTCAGAGCTCCCCCAAATAAAAAAAAGACTTCAATTATTCATAATAATACTGTATGTGTTTATAATCTTTTGATAAACAGAAAGTTAAAAAAAATTATAATAATATTTTTTTTTTGTTTTTGTTTTCCTATCTTTGTAAACATCCAATTTTGGTTCTGTTCACTCTACCTCACTTAGAAAAGTCTCATTTCATTCCACTAAATGGCAGCAAAAAAAAAATTCTATCACATTCCATCACAATGAACAGATCTGAAATGTAGGTGGCGCTCTAACGCATGTTAGCCCTAAAGATGTGCTTGTCCATAGTTTCAGTTCACTCACCACCCTCATAATTTCATAGAATATCTTGGCCTCTGAGTGGACTAGAAGCTCAATCGAAGTGCCATTACTGAGCTGAGATCCTGATATATTTAATATTTCATCATCCATCATTGTTGAAAACATATTTTTATAATTATTTATTTAGCATGCTTTTCCTGCTGGATGGCATATAACATTATATTATTCAGTAAAGCAAGCTCACAGACAAGTAAAAAATGGCTCAATCTTTATAAAACTGCCTAAGGTAAAAGCAGATAATATTTGTGGCTGCTTAGGGCTTACAGCAGCAGTGATTGGCACATAAAAGAGACGTTTGTATTTAATGATTTAAAGAAATCATATTTCACTTTGTGATTCTTTTGAAAATCTTTTGAACTGTGGTATAAGGCAACAAAATTAACTGTACAGCAAGCCTGAGAATGAGAGCTTTCATTTGATATATGACGTGTCCATTTAGGTGCTACGTGAGTGACTATTATTTTCATATAAATATTTCTACCCCATCATTGTAGGGGGTGGTAATTTTCAACGTGAATGTTTTAAGGCCTTATTTTGTTATTTTACTAAAATAAAGGCAGAAGTTATGAAATGTTGAGATTCTAAGCTTTCAAATGATACCTCATTTGCCTTATGTACATGAAGTGTAAACGTTTTTTTGCGTTATAGGGCCCACCTTTGAGTAGAGTTTAAGAAGTTAACCCCTAACCCTAAACCTAACCCCACACCAGCCCTAACACCTACCCACTGTAGTTAAAGACACCTAATATAAAATTGGGCCATCTTTTCAAATGAAGGGGGGGGGGGGGGGGGGGATTAAAGGATGATTCTCACTTGTAAAATGCCTGGTTTTCCACAGCACATTTCCATAGGTGTTTACAGGCTGCTGGTGTGGTGATGTGGAATGTCAGAACCAGTTTCTTCTACAGAGAGATGAATAGAAAGCAAAATTAATGGAAGTGTGAAATATCTGTAAAGGTACCAAAAATCAGCTTAAGTGAACAAAGTTTAAAAGGAGTAAAGGACATAAAGAAGTTCCATAAATTACAGAGATGGAGTCTGAGCACAGTACCATAAATAATAAGGGCTGACCAAAATGCTGACCCAAATCTGTGTGCATGTTAGTGAGAGTGATGGCTGTTGAGTGAATTTGCAGGCAGCTGGGCAGCTTTACCGGGAAAAGTGCAAGGAATATGAGAGTGAGGATCAATATAACACATTATAACAACACAGTGAGCCAGCCAGTTAGCCCTAATGTACACAATATTCACTACACTAAGTAACCTTCATTCACACTATAAAAAGTGTAATATGTTTAACAAGGACATACATTTGTGCAGTAAATTGATAAATCAAGAGAGGCTGTGTTTTACTGTGTTTTATGTAAATAATAACTTAATAATCATATAATAAGAAGAAGAAGAATAATAATACCAATAAGCAATTCTTTCAACAAGTAACATACAGTGACCCTAAATTGTTTGCATTTAAGTCAGTTAAAACTAAAATGCGCTAAGAGAGTATTGTCTCTGAAACCCTCCTGCTCCCCAGCACCACTTGTTGCTGTTCCAATGGGATTGTATGTATGTCTTATTGTACAGCAGCAATATGTCTAACATGCTCGATGCATTAGAACAGGAACACTTCATTTTAAAATTCTATATTTTTTTATTAATACTCATGCATGTGTGGATGACGTCATCAGGGTTATTGTGCAATGAAGGGAAATATATAGCATATATTACAGTTCCACTACGTCGCTATGCATGGTATTACCGGTTCTCCATTTGACAAGACCAAGTCAGGGTTTAGATTACAGTGGGGGAATGTGGTAAACGGTAGACAGAACTATGTTTCAGCCAGATTAAAACAGATATTTGTGCTGGATTATAAATTCAAGACTGACATGAAGGTGAATATGTATGTGTTAGGCCAATGTCGTATAGATATATACCAGGCCTGATAAAGTGCTCTGAACAACAAGACTGTCAGGAGAATGAGTTACATTAAACCTGTGTGTCGTGTAATCTGAGACGAGGATCAATAGATAATGTTCTAAGCAGAACAGTGAATCCATGTAGAAATCAATACAAACCACTTCCAGGCTGTTTAGCATCAGACTGCTGCCCAATGCAATACTGCTCAACACAAAAGTCACATCATTAAACTAAACATTGTCAAAGCAGTCCCCAAATCTATGGTAAGAGAGTAATCTTTTATTATATTGGCCTTGTCAAGCTCAATATTTCAACTTCATTGAAAAACTATTGTTCCCTATCTGTCACTCACTCGAAGTTGTGTCGATATAGTGACACTAGGGGTCGCCCTTGGGAGCCCCAAAGACCTCTCATCTTTGAGAAAAGGCCAATGGGAATTGGAGAGGAATTTGCATGCCACGGGTTCAGCATCTGTTTTACCTCAGTAAAGGTTCAGAGCATTGCTTTTCTCAGGTTGGAGTTAGACTCTATGATGGTGCGCCTTAACACCTCCCTTGACATCAGCTCATCACAGTGTATCCATTTACCCTCCATCTCAATCAAGAACAGTATTTCACAAGTCTGCCATCACTTGTGCACAATTTATAAATAAACACCCCTGCTTGGGTTCAAAACTCCATCTATATCTGTGGTTATAACAAATAAACACTCCTGCTTGGGTTCTTAACTCCATCTTATGTCTGTGGACATAACAAATGACCAGACCTAAAACACAGCCATGAACACAGCAGGAAGCATGTCACCAGACCCCATTCAAGATCTTGTCAATACCCTTTGCAGCGCACTCTCCAATCTGCTCCATCTACATCAACTCCGGTTCCCAATTCTCCACCTGTGTTTACTGCCAGTCCTGTGGTCAGTCCAGCCCATTATTCCAGATCGGCGGAGAACTGCAATGGATTCTTACTCCAGTGTTCTCTGGCGTTGGAAATGCAGCTGCACTGTTTTCCCACCGACAGATCCAAGGTCCATCTTCTTACTCACAAGAAGCACTCTTCAATGGGGGCACAAACCCTCTGGCAGCAGGATATCCCCGTCTTACACACCCTTGATTGTTTCCTGGCTCACTTCCAAGAGGTCACCCAGGCGGTTACTCGCCAGTAAGTGAAAAATGATATAAATTCCGTCAGTGCAAAAGCTCAATAACTGAATATTCTCTCAAATTCCAAACTCTAGCTGCTGCCAGCAGGTGGAATGAACCAGCCTTAAGCAACACGTATCGACAAGGACCAGATCCATCTATATGGCTACATCTCACATCGATGGATGATTCCATTGGATTGGAGAAATGTATTCAACTTTCCATTCAAGTCTCCCATCGTATGAAGTCTTGTCTCCACGAAATGTCTACATGGCAGCCTCCGTCACACAGCCGGCCTTTCACCCACCTGAACTCTCAAGAATCCACCCCAGAACCCATGCAATGGTTCAATGGTGAATGTCAATGGTGGCTGAACCAGAGGTTATGTCTATATGTGGTGGCAGAGGATATGTTATAGCAGCATGCCCCATTCGACCTCCTCGGCCAATGGTGAGTTTTGTCTCCAGTTCAAATGTTTTTTACTCACCCTTGGTTACATCTGTAACATTTAATGCTGGTACAACTTCTGTTACAGTTTCCACCCCCCTCGGCTCTGGTTCATCTGTCAACTTCATCTCTGGGATGCTCTGCCGGCAACTCAACTTAGTAAAGAAGGTCAACGACTCAGCATACCGGATCCACTCCATAACCGGTAAACCTCTTCTCTGGGGACCAGTACAACACTGCGTGGGACCTCACAGACTACAAGTGGGTTTATTACATGTGGAAGACATCACGCTGCTGGTTCTTGAGAGTTCAACATCTGATATCACCTTGGGGCACCCATAGATAATTCAACATTTACCAGTTATCTTATGGTCTTCTAGAAACATCCTGAAATGGGGTACCAAGTGCATCTTAAACTGTATTCCCTCTTTACCCACTGTAAAACAGTATCACTCACTCCAGGAAGCCCTACCCATTGCCTACAACCACAAACACTATTGAAAGCCCAGTAAACCTTACCTCCACTGACATCCTCTTATGCTATTCCCAGGTTCAGGACATCATCTGCCCCAACGTGCCACTCAACTCCCGCCACATCGACCATGGGACTATGCGATTGACATTTTACCCAGAGAACCAGTGCCTAAAGGAAGATTCACCCACTGTCACTCCCCGAGCAGAAGGCCATGGAAGAATATGAGGAGAAGGCACTTATACAGGGCTATATTAGACTGTCAACTTCCACTGCTGCTTCCAGCATTTTATTCGTGGCTAAAAAGGATGGTGGTTTGAGACCTTGTATTGATTACCATGTCCTCAACAAGGTGACCGTCAATTTCCAATACCACCTTCCTCTCCTCCCTTCTGCCCTGGAGCAATTGCATGGAGCTACTCATTAACCTCATTCGTATCAGGGAGGGGGAGAAATGGAAGATAGCTTTTATCACCCCAACAGGTCACTACAAGTACCGGGTGATCCCGTATGGCCTGGTAAACACCTTCTCTGTCTTCCAGGGGTTAATGAATGAGATGTTTCGGGAGTACCTCCATAAATTCATCCTAGTTTACATCAATGATATCCTGGTTTACTCCCGGAGCGAAACAGAACATCGTAAGCATGTCACACTTGTGTCGGAATAGCTGAGGAATTTCCACCTGTATCTAAAAGCTGAAAAGTGCTCATTCTATCAAGTCTCCATGCAATTCCTCAGATACAACATCAGCTCTGAAGGCATCCAGATGGAGGAGGGGAAGATGGAAGGTGTGAGATCCTGGCCCACTCCAACCACCATAAAAGAGCTCCAACGTTTTCTTGGCTTCACCGATTTCATTTAAATTTCAAGTGAACACCTCCCTTGAAATCAGCTCACCTGTGTGTATCTGGCTTAGTCTTACTATTCACCCTCTATCTCCACCAAGAACAGTACTTCACCAGTCTGCCTTCACTTGTGCACAATTTGTAAATAAACACCCCTGCTTGGGTTCAAAACTCCATCTTTTGTCAGTGGTAACATAACATATATATTGATTTCATAGGATTTTATTAGTTCTTTAATCTAATAGAATCATTTTATGACCCATGGGGGCGTTACTTGGAGTAGGCGTGTCATAAATTAGGTGTGAAAATATAGGATAACTTCTTCAATGTAAAATCCCCACCAGATGATGTTATCTAGAAACTGATTTGTTCAAGGATTCAATACATAATCATGTTCCTATTTACCAGCGTAGGAAGGAGATCACTTCATTTGTCAGCTCTTTTTATGACAATTCTATGATTTATCATCAGACTTGTAAGAGCCTTGTTTTCCTTTTTTGATAAATTCATCTTGTGAAATGTCAAATCAATCAAATCAAATCACTTTATTGTCACACTACTCTGTACATGAGTGCAACAGTAGGTGAAAGTCTTGTGTGCAGTTCCGAGCAACATTGCAGTCATGACAGTGACGAGACATATACCAATTTACAATAAACAACATATTACACAACAATTTACATATCAAATGTACACATAATTACGCAACATAGTACTGATATACAATGCACAGTAAACAATACACACAATATAGAATACACATACACTAGATAGGGTATATAAAAATATATATACACTAATTGAATTGGGGAGAATATATTGACAGACCAGTGTTTGATATAAGATGATGATTAATAAAGTGCAGTGCTGATTGTTGATCGTGAGAGATCAAGTGTTCAAAAGTCTTATTGCTTGGGGGAAGAAGCTGTCATGTAGTCGGCTGGTGCGGGTCCTGATGCTGCGATACCGCCTGCCTGATGGAAGCAGTGAGAGCAGCCCATGACTCGGGTGGCTGGAGTCTCTGATGATCCTCCGAGCTTTTTTCACACACTACCTGTTATATATGTCCTGGAGGGAGGGAAGCTCACCTCCGATGATGTGTCTGGCCGTTCGCACCACCCTTTGCAGTTCTTTGGGGTTGTGGGCGGTGCTATTGCCATACCAGGCGGTGATGCAGCCAGTCAGGATGCTCTCTACAAAGCTGGTGTAGAACCGTGTGAGGATGTGGTGGTTAATTCCGAACTTCCTCAGCCGTCTCAGGAAGAAGAGGCGCACAATGGCCTCAGTGTGGACGGACCATGTGAGTTCCTCAGTAATGTGGACACCGAGGAACTTGAAGCTGCTGACTCTCTCCACTGGTGCTCCATTGATGGTGATGGGGCTATGCTCTCTGTCTTTCTTCCTGAATTCCACCACAAGCTCCTTGGTTTTACTGATGTTGAGGGAGAGGTTGTGCTCCTGACACCAGCATGTCAGAGTGTGCACCTCCTCTCTGTAGGCTATTTCATCATTGTCAGTGATCAGACCTACCAACGTCGTATCGTCAGCAAACTTAATAATGGCATTGGAGCTACACAGTCATGTGTGTAAAGGGAATACAGGAGTGGGCTGAGAACACAGCCCTGCAGGGCTCCAATGTTGAGGGTCAGTGATGAGGAGATGTTCCTGCCCATTCTAACCACCTGACATCTGCCTGACAGGAAGTCCAGGATCCAGCTGCACAGCGAGCTGTTTAAGCCCAGAGCCCGGAGATTCTCATCAAGCTTGGAGGGCACTATGGTGTTAAACGCTGAGCTGTAGTCTACAAACAGCATTCTCACATATGTGTTCCTTTTTTCCAGGTGGGAGAGAGCAGTGTGTATTGTAGATGCAATGGCATCGTCAGTGGAGCGGTTGTTGCAGTAGGCAAACTGTAATGGGTCCAAAGTGGTGGGCAGAACAGAGCAGATGTAATCTCTGATCAACCTCTCAAAGCATTTGCTGATGATGGGGGTAAAGGCAAACAGGACACCAGTCATTTAAACAAGTGATTTTTGATTGCTTAGGTACAGGCACAATGGTTGATGTTTTGAAGCATGTGGGGACTACAGACAGGGAGAGGGACAGGTTGAAAATGTCCATAAAAACACCAGCCAGTTGGTTTGCGCACGCTCTGATGACGCGGCCCGGAATGCAGTCTGGACCCGCGGCTTTGCGGATATTCACCCGTCGAAAGGATCGGGTTACATCCGCATCAGAGACGGAGAGTGAACAAACCTCTGTAGTATCGGCCACGAGTACTCTCTCCGCGAGAGCGGTGTTGTTGTCCTCGAAAAAAGCATAAAATGTATTAAGCTCGTCCGGGAGAGAGGCAGCGGTGTTCATGGCGGAGTTTTTATTCCGTTTGTAGTCCTGTAGTAGTTTGTAGTGTTAATTCCCTGCCACATACTTCTAGAGTCAGTAGTGTTGAACTGACCTTCAGTTTTGTGCCTGTACTGGCATTTGACTGCACTGATGGAGTTACAGAGGGCATAACTGGCTTGTTTACGCTCCTCCGCGTTCCCGGAATTAAAAGCGGTGGTCCGCGCAGTAAGTGCCACGTGAACATCGTCGTTAACCCAGAGTTTCTGGTTGGGGTAGATCCGTATAGTTTTTTCGGAACGACGTCCTCTACGCACTTCCTGATGAAACACGTTACGCTATCAGTGTAAACCTCGATGTCGTCATCGGAGTCCTATAGCGCAGAGTCTGATCTCCCAGTCTGCGTGATCAAAACAGACCTGTAGCGCAGAGTCTGATTGGTCCGACCAGCACTGGATCGTTCTGAGGGTGGGTGCTTCCAGTTTCAGTTTCTGCCTTTAAGCGGGCAGAAGCAGAACGGAAGAGTGGTCGGATTTGCCAAATGGTGGGCGGGGGAGGGATTTGTAGCCATCCCGGAAAGGAGAATAGCAATGATCCAAAACCCGGTCTCCTCGTGTGTTGAAGCTGATGTGTTGGTGGTATTTTGGTGCTATTGTTTTAAAATTGGCTTTGTTGAAGTCCCCGGCAACAATGAACGCGGCCTCAGGGTGTGCGGTTTCCTGCTCACTTATACTCCAATACAGTTCCTTGAGTGCCCGGTCTGTGTCGGCTTGTGGGGGGATGTACACAGCTGTGATAATGACCGCTGTGAATTCCCTCGGTAGTCAGAATGGTCGACACGGAAGCATGAGATATTCCAGATCAGGAGAGCAGAAAGACTTGATAAAATGTACATTCCTCTGATCACACCATGATTTGTTGATCATAAAACATACACCACCACCTCTGCTTTTACCTGAGAGGTCTTTCGCTCTGTCCGCTCGGTGCAAGGAGAACCCTGCGGGTTCGATGGCCGAGTCTGGAATCTCCGTGGACATCCAGGTTTCCGTAAGACAGATAACACAGCAATCTCTCGTCTCTCGTTGGAAAGAGATCTGCACTCTCAGCTCGCAGAGTTTGTTGCCCAGAGACTGAACATTGGCAAGTAGTATACTGGGTAGCGGGGGACGATTTGCGCGACGTCTTACTCTGATGAGAACGCCGGCTCTTTTTCCCCTTTTCCTTCTGCGTTTCCGCGGCCGGGCAGCCCAGACAAAGGGATCCGCTGACGTGTTTGTAAACCGCGGGTCTGCATTGAGGAATTTGAAGTCCGGTTTTCGGTGTGTGATTGCCGAACCAATGTCCAAAAGCATTTGTCTGTCATAAGCAATAAGGCAGACAACAACCAAGACAAAAAAAAAAACACAAAACTGTAAACAAAACAAACAATAAACTGCAGTGTTTTGACGGAGCCTGCAACGCAGCAGCCATACTCGGCTCATTAAAATTAAAATTAACCTTCTTTATAAAAGTAATCAAAGTAGCATTTTTAACCAAAAGGCAAAGTAGATATAGTTGTATTGTTACTTTGACAAGTATTTGATCTATACCGAACTTTCAAATGCAAGTTTCTATTGAAACAGAAAAGTTCAATTCATTTTATTAAATTCATTAGGAGTAGATGTCGGGGAAAATGGCAGCCCCTTATATAAGACTTTTATACTGTTCTCTGAAATATGTTCATCTGAGATATTGATTACAGTTTCAGTCTGTTCCTGCCCTTTGTATATGGGCGATCTAGGCGCCTTCCCTCTCCGGGTAGATCTCTTGCTCCTCTTCACTCTCTTTTGCTCAACTATGTGTTTCCCTTCTGGGTGCTAAAAAAGTACTGGAAGTGCTCCTCATCCTCACTAATAGTAGTGATGAAGGAAACTTTCCTAGAGTTCTTTCAAAATGAATTAGGAATTGTAGTTGAGCAATTTGTGCGTATGTGCTATGCATAGATCTTGCCTTCTTTATAGTCTTTTTCTTTTTTTTTAATTTTGAGTTTTACTTGTTTTAAATTCCTCATGAATGTTTCCATTTCTGCTTTAATATTAAATACCAGTTCTTTCTTCTTGGTATCATCACTGCATCTTGTATCTTCCTCAATTTGAGCTTGAACAGTCTGAATGTCTTTTTTAGAGTCCTCTATTAAAATCAGCGTCAGATCAAAGAAGCATTTGTTCAGAATTGCTTCCCATGTATCTAAACTAGTTGATAGTGTGATTTACTAATTTATTGATATTAATCTCACCAGTATGAAGCTTGTTTGTTACTCTCCCTGAGGAAGGCTCACGCCAAAACGTGTAGAAGAAATGCGATAATATAGGATTCTTAATTAATAAGAGCGATGGTCATGGTTACTAACGTAACCTCCGTTCCCTGATAGAGGAAATGAGACGTTGTGTCGATGTAGTGACACTGGGGGTTGCTACTTGGAGCCCCAGACATCTCTGATCTTTGAGAAAATGGCAATGAAAATTGGCGAGTGGAATTTGCATGCCACTCCCCCGGACATACAGGTATATATGGAGCTGGAATGCAAACACTCATTCAGGTTTTGCACTGAGGAGCCGAGACAAGGTCTCGTCCATTTCAGCGGGTAGTTCAGTGTTGTGGCAGGAAGGACACAAAGTCTCGTTCTCTCCATCAGGGAACGGAGGTTACATTCGTAATAGCTCGACGTTGTGTTGATGTAGTGACACTATGGGTCACTATGGAAAATGCCACAACTACTGAACTGTGTTACATGGACTGGCGTTGCGAGATGGGCAGAGCTCATAGCCAGCATACCAGGCATCACGTAACTACCCCAATGCACTCATAGGCATCAAATGGTCCCCTGCAAGTCGGGGACAAGTCGGCTGCTCAAAAAATAAGGACCGGCTGACCCAGCCGTGGCCTCTTCTCTTTTTTTCTCCCCAAAAGGCCATATAAGGTCCACATGGGTGGGGGTTGTCCCTCCAAAGGGAAGATTATCAATGGGATAGCCAGCGCATGTGGGGCACCTACCCCGGTACAGGGCCTAATTGACACATGTACTAATTGAATGTTTCTCCGAAAAACCACAAGCCACAGGACTGAGGAGGAAGGATATCCAGGGTCCACACTTTTATGAACGCGACTGGAAGAAGGAGCGCACCTCTTTGCCTCAAGGGAGGGGAAAGGCACTATACGCAAGTGGTACACCCAGCCAGCTTGTCCAGAGACTTACCTGTTTGAACCTGACACAATACACAGGATGAAACCATTGTAGAACAGTTTCATTCTGTAAAGAACCTCACAAAGGTGTTGGGTGTTGTCCAGCCCGCTGCTCTGCAGATGTCTGCTAAAGAGGCGCCGTTGGTCAGAGCCCAGGAGGCCGCTACACTCCGGGTAGAATGGGAGTGCAGCAGGTCCTGGGTGTGATATGCCATAGCGATGGCGTCAATGACCCAGTGGGCGATCCTCTGTTTGGAGACACCGCTTCCTTTCCACTGCCAACCAAAGCAGACAAAGAGCTGCTCGGAGCTTCTAAAGCTCTGCGTGCAATCCAAGTAGATACGCAAAGCACGTACCAGACAAAGCAGTGGCAAAGCTGGGTCTGCCTCCTCCTGGGGCAGTGCTTGCAGGTTCACTATCTGATCCCTGAATGGAGTTGTGAGAACCTTGGGCACATAGCCCGGTTGGTGTCTCAGGATGACGTGAGAGTAACCCGGACCAAACTTTAGGCACAGTACGCTGACAGAGAACACCTGCAGGTCCCCTACCCTCTTGATGGAGGTGAGCGCCATCAGGAGGGCAGTCTTCAAGGAGAGCACCTTTAACTCAGCTGACCCAGGGGCTCAAATGGAGCTCCCTGTAGGCCCAAAAGGACCACGAAGAGGTCCCGTGGGAACAAGGCACGTTCTGGGGGGGGAGTTTTGGGGAGGTTAACCTCCTGGCGCCTCTCTGGAACCTGATGATCAAGCCGTGCTTCCCCTCCAGACTTCCCTGCAGAAAGGAAAATACTGATCCAACTGCGCATCTCTGGGGGTCTTCACATTAGAAAGAACACCACTTAGCGAACAGACGGCACTTCCATGTGTCTCATGTGCCTTTGCGAAGGCGCAATGTGACAAGGACAGACCGAAGGGGAGGACCTTGTACTGGTATGCCCGGCCCTCGAAAATGAACCAAAGGAAGGGTCTGTGTTGAGGAAGAATCGAGACATGGAAATACGCATCCTTCAGGTCTACCGCCACGAACCAATCCTGATGCCGGATGCTACGATGCGTTTTTGCGTCAGCATCTTGAACGGGAGTCTGTGCAAAGCCCGGTTCAGAATTCTCAGGTCCAATATTGGCTGCAACCCACCGCCTTTTTTGGGTACGATGAAGTAGGGGTGTAAAACTCCATCTCGGCTCTATCGCGTCCTTCTGTAGGAGGGTGGCGATCTCTGCATGCAAGGCAGCGGCATTCTCACCTCTCACCGCAGTGAAGCGGACGGCATTGAACCTGGGCGAGTGCCTGGTGAACTGAATCGCATAGCCACGTCGGACAGTCCTGATCAGCCACCGCAACGTGTTGGGGAGCGCGAGCCATGCCCCAAGCTCTGTGCGACCAAGGGAACAATCGTGTTGGACATGCCAAGTCCAAGGACATCAAAGTACTTAACTGGCACCTTGGGACCGCTCCTGGAACAGCCTGGGATGGGAGAGGAAGATTTTTGTCCTCATAGCCCATGGAGGCCATCATATCGTGGACAGATTTGTGCCACAGCTGGGCCGCCTCCGAGGTGCCGAACATGCTAGATAGAAACGGTGCTGGGAATAGGGCACAAGAATAGGGCCCAGGAAGTGAGGATACTGCTCTTTACTTGAGAAAGTGGGTACTGCAGCCTGTTGAGCATGCGGCGAAATCAAAAGAAGGATTCTCTGCCCGGCCCTCCACCAGGGGAAGGAGTGGTCTTCTTACCAGATTCTGAAATGCAGATTCCGTGATGTGACCTTCGTTGCCTGGAGGGTGAGATCGGTCGCCGAGCGCAGCTCCTGTATTAGTCTTGGGTCAGGACTACCCTCATGCATTTCTTTAAGGGCCTTGGCTTGGTGCACCTGCAGGAGTGCCATGGCATGCAGGGCGGAGGTGGCGCATCCAGCAGTGCTGTAGGCCTTAGCCGCCAATGAGAGTGAGAGATGAATGGCTGGCAGAGTAATTCAGCTCAGTGAAATACAAATACTTCCCGCTCGTCTGAAGTCTGAATGAGTGTTTGCATTCCATCTCCTTATATACCCGTATATCCGGTGGCGTGGCATGAAAAATTCCACTTGCAAATTTTCATTGGCCTTTTTATCAAAGATCAGAGATGTCTGGGGCTCCCAGGAGCGACCCCTAGTGTCACTACATCGACACAACTTCGAGTGAGTGACAGAGGGGGAACCATGGTTATCCAGCTTTTTGTTTTGGATAAATATATGTTGTGCTTGCACCTGCAAAAGATGACACCACAATGCTACGGTGTTTTAAGTGGTTGCCAGTGAGTTACTATTTTTGTTGCTAGGCTGTAACCGGTGGGGGCTAGGGTGTTGCAATATGGTTTCTATGGTGTTCTAGGTGCTTGGCCATTGCTTACAAAGTCTCTATAATATTCTGATCTCCAGATTTGGCTCACATTCTTAAATGTAAGAGATGTTTCACTTGTCTGGCAGGCAACAAAATATAATACCTAGGTTTAGGGGTTTTCAAATACTCTTTACCCTAAGAACGAGCAATAATAAATAATATTGGTGCTTTCCTTAGCAAACCACTATTATATATCACAGTGTCATATTTTAAAAGTGGACAGGTCAGCTATTGCTCAGCCTCACAGGAAAGAACAATTCTCGGTAGAATATTGTGTAAACAGATGTGTGCTTGTATATGAAACATAAGTCCAGTATAAGCACAAACTCACACATTCTGTTCTAGTGTGTGTGAACATGCAGAGAGGGATCTACTTGAGAACAGAAAATAATGATTCTTCCTTCGCACACATACAGTATCAACACAGAAACTTCATGGATGGTGACCCAAACAGACAATCGTTACAGAATTAACCATTAATCCACACACACACACACACACACGTTACAGAATTAACCATTAATCCACACACACACACACACACACACACACACACACACACACACGCACACACACACATGCGTATAAACATCAAAGAACACTTTAGTTTTATGCCCATCATATGATAAACATAATTTCATAAGCAGCCCTTACAAAATTTAGGTTAGCATATCTAAAATTGAACATTGTGTCATCATTTATTCTCCCTCATGATTGTCCAAATCGGTTTGAGTTTCGTCTGTGGAACACAAAAGATGTTAGACAGAAGTTTTTTTTTTAAACAACACTTAAACAGGTTCCATTTGGTAACATTAGTTAACACAAACTATCATTGAACAATACTTTTACAGCATTTATTAATCTTGGTTAATGTTCATTTCAACATATAGTAATTTGTGATGTCGAGTAAAATGTTTAATCGTGATTAATCGCATAATTTTCCATAGATTTAATTGCAGATTTTAAAAGTGTTGAAATTGGACTGTAAATACTGTATACTACTTTTCCTGTCAAAATGCATTTATTTCCTAATTAGGAAAGAAAACAAAACAATTTAATTAAAGAACATAAAACACTTCCCAAAGTGTAAGTGGGAAATTAACTAATTGAAAGAACTAGCATAGGTTGCATATTCATTACAATAGGCATTAAATTACTTAAACTCTCATCTTCCACAATATTAATCTGACAGTAGACTGTGGCTATCTGCTTTTTTACATGAATTATGAAGCCGTGTTCATGATTCACATCAGGGCATGTCTCAAGTAAGACAAAAACATCTCATTCTGTGTTTTAGTGATAGTTAAGACTTGACGTGCATTAAAATGCAGCTTTGAAAAATTATTGATTTCCGTCATAAGTCCCTTCTAGGTTGTATTGTACATTAAATAGCAGTAAGAGCTCCTTTCCCCGTCATTTTATCACTGACAAGGTGGCTATGTCTCATGGAGGCTGTTGCTAAGTAGGATGCATCCTCTCTAGGCAGCCGTATATAGAGCGTCCTCAACTTAGAATTAGCTTTGTTTAACGAGACGGAAACAGAATCAAAGCGAATGCCAGACAGATTTTTTTCTTCGGAGCCAAACGGTTGTGTGATCAGCGAGCTGTGTGTCACAACTGCTTCACCCGACTCTGCAAGAGAGCTTTCTGTTGGATAAGACGGCGCATTCCAGCGGCTTTCTCCTCTCTGCACGCTGTGCAGACTCTGCCCCTGGGCGCTTCAACAGCACTTCTCTCATAAAAGAGTTGATTTCTCAGAATTTTTCTGGTAAAGAGCAACATACACAAGCGGGTGACGAACGTCCTTTTCAGGACGCGTCTTTGCAAAGATGCCCTTCCGCCGCTGTGTAGTTCCTGGATTGGGCTGGTATCTCTCCAGATCCGATGGTCATAGACGCTGCCTCAGGTGCCTGGGTAGAGGGATGGCAGGCAGTCCACGGGTACACAGAGTTCCCTCAGGTGGACAGGGCGGTTGCGGTTGAAGGTACATCAAGCCAGACACTCAAAGAACTGCACCAGGGTAGCCCCGATCCCGACGTTCTGCAGGAACTGCGCTCTGCCACCGACCTCACTCTCAGGGCTACGAAGGTCACAATGCAAGCACTCGGGTGGGCGATGAGTACCCTCGTGGTCCAGGAAAGCCACCTGTGCTGAACTTGGTAGAGACGCGCAACGTTGACAAAGCCCGCTTTCTCAACGCCCCCGTGTCACAGTTCAGTCTCTTCGCGACACCGTCGACGACTTCGCCCAGCAGTTTTTGCTGGTGAGGAAACAGATGGAGGCCATCTCACACATCATGCCATGCCATCGCAGCGCAGGCCGCCCCATCTGCTCGCCGCGGTTGTGCCTCTGCGAGGAAACCACTGGCAGCTCCACCTCAACCTGGGCCCAGCTCTCAGCCCCAGCGTCGAGCGCCCCGCAGGTGGCGTACACCCCCCATCACCAGGACCTCTTCTAGGGCCGGTAAAGCCCCTAAACGCTCCTGAGACGGCGCACCCAGGGAGCCAGACGTTTGCTGCGGTAACCAAATTTTCAATAAAGGAGCAATTCCCTCACTTCCTGGGTCATCAGACCAGAACATGCCGTTCTCATGGCACCCCGGCACAAAAACCTTGCAGTCCCGGCTCCCCGGACGCGGCCATCACGCCTCCGAACCCACGACTGCCCAGCCCAGGCAGGCCAGCGCTGACGAGCCACGAGGCCCCACCTGGTACGTTCAAAACGATTGTACCATTAGTGCCCCTCACACGGAGCTTAGACACATCGCTTCCCAGCCCATCGCGTTGGCTGGACAGGACCATCCGACTCGGCTATGCAATTCAATTCGCCAGGCTCCCACCTTGTTTCACAGTGATATTTGCTCCACTCCGTTGCGCAGCAAAAACGCAAGCACCATACGAGCATTGATTGCCACTCTGCTCCTGATTGCACATGCTTCCATCAAGAGGGTTGGGGACCTGCAAGCGTTCTCTGTCTGCGGCAATTGCTTGGAGTTCGGTCCGGCTGATGCTCAAGTCATCCTAAGACCGCGACCGGTCTACGTGCCCAAGGTTCCTACAACCCCCTTCAGGGAGTAGATCATGAACCTGCAAGCACTGCCCCGGGAGGATGCAGACCCATCCTCTTCGTTGCTGTGTCCGGTACGTGCTTTGCGTATCTACATGGGCCACACGCAGGGCTTTAAATGCTCTGAGCAGCTCTTTGTCTGTTTTGGCGGATGGCAGAAAGGGAATGCCGTCTCCAAACAGAGGTTAGTTCACTGGGTTGTTGACGCTACTCAAGGATGCGATAGAGCCTGTCCCTCAAGTCCAGATGAAGGGTTTCTACAGCCCTTACTTCATCGTTCCCAAAAAATGCGGTGGATTGCGGCCAGTCTTGGACTTGCGAGATCTCAACAGGAATTTACACAGATTCCCATTCAAAATGCTCACGCACATATTTTAACCTGTGTTCAGCATCATGATTGGTTCGCGGCAGTAGAACTGAAGGACGCGTACTTCAACGTCTCCATTATGCCTCGACACCGACCCTTCTCACGGTTTGCGTTCGATGGCCAAGCATATCAGTACAAGGTCCTCCCCTTCGGCCTGTCCCTGTCCCCCTCACATCTTCAAGTTCGCAGAGGCAGCCCTTGCCCTGCTGCGGGAAAGGGGCATCCATATGCTCAATTACCAAGATGACTGGCTCATCCTAGCACACTCTCGAGAGTTACTATGCGCCCACAGGGACCAGGTGCTCGCGCACCTTAGCCGTTTAGGGCTTCAGGTCAACTGGGAAAAAGAGCAAGCTCTCTCCGGTTCAGAGCATCTCCTTTCTCGGTTTGGAGTTAGACTCGGTCTCAATGTCAGCGCGCCTCATGGCAGAGCATGCGCAGTCACAGTGCTTACGTGCCTTGCTAGTTAAGCACGACTTGATTATCAGGTTCCTAAGAGGCGCCCAGAGGTTAAATCCTTCCCGGCCAAGCCAGTTCCCCTCCTGGGATCTCTCAGTGGTCCACTCAGACCTTCAGAGACCCCCCTTCGAGCCACTTGAGTCAGTCGAGCTCAAAGCCCTCTTCTTGAAGACGGCCCTCCTGATTGCACATGCTTCCATCAAGAGGGTTGGGGACCTGCAAGCGTTCTCTGTCAGCGGCAATTGCTTGGAGTTCGGTCCGGCTGATGCTCACGTCATCCTAAGACAGCGACCGGGCTACGTGCCCAAGGTTCCTACGACCCCCTTCAGGGAGTAGATCATGAACCTGCAAGCACTGCAGACCCATCCTCTTCGTTGCTGTGTCCGGTACGTGCTTTGCGTATCTACATGGGCCACACGCAGGGCTTTAAATGCTCTGAGCAGCTCTTTGTCTGTTTTGGCGGACGGCAGAAAGGGAATGCCGTCTCCAAACAGAGGTTAGTTCACTAGGTTGTTGACGCTATTTCCCTAGCCCATCACACCCAGGCCGTGTCCCCCCCCCTTGCGGGTTCGAGCACACTCTACGAGAAGTGTGGCATCCTCGTGGGCACTGGCCCACAGCACCTCCATAGCAGACATCTTCAGAGCAGCGGGCTGGGCAACACCTTTGCTAGGTTCTACAACCTCAGGGTTGAGTCGGTCTCGTCCCGTGTTTTGACAGGTCCGAGCCAGTAGAACTCGGTAATACTGAACAACTGACCAGGTGTTCTGCTTGCAGCTTGAGCCCTTCACAAAGCTGATCCAGTGCGCTTTCTTTCCCAGATGAGCCAGAAAGCTCTTGCTCACTGGATGCTCTTCCTCCCTAGCCCACTGGCCACAGATTCGGCGGAGGAATTCGCCTCCAGACCCACCACGAGTCGAGTGCTCACATGTTTGGGCTTGGGCTCCACAGGCATATTTTCTGCTTCAGGCAACTCCCTGTGATGTATTTTCCACATCACCCCCCGCCGACAGGACCAGTATCTACCACCACACCATGTCCACGGGCAACCCGATATCACGCCGAGGCGTGAAATAGACACGCCGGTCCACTCGCGGATGCGTGTCGGTGTCACGCTTTGCCTCCTCTAGGCGTGTACATGACACGCGCGCGTCTACGTAGAATACCGGCAGGGGGCGATCGTTTCCTCAACGCCAAAAACTCTCCGCGCACCAAAGAGGAAGCGATACCGTTGTCGTCGCGTTGCACGTTCGTGCGGGCAGGATGCCGGCCAATTTCGCCGGTTACTTTCACTTGTGACCATATGTGACAAATAAAGGTTCATTATAGTGCTGCTTTCATGAAGAAATCCTAACGTTGCTGTAGCCTAACGTTGTTATATGTGTGTGTGTGTGTGTGTGTGTGTGTGTGTGTGGGCTGTCGAGTATCTTGTGCTGATGTAAATAAATAAATAAATATATATATATATATATATACATATATATATATATATATATATATATATATATATATATATATATATATATTTATTTAAAAAGTGTATTTATATACAAAAATATATATCCTGCTAACCGGAACTGGAGAACGCGATATATCGCTTCCTCTTTGGTGCGCGGAGAGTTGTTGGCGTTGAGGAAACGATCGCCCCCTGCCGGTATTCTACGTAGACGCGCGCGTGTCATGTACACGCCTAGAGGAGGCAAAGCGTGAAATAGACACGCATCCGCGAGTGGACCGGCGTGTCTATTTCACGCCTCGGCGTGATACCGGGTTGCCACGGGTGGCCTGAATACCCCTGTGTGTATTAGCCACAAGTTACCTCCCACTAGTTTGGGCAGGTCGTGGTCGCCGCAGGGCCTTTTCCCCCTGAAAGAATAGGAATGGGAAAGGACACCTTCCCCAACGCATCTATAGCGTTAAGATAGCCCCGGCTGGCTCCCATGCAAGTCATGTCGCCTGTTTCCGTATGGGTACGGGGAACCTAAGAGTTGTATGAGACACCTTTTATTGGGGGCATTGGATTACATGCACCCGACCCTGCTGCTTCTAGCACGCAACAGCCTGCTTGAACCTGGCTCGACAGCCACATAACACGGGTTAGTGCATGCAATTTTAAAGTGGGACCCCTTGTGTCACTACAATCGACGTCTCGTTCCTTCCATCAGGGAACAGAGGTTACAACAGTAACCATGACGTTTGTTTCCATTGACGCAAAGAATTGTGGGTTGTGAGTGCCAATGAAGGATACACCCACTGCATCCTCCAGATTCCTGTGAAAGAAGGTCGCATTCTAACACTGCATTCGGTGTGTCCTACTCGCTTTTCTGAAAGAAACCACCTCTGTAATGTTTTTTTTAAATTAACTAACATTAACAAAGATTAATAAATGCTGTACAAATAGATATTGTTCATTGTTAGTTCATGATGCCCAGTGCAACTATTGTGAACGAATGGAACTTATTTGTAAAGAATTGTAATTTGTTTCCATGAAAATTCTATTTATTAATATAAATAATTGCTAGTCTCAAGGGAAATAAATTATAATTAATAATGATATATTCTGAATTTCTTGCTAAAAGCAAAGAAAATAACATTAATCATTATACCTTAATTATAATAGTAATTATTATAATTAATTAATTATTATTTTTGCCATAATTATGCAGCGTTAATAGACAGTGCTGCCCAATGCTCGTGAAATTCTTATGAATACTCAATGTTGGGCACTACAACTAAAGTCTGCTTTATATCAAGGTAGATATATGGGTCAAGAGCACTACTTTAAGGGTTTATAATAATACAAATAATTATAATGAACTGATCATATGAGTTAAAATATAATTGCCATGGTTATGTTTACTCACCAGTAATGGAAAAGTGCACACAGAGAAAAGAAGACAGAAGCACATGTAAAACTAGATTTAAAGCGCGAGACACAACAGAATGAAAAGCACAGGAAGCTAAATAAATAATCTATACTGAAAAACATAACAATAATCTGAGATCTGAATGAAGATGGGCAGGTGAAAGAGCATTTTAACTGGTTTTATTGTGTATAGATCAATTAAATATTTTTTTTAGTAATTGAGTGAATATAATGGGCATACAAAACATTTCCAAGGCTCTCACACTAATTAAAACATACAAGTGTACAATATTAGATTTATAAGATAACATAACATCATGTAATAACAGCCTTAGTATGTAATGTACAACATACTAAAAATATTTTATTGCTTTTAAGCCAGGTGTTATATCAGTGGGTAAATGCACAATCACATGAGAGTGTTGCTGATTAAAATGAATGAGAGCTTTAATTCAGATATATACAGAAAGAGACAGAACAGTTTAATAGAAAAGCTTTCTTACCTCTCTTTGTACACCAATCACATAGAATGTTTTCCCTTCAAACTTAAATTTGCTGACATCTGCCCTGCATGAATGACATATTTCAACTGTCATTCAAAATTATCAATGATCCTTACACTACATAATAGATCCATTATGTTATTTTGAAAGATACTTTGATATTGTTTGAGACAGACTGTGTAATCTGCTCTGTTTTAGATTTATCTACCTTTAAATGTCATGTTAAAAGGAACTGAGGTTGGTTACTTTACATGTCAATCAGACGGTTCTTGATCAGACAAATGTGCAGCAGACTTTATTCTAATGGTCAAAGGTTTGGCTACATGAGACTAGACTGAATAGGGTGATGGAGATGAGGAAAATTTAAGCTAAGGATAAGAAGTTCCATAGAGTTACCATTTTAAAAGGTGGATCCGCTTATTTCCCTGAAAAACCACAAACCCTCTTCCAGTGAATCCCAGGAATGCTGTGGATCCTGTGAAATCCTATAAGGAATTACAGCAAACCACAACTTTCAGTAAACCACAACTGCTTAATATTCAGAGCATAAATGTTAAAATTTCTAAGTAATGATTTTAAAAAAAAGGGGCGAAAGCTTTGAGAATATCTGAGTTATGTTTCAGTATGAGAGAACACTTATCTCTGAAATTACTCGATAATTACCCTCCATATCACTGCACTGGTTTCTACCAAACAAAGAGTCAACTAAAGCACATTACAACGATATCGGGCAGAAGAGGCTACAATGAACAGTGCAAAAATGTCAAGGTTAAAGCAATGTGTGAGAACTATACAGTATCTATTACAAGTCCAGCAGAATGACATTTGCACCTTGCAGGGATGTGGATCGACTCCATACGTGTCCAAAGTGTGCGCCCTCTGAAGAAGGTTTAACTCTGCGAGTGCAGGACACTGTCCCCTACAGAAATAAACAACAAGCTCTTGTAATCTAAAAACTCTCTTTGTTTTTAATCTCACTTTGAGAGCAACAACGTAATACTTTAGTTGTTAAATATACTGTTCAACTAGATTTGGTTGTTTAATGGGAGCTAAATGTTTTCTCTCACCTCAGCTCATTCTGATGGATCTCCATGATCTTGCGTTCCAGTTTGAGGGACTGTTTGGGGAAAAGCTTGAAGTCACTGATGTAGTCTGCAGGATGTTCCTCAGGATCATAATCTCCAAGCTCAGCTAAAACAAGACAGACACCCTTAATGAAAATTTTCACCCAAAATTCAAACGTATGTTACTAATAGTAGTTAAATGACTTGTTTGATACATTCCAAGTCTTCTGAAGACGTAGGATAGGTTTGTGTGAAGATTTGAGAGCTACGGCGAAGATTTTCAGTGAATAATTATTTACATTTCAAACTTTTCCTCATGCAAATTTATAGAATGGCTACAGAAGACTTGGAATATAGTTCACAAGTCACATGCACTACTTTTATGATGGTTTTAAGGTGCTTTTTTTTGCCCTGGTCACTGTATGCTTTGTTGTATGGAAAAGAGAAGCTTGGAGATTCTTCTAATCTTCTCTTTTTGTGTTTATAAGAAGAAAGAATGTCAAAAACATTTGAAATTATATGAAGGAGAGTCTATGATGACAGAATTCCCTCTAGAACTCAGAAAAGCAATGTGAAAATATGAAAGAGCTGACAGGATGTATGGAGTCTGTAATCTGTGTACAAAAACACATAAGATTATTCACTCATTTGATCTTTATATTCATCAGAAAATGACCTTATGTTTCTTTTGAGAGTAGGGAACATCTAACAAATATTTAGAAATATGACTATTAATTAGTTTACAAAATGCCTCGGGAACACTGCATTCTCAATATTGTGAAACTGCTGTCAACTAATGCTCAAATATATTTTTGGTACCTTACAAAATGAAATGAAATGTGTGAATGTGTTGTCTCAAAATAAGGTTGTAGACTCACCCTGTACTATACAGGCTCCAAGATACGCAGCATCAGCAAATGGACATAACAGCCTACCATGGTACACATCTCTCTTCAGCTGTAGATACAACAGGTACCTGACCAGACAGACAGACGGAGAAACAACAATAAAGGAGACATTTGAAAACACAGCTGATGTTAGTTTCAAATGGAAAATTTATAGTGATTCCATTTCAATGGGTACACCCAATGAATTTTTAAATATGGCCCATATCAGACACCTGTTTAAAAAAGTGACACTCCTAAACTGACTATTTCACATATGTAAAAAAAAATTTTTTTAAACATACCCGTTAATCATATTGTCAGCAAATATCATAATATCACTTAATATTATTTAACTTTTTTTTCTTGAAATTATTAAATTTGGACATCAAACATTAATTCTATTCATTAGAATTCACATTTTAACCACTATTGTCACCGTTCAAAGCAGATGTTGCAACAAAGTAAACAAACATGGTATATTTGACACTTTCCGTGTAATATGTTATGTTGTGCAATAAATTATAAAATGAGTTCAGGCATGAATCTCTGGATGGTGCAAATTGATAGGTTTTTGAACTTATCTTTTAGACAATCAGCTCGTTCACATATGATATGTCAAGCAAATCGGCTTATATGGTGTAATTTTGTACTCTTTCTTTGCCTAACATTAAAATTTGCTCAGTTCGCAAGTAAGCCGGTTTCTCTGCAGTGAGCTGTGAGTTTTCTCTGAAACTCTCCTCCTCCCCAGCTCCCCAGGTCTGTATTTGTATTTATGTCTAATTGTGTAGCAGCCTGTCATACGTGCTTGATGCAGCATGTCTTGTGTTTTTCTAATTGTGCAGCAGCATGTCCACATGCTTTACTCAGTATGTCTGCGCATGTTCTAGCAGTAGCAAGTCTCAGTACTTGTACTGCTGCAGCAGCAGTCCGCCAAGACCAATATCCTATCAATATGTTGTACTAGGGGTGGGCGAAATGACCAAAACCTTATATCACGACATGAGTATTTTTATATCACGATAGTAATATATATCAGGATATAGCACATTTATTTATTTATTTTGGAAAATCAATATAAATTGTTTTATATATTAAATAACCATATTGTACCTGTTTTAATAACTTCTCTTCTTTTTTTTTACTTGTTTGGAAGTCATCTCGTTCTGTTGAGATTCAAAAATTATTGAACAGTGCAAGTGATCCAGCTCTGCACTGTCTTCTGAACATGCGCACTCTTACATGCTTTAGTGATAATGCCTGTAACATCATGCACAAAAAAAAACACAGATGAGAGTGTCAGATGAGAAGCGCATTAAGCGTGAACGAAATGCCAAATGCGAGATGAATGTAATTGAATTTGCTTTGGCAGCCAGCGAAAAAAAATGTCATGCCATAAAAACTGTTCATGTTTCTTAAATTCTCACAGTCTCACGTGCAGCCCTGCCCACAGAGAGATAAGCCTGTGCGAACATGAATATTTTCATATCGCAAAAAACGTGATATAGCAAAATCTCTATCAATTCACACTTCATATCGTCGCCATGAAATACAATATATCGTCATATCGCCTGGCCCAATGTTGCACCCATATTAACATGCTACATCTTACTGAAAGTTGTCATGACTGAATTATAGATTGATTCAAGGGTAAATAAAGCATGCAATGACAGCGAATGTTCTGTTAGATTACATTAAAAAGAAATGCATGAAACCTGACTGTTCCTCCTGAAGTTATGTTGAAATTGAAGTGACCCGGATCAGGAATGATAATGTCAAATTCTGTGTGGTTTTGCAAGTGTAGGCACAAACACTTCAGTGAAAATGGTAAAATGTCTGCAGGTAAAAATGTCGATCAGATTGCCTATATTCACTGGACTGCTAGCTTTGCTCCATTACACCAACATTTTACTTAGGAATTTTAGATTTTGAGCAGCAGCTACTACAGCATTAATGCTTATACATACACCTCATAAAGGGTAACTGAATTGATAATGACACTTAAGAGTGATTGGTTTTAGTTATGTTGGTGCAACAGAGAGAGAGCGTTTACAGGCAGCGGTCCATCATATGTGTGTGTTTGTGTCTTTTCGTTTAAGTTCTTTATTAAAAATATTGTTTATATCATCAAGCCGGTTGATTTTTTATTTGTTTTTACTTAATTCAATTTTAATAAAACTTTATTCACGCAACACATGGCATCTGAAAACACATACACAAATTTGACTATTGTCTTTAAATGTTTTGGGTTTTATTTCACTGTTACACTTGTTGTGTTCCCGGTCAAAAATGACTGGCCAGGGAGTAAAGACACTGACTACCACCCCTGGAGTCGCAAGTTCGATTGCAGGGTGTGCTGAGTGACTCTAGCCAGGTCTCCTAAGCAACCAAATTGGCCCAGTTGCTAGGGAGGGAAGAGTTGAATGGGGTAACCACCTCGTGGTCACTACAACTTGATTCTCGCTCTCGGTGGAGCATGTGGGGAGTTGTGCGTGGTTGCTGCGGAGAATAGTGTGCGGGACACTATTTGAGGAACACTCACTATTTGTTGTATACTCTTTGAGGAATGTTTCAAGGTCTACTTATCATATTAAGTTGTGTTTGGGCTTGTTTGAGTCAGAATAGTCACGATATGTCATTGTCTATGTTATATGTATGTTTCAGGAAGTAATAAGGAAAAACGTGACAAAAAGACACTCCTGTTTATTATATTCAATGAATCCTTCTATCAATAAAAATATATTTAAAAAATATGTACAAAAAGGGAGTCCAGAACCATAATTACTAAAAAAGAAGTTGATAAAAAGATCTAATGCAATATCTTGGGTCTTGTGATAATATATGCAATATGAGAGATTGTATACGTTTGTAAGACAAGGAACGTGTAGTAATAAAGAAAGAAAAGAATAAAAACGGGGTACATTTTTATTTTATTTTTGTTACGCATTTGTATCTGCCTATGTGTACTTGCATAGTGTGTTTCTGACCTCACAGTTTGTACAACACTGCACTCAAATTCAAACTTTCAATTAAATATTAAAGAGCAAGAGTGGTAGAGAAAGATACATAGTTGTTTTATATGTCAAAGTGAGCTTTAACAGAATAAAATCTAGAATGCAGCAGAAAATAGCGCAAACAGGCACATTAATGCATCTTTCGTCCATCTCAAACCATTCCTTCCTGTTTCACAGGATGTAACCCATTTAACCCATATAACTTTGACAATCTGGACTCCAAATACACACACACACACACACACACACACACATGGATACATGCCTTGCACTCTCTCAAGCTCTTGTCCAACCACAGGATCTCCCTTTTCAATGCACTGAGAAAGCATGGACGATACAGAGAGACAGAAACCTTTATCTTCACAGTTCAGATGGTGCACATGCACAAAGCATCATGTTGTGTAAGCAGTACTAATGACTTAGTCACACTAAGTGGGCAAGTGTGGATCTGAGTGCGTGTTTATTTATTTATCAAAGCTTGTTTTTGGAAAAATGTGCTTTGATAATATTAGAGGAAGATATGACGCAAAGTTTGTTCAGAATTTTTTGTGTTTGCTTCCTTTTGGGGAAAAAAATATCTTTAACATAAAATTTCAAAGAGTAAACTAGTTATATTAATTTATGTGTAAATAAAGATGTCCAAGATGATAAAAAGAAAAATCTATTATAATAATGTTAGTTCCAATGGAACCCCCAAACTGCAAGATGAAAAAATAAATCATTAGGTGATTATTTTTTTTCTTTGTATCTTAAGAGTCCATTTCATAAAAAAAAATTCTTATCAAAAAAACTAAATAATATAAAAACAAATCCATTAAAGGGTTAGATCACCCAAAAATGAAAATGATCCCATAACGTACTCACCTTCAAGCCATACTAAGTGTATATAACACCTATATACTATAATCTTCTGGTAACAGCCGTCCATTTGTTCACGGTCTTCTGTCCTCTGTGCATTTTTCGCTTCTCACTGGAGCTTACACTATGCCTATGTCATACAACACAATTCGACTCTCTCGTGAATGGGCGGACGGCCATTACCAGAAGCCAGTGATTATAGTTGATAAAGTTATAAATATGGATATTTTTCTTACAAAAGCACATAGCTTCGCATCAGAAGGCCTTTATTAACCCCCTGGAGCCGAATGGATTACTTTTTTGATGGATGTGCATTTATGGGCTTCAAAATCTAAGGTACCATTCATTCCCATTATAAAGCTTGGAAGAGCTTGGATATTTTGTAATATAACTCCGATTGGGTTTGGCTGAAAAAAGACAGTAATATACATCTAGGATGGCTTGACGGCGAGTAATTTATGGTATAATTTTCATTATTGGATGAACTAACTCTAAATAACGAAATAAATTCATTCTTGGCATTAAAAAAAAAGCAGAAAAATCTAATAAAAAATTGCAGATGAAAAGAAATGCGGACAAAAAACATTTGTTGAGATTTTTAGGGCCCGAGCACCGAGGACCCTATTGAATCTGCTCCATTTATTATCATTCCATATTCTTTTTTCCAAAGTGAATCGCATTTTTGAGGGTCTAAACATCCTCGAAAGATCATGAAACTTTGCACACAGCTCAAAAGTGGCGAAAATGTACATCTGATACAGGTTTTAGAATTAAGGGTTGCAAAATGGCTCAATAGCGCCAACTATAAAATGTCAACAAAGCAACCCTTGTGCCACGTTTCACTTACACATAAGAAAATTGGTAGGCATATGTAACATGTCAACACGTACAAAAAAGTCTCTGAGAGCCATATCCTAAACCCAACAGTAAGTCAGCCATTTTTATATTTCTCTTAAATTTTTTGCTCAGTTTTTGCCATTTCCAAGCCTCGTACTTTAACAAACTCCTCCTAGAGATTAAATCTGATCAACAACATCATATTCAGTCAGTCTAATCTAAGGGCCTTTGCGATACTAAATTACGAAGCTTTTGAGTTTTCTTTGAATGGCGTGTCCGTGGCTGCCTGGCATAGTTCGATGTTTCGCCATGAAACAGGAAGCTGTTGTAACTCAAACTTACAATGTCCAATCTGCCCAAAACTTCACATGTTTGATAACAGTCCCGGCCTGAATACACCTACATGCCAATATTAAGTTATAGTTATAGCGCCACCTACTGGCAACAGGAAGTGGCATGTTTTAATGAATAGTTATATAAGTCGTATTTGTTGTGAATTAATAGGAGTCAGGCCTACTAAACTGCCTAAGAAAAACATGTTGTCTTGTTTATCTGGTATGATATAAGATTGTGTCAGGCTATATGTCAGTATCATTATTCTAATGTTATTTCCGTATCTTTGATCAAATTTGTTGTGAAATAAAGTCTTTACCTCCTTAACTCTCCTGTCCTCTCAAAATTACATACAAATACATGACCTGAAGAATGAAATACATCATAACATAAAAAGTGCTACAAAAATTGAATGCCATTCCCCTGGCACAGAAGCCCCAACGTGCACCAGGGTGCGAGGGCCCGTTCATCGCTGCTTGCAGCTTTAATTTAATATAATTTTTTCCAGAAAAAAAAAAAAAAAAAAGGAAATAGGGTCAGGAAAGCCTATTGAGACACACAAAAAAATTACTTTCTGGAAAAAAAAAAAACACTTATTTTTAAAATGCATTTTTTACAAATATGAATTTCTTTAATTTTTTGAAACAAGCATTTTATCATTGTAACAAAGCAGGAGAACATTTAGAATGAAGAAAGCACACAAAAAACACAGTTAGATGATTGTAGTGGCCATTTGAACACCTGCCTTGCACTGTGCAACAGAGTTTTAGTGCTAGCCAACATGTCCAGGAATGACAACTTTTGCCAGATAAATTGGAAAAAAATCAGCGCATCTCATCTCTAAGCATTTAAAGCTCTGTTAATTCAGGTATTACACTAAATTAATTTGAATCCTGCTCATATCATATCATGTTTGTGCTGAGATTAAATGCAAGTATAATTAAGAGAAACGGTTCACATTTTAAGCGCTTTCTTTCTTCTTTTACTTTTTGCGCTATATCATAATAAACAGGCATAGGACTAATGATCAATGTGTCATTATACCAGAGTTTCTCCTGTGAAATCCAAACACAAGTGGTCAAAAAAGAATAATATGACCAGTTATGACGGTGAAGTGTCTCACTTGTCCACAATGTGAATTTTTGATGGTACGAATATTGTCTGATAAAAAAAAATGACGATTTTACGATTTTTACGATTATCTGCAAATGTACCTATTATGCTACTATAAAACCCTACATAAACATATCACAACTTAAGTTTTATTGCAGCATTCATTAGGACATGCAGTTAACATATATATATATATATATATATATATATATATATATATATATATATATTCCTAATTCTAAGTTGAAAAAAAGTAGGTAAAGTACTTGTAAAGTAGGTGCAATTTTCTGCCCTCTGACACCAAAGCGTACTGTACCTTTTCAACAAAAAAGTACATACACTACCGTTCAAAAGTTTGGGGTCACATTGAAATGTCCTTATTTTTGAAGGAAAAGCACTGTACTTTTCAATGAAGACAACTTTAAACTAGTCTTAACTTTGAAGAAATACACTCTATACATTGCTAATGTGGTAAATGACTATTCTAGCTGCAAATGTCTGGTTTTTGGTGCAATATGTACATAGGTGTATAGAGGCCCATTTCCAGCAACTATCACTCCAGTGTTCTAATGGTACAATGTGTTTGCTCATTGGCTCAGAAGGCTAATTGATGATTAGAAAACCCTTGTGCAATCATGTTCACACATCTGAAAACAGTTTAGGTCGTTACAGAAGCTACAAAACTGACCTTCCTTTGAGCAGATTGAGTTTCTGGAGCATCACATTTGTGGGGTCAATTAAACGCTCAAAATGGCCAGAAAAAGAGAACTTTCATCTGAAACTCGACAGTCTATTCTTGTCCTTAGAAATGAAGGCTATTCCATGCGAGACATTGCTAAGAAATTGAAGATTTCCTACAACGGTGTGTACTACTCCCTTCAGAGGACAGCACAAACAGGCTCTAACCAGAGTAGAAAAAGAAGTGGGAGGCCGCGTTGCACAACTGAGCAAGAAGATAAGTACATTAGAGTCTCTAGTTTGAGAAACAGACGCCTCACAGGTCCCCAACTGGCATCTTCATTAAATAGTACCCGCAAAACACCAGAGTCAACATGTACAGTGAAGAGGCGGCTGCGGGATTCTGGGCTTCAGGGCAGAGTGGCAAAGAAAAAGCCATATCAGAGACTGGCCAATAAAAGAAAAAGATTAAGATGGGCAAAAGAACACAGACATTGGACAGAGGAAGACTGGAAAAAAGTGTTGTGGACAGATGAATCCAAGTTTGAGGTGTTTGGATCACAAAGAAGAACGTTTGTGAGACGCAGAACAAATGAAAAGATGCTGGAAGAATGCCTGACGCCATCTGTTAAGCATGGTGGAGGTAATATAATGGTCTGGGGTTGCTTTGGTGCTAGTAAGGTGGGAGATTTGTACAGGGTAAAAGGGATTCTGAATAAGGAAGGCTATCACTCCATTTTGCAACGCCATGCCATACCCAGTGGACAGCGCTTGATTGGAGCCAATTTCATCCTACAACAGGACAATGACCCTAAACACACCTCCAAATTGTGCAAGAACTATTTAGAGCAGAAGCAGGCAGCTGGTATTCTATCGGTAATGGAGTGGCCAGCGCAGTCACCAGATCTGAACCCCATTGAGCTGTTGTGGGAGCAGCTTGACCGTATGGTACGCAAGAAGTGCCCATCCAACCAATCCAACTTGTGGGAGCTGCTTCTGGAAGCGTGGGGTGCAATTTCTCCAGATTACCTCAACAAATTAACAGCTAGAATGCCAAAGGTCTGCAATGCTGTAATTGCTGCAAATGGAGGATTCTTTGACGAAAGCAAAGTTTGATGTAAAAAAAATCTTATTTCAAATACAAATCATTATTTCTAACCTTGTCAATGTCTTGACTCTATTTTCTATTCATTTCACAACGTATGGTGGTGAATAAGTGTGACTTTTCAGGAAAACACAAAATTGTTTGGGTGACCCCAAACTTTTGAACGGTAGTGTATACCCTTTCAATAAATACAAATACAATTAATTATAAATAAAAAATAAATATCCAAAAACAACTATAACTTAAACCATATGTTTAAAACAAAATGGTGTCATGCTAGGAGAACCTTCTTTCTTTATTTGGTAATCTAACGATCAGCCAGATAATCACAGCACTTCTATGCTCACTGAAATCTTATTCAAGTAGAAAAATCTATCTGGAAGCATCGCATTCACAATATAAAGCTGAACCCCTCCTCTTTTAATTTTAAAACATACAACTCTTCGGATTTACAGTTTCAATTCAGTGTACACTAGTACACTACATATAATATTTGCTGTGTTTGTAAAATTATTACTTTCATCTTGGCAAGAATCTGTGGATGGTGATCCCTCAGGTGCTGGAACATATTAAATGTGTTCACCGCTTTTGCTGACAATTTTCGTCTGCACGTTTTGCATACTGGAAACCAGTCTTCAACAACTCCTGTGTTATTTTTTAGATAGACAAAATGCTTCTAAATAGCTGATTTAATTAGCTTCTTCGGTGGATACAACTCCAGGAGATCGCGTTGTTCCGCCATGTTTTCATTTTGAGAGTAACATGTGCGTTGAATGTTGACGTTCTGCACGCGCCCACCTTACCTAGACAATCACCTGTGAACTCTGTTACCATAGTAACAGCCTCGCATAACAGCCAGGCAGAAGGCAGGACACACTCGCTGCACAAGAAGTTAGACCCACACTAAAAGACTCATTTTCAGTAATTAAAAAAAAAAAGACAACATGGTTGTTTTTTCCGGTTTTTAAACATAGCTTCCAAATTCTTACGGTTTAATAAAAACCATGACAATTTTAATCGCGGTTAATTGTGAAATCGGGTAATCACGACATTCCTACACAATGCAAATTTGCATTTTCTGACATTTCCAGCTAACGGAAACCCTGCTGCACACAGTCTCCAAGGTTCTGTCACATAGTCTCTTCATAATAGTGCGTTTGATAGTGCACTAGCCACTGCAGAAGAGCAGAAGATGTTGGATTACCTGCAGGTACAATGTCATTAGACCATTTAATCCCAGCAAACGGGGTGAAAGGGGTCAAAAAGAAGTTGTTGATGTAAATACACAGAGTTGTCAAGTTTTTTAGCCTATGTAAGGTGCATTTTAATTACCATAAAAGCACGGCAAGTCTTAACTTTCACCAAAATGCAGAATTAAGACTTTTTTGTCATGAGATTTTCATGTGGAGTTCAAAGTCCTGACAGGAAATCATGAATTAATACTGTGGAGAATGGTTTGCAATGAAAATGCAACCTATGTGGGGACTAGTTCTTTCAATTAGTCAAACTCCCATTTAGACTTTAGGAAACATTTAATGTTACTTGAATTGGTGCTATTTTAGTCGATTTCTATATTTATACTGTGGAAGGCTTTGTTTAGAAAATGTTAATAAAGCATTATATTAAAAAATATTGTTTTGTTTGTTATTTTATTTTTTATTTATTTTCATTTATTTCATTTTTTGCTATTTTACTAAGAGGAAAATAAATGCATTGTGACAGGAACAGGAACACAACATTTTTCTCAGAAACAGTTGACAATATTGGGAACAAAACAAAAGCAGTTTTTCGGAGACACCTTATTTACACCCTGAGATATATAATGTCAAATAAGAAAAATAAGAAAGTCTACTTTTCAGCAGTTTCTTAGGCTGAGAGTCTCAGAATGTATCTGTGGCAGTGCGGAGGGCGGGGCCGGGTTGTGATTATACACACCCGGTCCTTTATCAGGCTAATTAAGCCTCCGAGAGGGATAAAGACCAATGGCAGACGGTGGTGCGACGAGAGAGAGATAATTTGTGGACATGTCCGTCATGTGTGTGTTTTGTCTTTTGTTTAAGTTTGCCATTAAAATATTATTTATATCGTCAAGCCGGTTCTCACCTCCTCCTTTCCATTGAACTACGTTACAGTATCATATTCTATATCATTAATCTTTTTAATTAAATTTAAGTTATAAGCCTATAATTTTGGGTATGCCACTGAAACAGGAAATCATAAAGCTTTAATGTTTCATTGGTTTATTTTGGATATACACATACATGACAACTTACTCTATGTACACATACATGACAACTTACTCTATGGACATCTTCCAAAATGTAAACCATTTTATGAATACTAGGGTGAATTTCACTAAAGCACGTTTGTTTGGTCAAATTTTACCCTAAAATGCATTATAGTGAGAATTGGGGTGAACACGTGCTTAATTTTCATAAAAAGAATTCTAGAACACATGGAAAAAAAGGTAAAAATAGGATTCATATGCTCTTTCTTGCTTTTGATTTTAGGGTGAAATATGACCCGAACATGTTCTTGACAGGTTTTGTGAGATTCACATGAGCCGCAAACACACTGTTAAATAAAACTGGAGCGATCTGCCCTGGAGGCATTTTTAAAATGCAAATCTCTCCCAGAGACTCCTCAATCTCAAATACTTTCAGAGCTGTTTTACAGTGATGGACCATGGTTGTTCTAACGTTATTCTGCTGTCAATTTTACATTGGATCAGAAGCATGTTACCTTGTCAACTCTTCTTTGATCTTGATTGGCTCCTGAGGGTAGAACTTCACCCTGAAGCACATAGTATATGGCTGATGACCTGAAAACAACACACACCAACAGTCAGATGGAAAGAGAGGGAGACGGCTTGAACGTAAGCCCGTAAATATGAGACAGATTATGCAGACAACTGTAACCGAGGGCATGAGTGAAGCTAAAGTGATTATAATCATGCATGAGGTAAGGGAACCCCCTCTGGTGAGGAATCAAATGAAGTCTTCAAAGATAAGCTAAATGAGTCTGTGGAGAACAGAGCCCAGAGGAAAAAACTTTCTACTTAGGAGTTCTTTGCACCATAAACATGAAAATAACTTAACCATTCAGACACATCAGCACATGATTGTTTTTCAGCACACATATACCTATTCCTATAATTACTAGGGCTGTCAACTGATTACAATTTTTTATCAAATGAATGCCATAAAATGCAGATTAATTAATCTAAATTATCGCATGTATCAATATTTTCTGAGAAAGGCCCCCATATAAAGATAATTCAATATAAATAATACACAATAATTAATAATAATGTTAAATATAATATGTAAGGTCTATAATAAATATAATAATTCAGATATTCAGATTGAGGCTGAATTGCAGGAAGGGAATGCCACTTGAAGTGTCGTTCCAAATGAAAGTAAATTTGTCTTTTCACGAAATTTGGCCATTCCACAAGACTGTTGGCGAAGGGTACATTCATACAGTAATGCCATGATCCTTTCAGAGTAGTCACTTAAAGAGTTCCACCAATCGGAGTGAGTAGGGAATAAGGATGCTCACTTTCAATTGGAAATTGCATTATTGTTTCAGACAAGTAAAGCATGAGTTAGACAAAAATGTGGCTTTGGAAGTCAATCTGTTGTTTGTTTTATTCTCATATCATTCAACAAGCCTGTAGTCAACAGCAATTAATTTTACAACTGAGTTCTCCAGCCTGTCCTGTTCCAATCTGTGTTTCAGTTTTTAATTGTTGTTCTGTGTACATTTGCGTCGGACAGACCATTTACAACACTGGTTTCCTGCATCATAAATTATGCCTTTGTAGGATGCTGTGTCAATTTAAAATAGTTGAAACTTTGAAAATGGCTTCTCAAGATGTAGTGCTTCGTCCAGCTATCGGCTCTTGTGGCCATGCTACTTTTGAGGTTTGTTGAGGACCTTGCTGACGCGGCACAGAAATACACATTTAGTACTTTTAAAATCTGTGATTAATCACTATTAACTATGAACAATTATGCAATTCATAAAATATTAATCGACTGACAGCACAATTTTTTATATAATGAATATATAAAATAAATCAACAGATCTAGTAATCACTACTACAATATTTGCAAAAAAGATGTGCATTGAGAATGTGCACATGCGCACAGCTGCAATTCCAGCCTTAGCTACATTTTTGAAAGACAAACATTTTACCTCCTGTCACACCACACCTCTCCTTTACATGACATACAAGTTATCAACCAAGGGGTCATGACATGAGGAATATAATTTTCCTTGATCTTTTGACATATAGTGGACAAGTGGCCATTGTACTATAAAAACATATTGTAAGTTTCAGAATTCAAAACTTCCTACTCACTGCAAAGAGAGCAGTTGTTGAAACCAAGCTGCCAAAATGACTCGTACTCTAATTCTTCCACATTGTGATGTCACTCTGTGGTATATATTTGCATCTGAATGCCTCCACAACAACACATCCATGCCTAGTAGTGGTGAGAAATGAGATGGCAAGTAGAGAGAGCAGATCAGTCAAGATCAGAGAGCCAATCATAACAGATTGTATGTACAGTCCAGTTGTAAAGGAGAAGCAGCACCAAAACCTGAACATTTTTGACAGAGTGTCAGAGTGTGAGGGTGGGAAATGATCATGTTTTACAAATACAAGTAAACTCAGCAAAAAAAAAAGAAATCCTCTCACATTCAACAGCTTTTATTTTCAGCAAATATAATGTGTAAATATTTGTATGAACATAAAAAGATTCAACAACTAAGACATAAACTGAACAAGTTTCACTTGACATGTGACTAACAGAAATTGAATAATGTGTCCTGGGGGGGTGCCTTACAACAGGCCTACAAGGTCTCAGTCCAGCCTCTCTCAGCCTTTTGCAGACAGTTTGATGGAGGGATTGTGTGTTCCTGGTGTAACTCGGGCAGTTGTTGTTGCTATCCTGTTCCTGTCCCGCAGGTGTGATATTCGGATGTACAGATCCTGTGCAGGTGTTGATATACATGGTCTGCCACCGCGAGGAGGATCAGCTGTCCTTCCTGTCTCCCTGTAGCGCTGTCTTAGGTGTCTCACAATATGGACATTGTAATGTATATTGCCCTGACCACATCTGCAGTCCTCCTGGGCATCTTTCTTTTGGTATTTTTCAGAGTCAGAAGAAAGGTCTCTTTAGTGTTTTAAGTTAATTGTCTACTGTCTGTAAGCTGTAAGTGTCTTAATGACCGTTCCACAGGTGCATGTTCATTAATTGTTTATGGATCATTGAACAAGCATGGAAAACATTGTTTAAACCCTTTATAATAAAATGTATAAAAAAAACCTATGTAGAGTTATTTGGATTTTTACTAAATAATATTTAAAATACAGTGTCCTGAAAAAGGGATGTTTCTTTTTTTAAGTTACCCTTCTGTCACTCACTCAAAGTTGTGTCGACGTAGTGACACTATTGGTCGCTCTTGAGAGCCCCGAAAACCTCCCATTCTTGATGCAGGCCCGACTGGCGAAGGAGGCAATTTGGGGAGTTCAATGGGTTTCAGGTTTCAAATAGGTTTCATCCGGTAATTCCCCGCAGACCTCCTGTTCCCCAGCATGCTCGTTTGCTCCCGTCTGGTCCAGAAATGAGACCAGCCCGCCTCAAAGCCAGCATGACGTCTCTTTTGGGGCCAGCGAGCAGGTTGAGGCTTCGATCGCTGCATCGGAGAGTGCACTGGCAATGTCGGACGCCAATGACTCGACTGGGCTGCAACCTTCAGGTCTGCCCGCCCTGTCTGAAGGGTCTTGCTTGCCGGGCTGCCGCGAGCATCGAGTTGGACTGGAACTCACCACACTGCCCTGAGCGCTCGAGGCTTGAAGATTGGTTCCTCGGTTCAGGGTGTCACTCACGGCCACGCACCCCCGGTCCCTTCCCCAGAGGTGCACGACAAACTGACGAGGTCATGGAGGGCACCTTTCGCTGCCCGAAACAGACTTCTGGGTTTGTCTGCTCTCACTTCTCTCGATGGCGGGGCGGCACATGGAGGTCCTTCAGGTGGATAAGGCAGTTGCGATGCACCTGTGCCGGCAAAACACCTGGCGCTGCCCTCCAGAGCCTGTAGGACTACGTCATCTACAACTATGTAGCCCAGTTCTCGGCCCCAGCGTAGAGCCCCTCCTCAGTCGCTAACCCGCCCCAGGCCGGTTTCGCAGAGCAAGGTAAGTGCTTTGAGCTCCCCCTCAGCACACCCGTCTCGGGTCGAAGCAACACTCCCTGACGCGATGTCGCCTGAGGTTACATGCAGTCTGATGCACCTGCTATTACGCACGCAGCAGCCTGCTTGCACCTGCATCAGCAGTTCACGTAACACGGTTCAGCTGCTGTGGCATTTTTCTATAGGGACCCCAGTGTCACTACATCGACACATTGTCAAGTGAGTGACAGAAGGGGATCATCGTGGTTACTGTTGTAACCTCCGTTCCTTATGGAGGGAACAAGACGTTGTGTCCCTCTTGCCACAACACTAACCGCTGAAATGCCTGGACCTTGTCTCGGCTCCTCAGCACACAACCAGAATGGAATCGCATTCCAGCTACTTTTATACCCGTATCTCCGGAGGAGTGGCATGCAAATTCTTTTCTCAAAGAATGGGAGGTGTTCTGGGCTCTCAAGAGCGACCCCTAGTGTCACTACATCGACACACGTCTCATTCCCTCCATCAGGGAACAGAGGTTATGACAGTAACCAAGAAGTTTTTTAACTGTTTTTTTGTGCAAAATATTTTAAGTGAACCATGTCATGACCCCTTTCATGTCTACATCGATGAAAAAAAAAAGAAAGTTCTAGATTGCTTTACACTGCAAATTAAAATAGGGGCACTGTTTCATCACAACTCCATACTGATCTAGTTTAAATACATATCGAGCAAATGGGAGCTACGCTTACCACTTTGGGGGCAAGAAAGACAGAAATAAAACTCACATTTCATTTGTTTCACCACTGGTTTACTCGGGTCCAACCAATGCTGTGAAATTCAGAGAAAAGAACAACAGGAGAAAGAGGGGGGAAAACGATTGAGTCAAAAATGAATTGACGTTCACAGAAAGATGGTGACCAATCAAAATATTTTATGGCAAGCACTTTGCACAAGCATTCTGCTCAGCAAAGGATTGTAAACACAATTCCCAACAATGAATCCTGAATTTGTTCCATAAAGTGCATTAATATTACAACATAAATGGCTGTAAATAATTCACTGCATGCTGGGGGAGATTTTCTGCTTGACAGAAGAAACATACAGCTCGGTAAAACCCCTTGGTCGATTGTCATGGGAAATTTGCTCAGTATTTATAGCCAGTAAGATACTAGGCTACTTAAGGATGAAGTTTCTACCCTGGTGAGAGTGTAGAAACAAGAATGTTGGATTTGTGAGCTTTTGTATGTCTTGTCTGTGTGACTGGAGTTGTGATTGTTTCCTAGTCCATGCAGGCTATTGAAAAATGTTAAAGGGATAGTTCACCCAAAAATTAAATTTTACTCACCCTCATGCCATCCCAGATGTATGTGACTTTCTTTTTTCTGTTGAACACAAATGAAGGCTTTTAGAAGAATTTCTCAGCTCTGATATTCAACAATGCAATTGAATGGTGGACAAAATTTTAAAGGTCAATAAAGCACATTAAGGGAGCATAAAATTAATCCCTTAGACTCCAGTGGTTTAATCTATATCTTCAGAAGTGATATGATAGGTGTGGGTGAGAAACAGATCAATATTTAAGTCTTTTTTTACAATAAATCTCCACTTTCACATACTTCTTTTGTTTTTGCAATTCACATTATTTGTGTATTTCACTACTTACTGGGCAGGGAAGAGAACTGATAATAAATATAGTAGTAAAGATAGTAAAAAGTACTCTGTTTCTCACCCACAACCATCATACTGCTTCTGATGACATGGATTTAACCACTTCAGTCATATGGATTACTTTAATGTTTCCTTTATATGAATTTTGACCTTCATAGTTTCTGGCCACCATTCACTTGCATTGTATGGACCTACAGAGCTAAAATATTCTTCTAAAAATCTTTGTTTGTGTTCAGCAGTGTTCAACCCCAATTCCAAAATAAGTTGGGACAGTATGAAAAATGCTAATAAAAACAAAAAGGAGTGATTTTTTAATTATATTCACCCCTTGCTGTATTGAAAGCACTACAACTAAACATTATATGATGTTTTCATATGACCTTGTGAATTATTTTTTTATTTTTTTTAATGTACAGTCATTTTAAATCATTTGATTGCAACACGCTCTGAAAAAGTTGAAACGGACAATTTAAGGCTAATAACAATATGATGAGTTAAAATAACAAGGCGATGTGAAACAGGAGATTTTAAAAGGTTATGCAATTGTGTCATAGTATATAAGGAGCCTCCAAAAACAGTCTAGTCCTTCAAGAGTGAGGATAATTTGAGACTTGTCAATTTGCCAACAGATGCTTCAGCAAATAATCCAGCACTTTGAGAACAATGTTCCCCAAAGACAAATTGGAAGGATTTTGGCTATTTCACCCCCTGCATTGCACAATATAGTTAAAAGATTCAAGGAATCTGGTCAAATCTCGGTGTGTAAAGGGCAAGAAGAAAACCACCTCTGAATGTGCATGATCTCTGATTCCTCAGACATCACCGTCTTAAAAAACATCATTCATCTGTAATGGATGTCATGAACATGAGCTTGAGATTACTTTAGTAAACCTTTGTTAGTCAACACCATTCACCGCTGCATTCACAGATATAAGTTAAGACTTTACTATGCAAAGCAGAAGCCATACATCAACACTGTCCAGAAGCGCTGCCGATTTCTCTAGGCTCGGTCTCATCTTAGATGAAAAGTTGAACAGTGGAACCGTGTTTTTTGGTCCGAAGAGTCCACATTTAAAAAAATAATTAAAAAACACAGCTGTCATGTTCTCTGGGCCAAAGAGGAAAAGGAACATCCAAGCTGTTATTAGTGTCAGTCCAAAAGCCTGTATGGGCCAGGGGTGTGTCATCTATAAAAACACCATCAATGCAGAAAGATATGTAAAAATGTTGGAGCAGCATATACTGCCATCCAGCACCATCTTTTCCATGGATATCCTGGCATTATCAGCAGTAAAACTTCAAACTACATACTGGCCAAATAAGCAGAGAGTGCGGGTGCTAGATTGGCCTGCCCACAGTCCTGACAATCTCCAACTGTGAATGTGTGGTGAATTATGAAGCGCACAAGGCAACGAAGACCCCGTAAAATTGTACAATTGTCCACTTGTGCCTTCAGTGCCTAATTGCTTAATAAGTGTTATTTGAAGAAATGGTGATGATTTTAAATTACTGTAATTAAAATACAATGAAATTCACAATGTAAAACATATAATGTTTTGTTGTAGTGCTTTCAATATAGCAAAGGGTGAATATAATTTACAAATCACTTTTTTTTGTTTATATTAGCATTTTTCCAAACCATCCCAAATTTTTCGTAATTGGGGTTGTATTTAGCCATTGTGTTAACAAACTGATTTAAGACAGATAAACTTTCAAGAATCCAAACCATACTGATATCTTTGCTGATGTATCTGCTTCAGTAATAGAAACTTTCAAATCACTGAAGGTTATGAACTTTGAGGTCAAATGACTGCATATGAGTTAGAATGTAGTTACCCTTTGTTTCTCTGGATCCACATATCTGATGCCAAAGTAATCTTTCTCCAGCAGACTGTAGTGGTTACACACATGGTCCAAAACAAACTGCCCTTTTGTGTCTCTCTGTAGAGGTAAGGAAAAAAATGAACACTTTTATAAAATTAATACAAACAGCATAAAAATGTAAGTATTAAAATAATCTATCCGGTCATGTAGATTGTTTAGTTTAACCTTACAACGCCACCTGCATCAAATTTGATATGCTATTTTTTAAAGCCTGTGCATAATTAATAATCAAACTTTTGCCAAAAATCCTGTTGTCTGCAATGTATTAAATGTCTGCTGCCACCTGGTGGACTTTCCGGGCATATCTTAATGGGAAAATATTTGTTAAAATGTCAAAAAATATCAGATTTTGTATTGCATGCACTTGTTTTTTGTTTGTTTTATCCCCCAAAAAAATTATTTTATTTTAATAAAATAAAAATGACAGTAATGATTATATTGTTGCTGATATTTAAAAATGAGTATATTCTGAATATAAGCAACTTGTGCTTGGTTAAACTTTTGTACATTATTTTATTTTATTTAAAAAGTCATTGAAATTCATGTATTAAATATGATACAACAGGCTTTTGATGTACTGCATATCTCTTCATCACTATTACATTCCATTCATGCCCACCACAAAAAAAAAAACACACACACTTCTTTCACGTTGTCATTATGGGGTATTGTTTGTAGAATTTTGAGGAAAAAATTAATTGAATCCATTTTGGAATAAAACTGTAACATAAAATGTGGAAAAAGTGAAGCGCTGTGAATACTTTCCGGATGCACTGTATACTTGCAAGCTGTTGTCTGGCTTTTTATGATGGTTTTGGAGCAGTGGTTTCTTCCTTGTTGAGCAGCCTATCAGGTATGTAATATGTTTATTTATTCATTCAGTTAATACATTTTTGATAATTTAATAAATACCTATGTAAAATGCAATGATCTAAAAATGACAATGTGTAATCAATGTACTATGAATAACTGCATTATGAATGTTATTCAATATGTTAGATATTTAATAATTCATTTATTTATTTAATTATCATTTAATCAGTTTAATAATCAAAAGTGCAAAGCAATGGAAAAATGAAGCTTGGCTTCTCTGGGGAGAACTACAGCCTCTTTCTGTCAAACTTTGTATGACCCAAAGGGAGATGTGTGTGGAGGATACGAAAAGGATAATTTAATGAGCAGAGTTGGTGTCCAAAAAAGGCAGATGATATTTGCGTTAATTAGTGCTAGAAATTACATGAAAAACGTGTATGTGGGCAGACATACAACTCTCCATTTTTAGGAATATGTGTAACCAATGACTGTAATAAGGGAAATATTTTAATATACTAATCAAATTAATACAGGAAGTAAAGATAATTAGTCAATATAAAATATGCAACCATATGAAGTGATTACAGTGTGTTTTATACATATAAAATTAAATAGTCATTCTTTTGCCATCACTGAAGCAAGTTGGGGTCAAGGGTGACCAGCTAGAAGAGAGACAGCGATGACTAAACAAGGGAGGCATAGAACGATTTCAATGGATGAAGAGGCCATCACTCAGAGATAAAGGGGAACAGACACTGTATAAAAAATTCATGATTCTCTAGTGTAAACTTGGATGCTCCATGGACCACCTCGGCTTTGTTACTCTGTAATAAAAGTCTATTTTTGGAATCAGAACTTTGCACCTCCAAGAAATCTTTGACTCGACTGCGCTTCGATGGCTGTTTTGGGGAATCTGCCATGACACAGGTTATGTTGATATAGGACTAATTTTACTGTGGATATAGATACTTGTCTACCTGTTTCCTCCATCATCTTCACATTGTTGTTCTGTGATTGATTTGCGCTTTTCGCACCATACTAGGTTCATCTCAGAATGCAACTCCTTCCTGAGCACTATGATGGCTCCGTGTTCCCATGGTGTTTATACTTGCATACCATTGTTTATACAGATGAACGTGGTACCTTTATGTGCTTGGAAATTGCTACCAAGGATGAACTAGACTTGTGGAGATCCACAATTTATTTTCTGAGGTCTTGGTTGATTTCTTTTGATTTTCCCAAGATGTCAAGCAAAGAGGCACTAAGTTTGAAGGTAGGCCTCCAATTCAGTACACCTCTGTACACATTACAGGTACACCTCCAATTCAGTACACCTCCTATCAGAAGCTAATTTTCTAAAGGCTTGTCATAATTTTCTAGAATTTTCCAAGCTGCTTAAAGGCACAGTTAACTTAGTGTATGTAAATTCTGACCCACTGGAATTGTGATAGAGTCAATTAAAAGTGAAACAAAAGTGAACCTGATGATCAGGTCGTGCTTCCCTAACGACTTAACGCCCATTGCTGATCTGAAGGACGCGTACTTCCATATCTCAATCTTGCCTCGGCATCGACCCTTTCTACGGTTCGCGTTCGATGGCCAGGCGTATCAGTACAAAGTACTCCCCTTCGGCATATCCCTGTCCCCACGCGTCTTTACGAAGGAAGCAGAGGCAGCCCTTGCCCCCCCCTTGCCCCGCAATTGCCTAGAGTTGTTGACTGTACTTCTTGCCCTGCGGAGGTTTCTCCCGCTAGTTCGAGCAAGCACGTCTTGATCCGATCAGACAGCACCACCACGGTAGCATACATAAATCGCCAAGCTGACTCAAGTCGCTGTGTGCCACTCACATCCCGGGCAACCTCAACGTGGTAGCGGACGCGCTATCGAGACAGTGTTTGCCCAGCGGAGAGTGGAGGCTTCACCCCCAGTCGGTCCAGCTGATTTGGTAACGGTTCGGCAAGGCACAGGTAGACTTATTCCCCCCCGAGAGACCTCCCAATGCCTGGAGTTCGGTCCAGCAGACACTCATCTGATCCTAAGACCACGGCCGGGCTACGTGCCTAAGGTTCCTACGATTCCATTCAGAGACCAGGTAGTGAACCTGCAAGCGCTGCCCCGGGAGGAGGCAGACCCAGCCCCTTCGTCGCTGTGTCTGGTACGTGCTTTGCGTATCTATTTGGGCCGCACACAGAGCTTTAGACGTTCTGAGTAGCTCTTTGTCTGCTTTGGTGGACAGCGGAAAGGGAACGCTGTCTCCAAACAGAGGCTTTCCCACTGGGTGGTTGACGCCATAGCATTGGTCTATCACACCCAGACCATGCCTGCCCCCTTGCGGGTTCGAGCACACTCGACGAAAAGTGTGACATCTTCGTAGGCACTGGCCAAAGGCACCTCCCTAGCAGACATATGCAGAGCAGTGGGTTGGACAACACCCAATACCTTTACGAGATTTTACAATCTCAGGGTTGAGTCGGTTTTATCCCGTGTTTTCTCAGGTCCGAGCCAGTAGAACTCGGTAACACGGTAACAACTGACCGGATTTAACGCTTGCACCTAGCGCCCTTTCCCTCCGCTGAGGCAATACCGTGCCCTCTTATCCCAGGAGATCCCACTAACTCGGCTCCCTGGATGACTCCTCCCTAGCCCTCTGATCCGCAATTTCAGCGTAGGAATTCGTCGACCAAACCCAATGCAGGTACCCAATTTACCCTGTACTGGAATAGGTGCTCTACAGGTTTGGCCCCCATGTGGACTTATCCCCCTGTGTGTATTTTCCATGGTACGGTCATGTAAAACAGTTTAATGGAAAGGAGGCGAGAACCGGCTTGACAATGTAAATAATATTTTAATGATAAACTTAAAGCAAAGGACAAAACACACACATGACGGACATGTCCGTAAACGATCTCTCTCTCCTGCACCACCGTCTGCAATCAGCCTTTATCCCTCTCCGAGGCTCAATTAGCCCGATAAGGGACCGGATGTGTATAATCACGACCCGACCCTGCCCTCCGCCCTGTCACATTCCTCCCTCATTCTCTCAGGCTGGGGAGCCCCCGGCATGACGTACATCCCCTCCCCCTCTTTCCCTGGGGAGGGGCGTGCCTTCCGCCCCGTCTGCCGGCAGGTCATCCCCATCTACCTGGATGAGGGAGGGGACAAGGGGAGGGAAACAGAAATAATTAAAATGGGGGTACTTCCTGAAACAGTGTAGTACCCCCCCAAAAAACACTGTAAAATTTAAAAGATAGGGAAAAGGCCAATGTGGAGCGGCAGTGAGAGAGAGAGAGGAGAGAGAGATGAAAAAAATAAAAAAATAAATACTCTCCGGTTCTCTGATACACCATCGCATGGTCCTCGATCACTCTTCCACCCTCTCAGGTGGACGACAGCCACAGCAACCCGGGCGGACCGGAGTCAGACCCACAACCCCCGGCGGACAGAACGCCCCTCCACATTCCCAGCGACTCGTGGGGACACTCCTCCGCCCCTGGCAGCGGCCCTACCACTCCAGGTGGTCGGGGAGTCACTTCCCTCCTCCCCTCGTGGACGGCGGTCTTCTTTGGACCCCTCCGCATTTCTGGGGGATGGCAGGGCTCTCCTCCACCCCTGACAGTGGCTCCATCATTCCAGGCAGTCGGGGAGTCCAGTCCCCACTCGCCTCGCGGACGGCGGCCGTTCACTGCGTCCGGGCGGTCGGGCTACTCTATCCACCTGCGGACGGCAGCGGCGCTCCTCCGGGTAGACGGCAGTGTCGAGGACTCCGCGACGGACATCCCTCCTCCTTCCCGAGTTTTGGCACCAGTATAAAATGGTTTAATGGAAAGGAGGAGGCGAGAACCGGCTTGACAATGTAAATAATATTTTAATAATAAACTTAAAGCAAAGGACAAAACACACACATGACGGACATGTCCGTAAATGATCTCTCTCTACCGCACCACCGTCTGCAATCGGCCTTTATCCCTCTCCGAGGCTCAATTAGCCTGATAAGGGGTGTATAATCAAAACCCGGCCCCGCCCTCCACCCTGTCAAAGGTCCCCTTGCGAGTGGACACACGTCTCCATTGGGCAGTCCTCACTGACCCCTGGTCGCCGTGTTTGTAGAAACTCCTCCCTCCTAATGAGGTAGGATCTACCACCACGCTATTCTCCGCATGTGACCTAAAAGCCCATGTGACGTATTTCACCACTCTTTACCTCCCCCAGTCTGGGCAGGTATGGTCGCTGCAGGGTCATTCCCCCCTGAAAGAATAGGAACTGGGAAAGAACACCTTCCCCGATGCGTGTGATAGCGTTAAGATGGCCCCAGCCGCTTTATCGCTAGGTGAGAAACATAGAGAGAGAAAAGGTGCAGCTTACTCCCATGCTTGGCACGTCGCCTTGTTCCCCCCATATCGGGGTGTAAGGAACCAGAAGGTTTTGACAATTTTTGGGGGCGTTGGGGAAGGGTACGTGCAGTCTGGTACAGTCTGTTATTTTGGCACGCAAACTACCTGCCCGCAACTGTGTCAGCAGCGCACGTACACGGTTCAGCGCATGGCATGATTAAAATTCTCTTTACTGTTGTACATGAAACTGGTGTTGAGCGGGTAGAATTCAATGAAGCTGTCAGCTGAGGACATGCGAGGAGTCTATTTCTCAAACTAGAGACTCTGATTATCCTTTTGTTTAGTTGTACATCTGACCTTCCACATCTCATTCTGTCCTTGTTAGAGCCAGTTGTCTTTGAAGACCTTTGTATGAAATCTTCAGCTGTTTTCAAGAATTGTGTAGCCTTCATTCCTCAAAACAATGATTGACTGATGAGTTTCTAGAGAAAGCGGTTTCTTTTTTGCCATTTTTGACCTAATATTATAGAAACAAACACAAAGACAATGTTAAGCTTCATTTAACAAACCAAATAGCTTTCAACTGTTTTTGATATAACAGCAAATTATTTTTCTAGTACCTAATTAACAATTTAGCATGAAATGGAAATGGGGCCTGTCTAGATTTTATCAAAAATGACTTTACAAATAGTGATGGTGCTTTTTTTACATCAGTAATGTACTGACTATACTTTGTGATCAGTTGAATGCCACTTTGGTGAATTAAAGTACCGATTTCTTTCCGAAACAGCAAAATCTGTACATTATTAAAACATTTTGGACACCAGTATATACATATATTAGCTTCCACAAAAATGGTAAATATAATTTCATATGATTTCCTTTAATTATAACTTATCATTATTAGTGCTGCTAGGGGCAGTAAATAACCCAGCAACCATTTAGAGGTCCCTAGAAACCACCTAGAACTAGCCAGATCTATCAACCATATAGTAAAGCACTAAAAGTCACTCAGAACACCTAAGCAATGTCCAGGCAAACAACCACAATACCTTAGCATTGTGGCAGTGTGTTTTGCATGGACAAACTCAAATTTTCTTCAGAAAATATAACATTCTAGTTGCAAATGTTTTTAAATGCATGCGAAATGTACACAAAATGTCTATGATCCATGACTTAAACCCAAAACAGAACATCTCCACAGTTAAATATTTAAAGTGGCATAAAATACTTCACTGCACTTTTCTTTAATGAACAATAATTATTGTAAAAAAAAAAAAACGTTTAAATGAACATTTTCCCAACATATGAAATGTCTTTATTGTACCCTATTTTACGTGAACGCAGTAGGAATTGATTACAAGTGATGGGTTAATGGACTCTGTCTCTGCTCTACTGAGCAGCTCTGGTTCAGCTCTGGACCAGGCACATTTTGGCCTTGCTGTTATTTCCTCTGATGCAGGGGGTTATAACAGCACACCGCTGATGTGTGAAATGCATCTCACTGAAATACAGTGGCTTCATAAAGGATAAAGACTGAACTGGACAGAAATACTACTCTGATGGTATGTAAGTAAGTACAATTTATTTCTAAAGCACACTCAAACACAGCAAAGCTGAAAAAAAATTGTAAAAAGCAATTGCAGAAATAATTACATTGTTTCATTTAAGAGTGTACTGAGGAATTGTTCAAATGCAATGCAACCACAATGTATTAATTTATCTTTAACTGTCCATCTTCCAAAATCCCTCCAAAATAGGAGATTCCTTAACATTGATTGTTTTAGTTCTCATAGCTTCAGCAAGCAGAGTTTAAGACCGTGAAGTTTGTGCCCTAGACAACATTTTCAGTAATTAATATCACTTATGAGCACGTCTCCTTTTAAATAACAGCAACCACCAGCTAATCCAGACCTCGATAGAAATGGAACCTGTTCATGTCATAAACTAGAAAGCGAAGTGGAACTTGACCAAATGAGAGACAATCAGTGTGAGATCAATAGTACCAGGTAAATCAGAGGGACTCAAGACCAACAATGAGCTCTAATCCCACATTTCCCCCAAAAAGGTAAAAGACACAAAAAGTAGAAACAGTGATAATGGGAAAGGCAGATGTTATTATTCTACAGCTGTCGCTACAGCATGCTCACTTGTCTTATTTACGCTGTTGGCCATGCGTGAAAGACAAGCACATTTTCAATTCCCATTAACCCCTAATTCTCTCAGAATGGTTAAGCCTATCCTTGGCCCAGATACATAAGAAGGACTTGTCAGGGGGGGGAAACAAATCTTATGTGGCCTTGTGAACAACCTTAATTAGGACTCACTAAATTTCTGCTCTGTGACAAGAATCATTACAGATTCTAAAAATCAAATCATTGAGGATGTGGCTCAAAAACTGCACATAGGATAATGTCTCGTATTATCTCATTTTACAAAATTTTGAGGTATGAGTGGTGACTGACAAACTGTAACTGCTAGAACGTATATATACTAGAGCATGAAAAATTAACACGTTCATTTCTGCAGTCAATAGATGACTGTTTAACACAATAAAAATTATTCATGCAATTAATACAGTATCCACTTCCTGGAACTACACTAATGTTTTTTTCCTACTTCCTGTGGTTATTTATAAATGTCCAGGAGGTACATGCTTAACTTGACTGCATATCCTAGCACAGAAACTGATTGTGTGGAGCTGTGCATGCTTATTCATTACGCATGTCCCAAGCATAATAAACACGGGAGCAGTTTTACTGTACAGAGAATAGAGACTTCACCCTCAAGCGGCATCATCCGAAAACGCTCTCTCACTGTCATCTGAACTAGTGTCATAAGCACCCAGCATGTGTGCGATAAAGAGTGAATGGCAGCCAGAGAAAATAATAGTTTTGAGATTTTAAACTTCAGCAAATTAAATTTCAGCATTCAATTTGTTTAATACCTCTATGTATAGTGTCTAATAATGCATTGGCAATGTGCACTTGAGTTTATCTTCCCAATAATGAATTGAATCTGCCCATTTGATCCTACTTTTAAAAAAGTCCACTGGAGAATGCCAGAAGATTTTGTCAAACTTATAATTACAGAAAGTCCATCATGATTTTGGCATGTATACATATACTTTAATTAAAGATTTATACCTGTGAAAATGTGTCTAACCAACTCTATCTGCAAAAAAATTAACATTTTCAACACAGTATCGTAGAGGGTTAATATTAGGGTGCACCAATATGAAAATGTTTTGCCGATACTGATACTGATGGTAACAAATAATTATAGGCAGATACTGATAACAATATTTTGCCACTTACCTTATTTTGTCATCAAATCACTGTTTTACTAAAACAAATTACAAAGAGGTACAAACGCTTTTTTACAGCCCTGAAAATAAAGAATTTTCATTGAACATGGATTGGATCTGTTGAACACATGACAGGCCATAATTTTAAAGAGAGCCACAATGACAGATTAGAAGATAAAAAGATTTTAAAAAGATACAAAAAAATACTTAAATATGATAACATGATGATTGGTATGAAAACGTTTATTTTGTACTTCTAAAACATTTTTATACTTCTGTTTTTACAGTTCAAAACTACAGATCTCAAATTTTACATGTATGTACTGTATATGATAGAACACTACAACTTCATACCATGCATAATGTATGCTAAACAATACCATGGAAATTTCAACCAAATCATGGAAAAATAAAAAGTTTTAACCAAAAGATTAAACCCCCTTTTAAATTCTGTATTATAGTGGTAAAATGGACAATGTCTAATGCCATCCAGACCACTAGAGGGTGCCACTAGCTCACATAGCACTGACTAATGCACTGACCAAATATGCAGGCTATATTTTTTAAATGAAGACTTTTAATGTTTAGTAATCACAACATAATGGCATATTGCATTTCAATCTTAATTTAATCAACCATGAGCATGAGTCAGCTGGTTTCAAATAATTTTAGATGGTTTCCTTCATCATGTAACCTATAGGTAAATGGTAAAAAACGCTTTCACAACTGTCACGTCTGTTTGTAGCATTTTTTTCTGCATTATCGCGAAACTGAGAAAGAAGAAATATATATATATATATATACAATTTTCTTTGGAGTGCCATCCCTTCTTTATATTGTGGCTATTATTATTTCTGGATTGTGCATTTTAATTCACAGAGTTTTTACAAAGTTCATTTATATGCTAATAACTGATATGCAGATGGTTTTAATTTGGTTAATAATTGTCTGATAAATATTGGCAGCCGATACAGCGGTGCATTTAGGTGGGGACCTGACCCTCATGACCTGCACAACATTTAGGCTATACCTATAATGGTAAGAATCTTAAAACCAGAGAAGCATCTTTCTATTTGCCCTCTGATCTCTAAATATAGGAAAGTAGATTGTGCTGACAACTGATCTAAAGTGAAACTGATCTGGTGTGGTAATACAATGCCTTTCTCCAGGTCTTTCTTTTGTTGCTGTCATATCTCATGCTAAAATCATAATTTGACCAGAGAAGGTTTTGAACAGGACGACATCACCAGCAGCTTTTACAACCATTCTTAGTTTTGAAAAGAACATGCTGTGCAGTAGATTTTTGCTAGCAAGTATGACTGACAAAATCATTCAAGTCATGATATGTGATGACAATTATAATACAGTGGGGTTCGAAACTGTAAGTATACACAAAGTTGTGACACTGCCACAGTAAAGCCCTGCATGATGCTCACTTAAGTTAAAATGTGTATGTGTATGTGTATATGTATATGTGTATGTGTGTGTGTATATATATATATATATATATTGTATACCGTCTGTATAGGTGCCATGCCGGAAAGTTTATTATTTTGGTTTTCTTTTTAATCTTCTTGAATGTTTGATTTTGAGCATTTGCTTATGTTTTTTTTGGTTGGGGGGAAAACTTTTATTGGACTCTTAGGACTCTTATTATGATGAGCCTAGGGTAAAAGTGGAAAAAGGCGGCCATTTTGGGTGGTGGTTGTTTTTGGTGAGGTGGCATGGTTTTTTGGCTAAGTTAGCTCAGAGGAAAATGGCCCAAAAGTGATCTCTGGGAAGAGAGACATGGTCTATTAGACGTTGGAGCCGTTTTTGTATGTGCATGCTCTGGGATAGCCGTGGTGGACTATACTCTTGAGGACTTATTTTTTTTTCCAACTGAAGCCAACTGAATTCTTTTTAGGAACCAGTGGATTTATATTTTTTCTCTTTTTGGGGGACAGTGATTACATCCAGTCTTTGAATTGCCTACCTACACCAAAGCAGAAAAGGACTGAGTCGGGACTGTTGAGTAGTATCTTTGTTATTTATATTTTGTTTTCTTGCTTTGTTTGAGTTTCATACAAAGACTCAACAGATGTATGTTATGTTTGCATGTGCTTGACAAATGTAAAAATTGCCCCTTTATTTTCAACACGCTGTTCTTTGGGGACTTTGCTGTCTTTATAATTAAGCTGTTTTTGTGTAGCACTTTTGAGTAAAAGGAAATAATAGACCACTTCCCTTGTTATAATAACTTTACCCTTTATGAAAAGTTGAAGTTGTTACAGATGGTGGCCCATACGGGGACGGATTATTATATACAAATTTACATTGTACCTTTTATGTTTGCTAAACTGTCTGACTGTATATTATGGATAACCCCTCAGATAATGTTTGTGAGCAGGCAGTGGCTGGCGAGGGGAAAGTGTGTCCAGAGGCCCATCCTTATCAACCTCCTCCTGGTGTCTCATATAGAGAACCATTGCCAGTAATAGAATTGAGTTCCATGATGGGTGATATGTATATTGATGACCAGGTTGGAGGAAGTGAAGAGGATGAACCACCAATGTTGAAACCAAGGGGAGGAAAGTTTGAACAACTTGAAACTCAAATAACCAAACTCTCTTCAACCCTTCAGGCTCTACAGACAGTGGTGCAAACACTCAAAAGTGATTTCATAGCCAGCAATGATAGCATTGTTAACCGGGAGGCCTGTTTCAGGGATGCTATTGATCAACGTTTCGAGGCACTTGAAAGAGGAATGAATAGCTCTTTGAACCACTTAGAGACAGAGATGGTGAATTGTCTTAAGCGACGTGATGAACACTGGAAAAAAGAAATGTCACGAGTAAAGACGACCAGTACCCCAGTATCGCCCTACCCCTTTAACCATAGATTCTCAGATCCAGGATCTCTTCCCTCTGCGATTCCTTCTCCGACGACACCTAAGCCTCCTATCAACCTAGAGTTTCCTACCTTCGGACAAAGCCGTGAAACCTGTGATGTTTTGGAGTTCGTTGAAAAGTGTGAAAACTTCCTGACACTCAGACCACTCACAGATGTGGAACTGCTAGCCACAATCAATGCAGTGCTAACAGGACCTGCGAGGAGTTGGTGGGCAGCAGAAAAGTTAAAGATATGCAACTGGGATGAGTTCAAACACTCATTCATGTCTGCCTTCCTTACTACCGATTACCTGACTGAGTTAGAAGATCAGCTCAAGGCTATGATTCAAGGCCCTAACCAGAGTATCCGGGATTTTGCCTACGACTATAGAGCTCTGTGTCTGAGATGGAGGGACGACTTGCCAGAAGAGGAGGTGGTAAGACGAATTCTAAATAGTTGTAATCCTTCCCTGGCGAGCAGTCTCAGAGGTGCAGTGTATACTGTGGAGCAGCTAGTTAAAGTGGGATCATTGGTGGAGAGAGACTTTAATTCAAAGAAGGACTATTGGGCTCGAGTCAACCAGCTCAAGGTAAATAGTGAAGGAAAAAAGGGTGCCTCATTACGGCGTGACCAACAATCCAGACCACAGAGTACACCAGTCCAACATGTCTCACTGATTCAAACAACCACGCCTCCTCTGCTGAAAGTGGCCATAGATGTCAGGAATTACCACGTCGAAGCCATTGTCGACACTGGTTCGACCTATTCCTTAATGCAGAAACAGTTATGGGAGGCTATAAAAAAACCAGAAGAATGTTTGCTGCAGGGTTTGAACAGGACGTTCATGGTGGCAGATGGAAAGGCTCACGTATCAGAGGGTAGAACTCCGGTGGTCTATGAGTGGCATGGAAGGGTCTGGACCATTGACACCTATGTAATGTCAAATGAACACCTAGCATTTCCTCTTGTCCTCGGACTGGACTTCCTGAGACAAACGGGGGTACAGCTGAACGTTGCTGCGATGAGCTATGAGCTGAAGGTCAAAGGGCAAGTTAGAGTCTATCCTTTTCTCCAGCAGCCACAGTGGGAGCAGCAGTGCATTCTGAAGAGGGAACCTGTTATCTCCTTGTTCATGGCTGTACCCAAGGAGAAGGGGGGAGAGCTGGAGACATTCACTGCGATAGCCGCTAATAGAAAAGATATTATAGCAACACAACTACCAGAAGTCCAGATCTTCCTAAATAAATGGCCGACGGTCTGTGCTGGAACACTAGGGAGAACTAATCAAGCTATTCATCAGATCATAACAACAGATGAAATACCAGTTCGATCGAAAGCCTATAGAGTGTCTCCATTGAAGAAAGAGGTGATGGAAAGGGAGATCGATAAGATGATGCAAGAAGGTATCATCGAGCCGTCTCAATCTCCTTGGGCATCTCCGGTAGTATTGGTTCAGAAGACAGACGGCAGTCTAAGGTTCTGCGTGGATTATCGCCGGCTTAATTCCAAAACTCCCCAAGATGCCTACCCGATGCCTCTCATCCACGAAATACTGGAGTCGTTGCAAGGTGCCCATTATTTCAGTACCCTTGACTTAAAATCTGGATACTGGCAGGTCGAAATGGAAGAAAGCAGCAGGGAAAAGACAGCTTTTATAACCCCCTTTGGGTTATTTCATTTCTTGACCATGCCCTTCGGGCTGAAAAATGCTGGGGCCACGTTCCAGAGGTTGATGGAGAGAGTGTTGGGAGAACTAAGAGGAAGAATGTGCTTTGTCTACATAGATGACATAATTGTCTACTCCCCAAGCCAACAACAACACTTAAAAGATCTCAAAGCTGTCTTTCAGAAACTGAAGGAGGCTAATCTTACCCTAAACCTAAAGAAATGCCACTTCATGAAAGCAGAGCTCAAGTTTTTGGGACATGTTGTGTCCGAGGAGGGAGTAAAAGTCGACTTGAACAAGGTCACCGCCATCAGTGGGTACCCAACCCCACAAAACTTGTTGGAACTTCAGAGATTCCTGGGGTTGGTTGGATGGTACCATAAGTTTATCCCACACTTTGCTGAACTGGCTGCCCCCTTGAACCACCTTAAAAGGAAAGGCATGAAATGGACATGGACCAACGAAACCCAGTTAAGCTTTGAGAGTCTCAAACATGCTCTGCAACATGCCCCTGTACTAGCTCAACCTGATCTGTCGCAACCCTTCCAGGTTCAGACGGATGCTAGCTCAATTGGCCTGGGAGCGGTACTAACACAGAATATCAGTGGAGAAGAGAAGGTGATTGCGTATGCCTCGAGAGGATTGAGGGGAGCAGAGGTGAATTATTCAACTTCAGAAAAGGAGTGTCTTGCGGTTGTTTGGGCCGTCGAAAAGTGGCATTATTACCTGGAAGGAGTACCATTTGTTGTGTATACGGACCATGCTGCCTTGACCTGGGCCTTTAACTCACCCAAAACTACCTCTCGGCTGACGAGATGGACCTTAAGGCTCCAGCGGTTTCATTTCCAGGTCCAGTACCGCAAGGGACGGATGAATGTAGTGCCTGATGCCTTGTCGAGAGCTCAACATTTTGATGATGTCCCCTTAGCTGTGTATGTTGACAAGAAATCCTCCCATTGGAGCTTGGACATCCCATCAACCATGGCAGAAATATTAAAAGCCCAGAGTGAGGATGTTGAGGTGAGTGAGTTAAAGGGGAAGCTCGGGATCACGGATGATGTCAACCGCATCAGATGGGAAGTCCAGCAAGGGGTGTTGTACAGAGTGTCGCCCTTTGCTGGTGGCACAAAGTACCAGCTAGCAGTGCCCAAGTCACTAACCACAACCTTCATCAATTACTTCCATAACAATCCACTGGGGGCACATCTGGGTCGAATGAAGACACTTCTGAAAATCCTAGAAGTCGCCTGGTGGCCTGGAGTGCGCAAAGACGTATGGAAGTACGTGAAGGAATGCACAGTCTGCCAAAAATACAAGCCCAGCAACACCAAACCCTCCGGTTTCCTCCAATCCACTGAGGTGGAGGAGCCTGGGTACATGTTAGGAGTGGACCTTATGGGGCCCCTACCCAAAAGTAAAAAGGGTAATGTGTATCTTCTGGTAGTAGTCGATTATTTTACCAAATGGGTAGAGCTGTTTCCCATCAGAGATGGCAAGTCGCACAAAATCTGCCAGATTCTGCAAGAGGAGGTTTTTACGAGGTGGGGAGTTCCAAGATTCCTACTGTCAGACCGCGGGCCCCAGTTTCTAAGCCAGCTGATGGAGGAACTGTGTAAGAAATGGGGAATAACAAGGAAGCTCACCACCAGCTACCACCCTCAAACGAATCTCTCAGAGCGAGTCAACCGAACCATCAAGACCATGATTGCCTCCTTTGTAGGTGAAAGCCATCGGGACTGGGACAGGTGGCTGACTGAATTTCGTTTTGCTATTAACACCGCTCGCAATGAGACCACAGGACACTCTCCCGCTGAGCTAGCACTGGGCAGGCAGTTGAAAGGACCCCTAGAACGACTAGTTGCTCATCTGTAACAACTTCAACTTTTCATAAAGGGTAAAGTTATTATAACAAGGGAAGTGGTCTATTATTTCCTTTTACTCAAAAGTGCTACACAAAAACAGCTTAATTATAAAGACAGCAAAGTCCCCAAAGAACAGCGTGTTGAAAATAAAGGGGCAATTTTTACATTTGTCAAGCACATGCAAACATAACATACATCTGTTGAGTCTTTGTATGAAACTCAAACAAAGCAAGAAAACAAAATATAAATAACAAAGATACTACTCAACAGTCCCGACTCAGTCCTTTTCTGCTTTGGTGTAGGTAGGCAATTCAAAGACTGGATGTAATCACTGTCCCCCAAAAAGAGAAAAAATATAAATCCACTGGTTCCTAAAAAGAATTCAGTTGGCTTCAGTTGGAAAAAAAAATAAGTCCTCAAGAGTATAGTCCACCACGGCTATCCCAGAGCATGCACATACAAAAACGGCTCCAACGTCTAATAGACCATGTCTCTCTTCCCAGAGATCACTTTTGGGCCATTTTCCTCTGAGCTAACTTAGCCAAAAAACCATGCCACCTCACCAAAAACAACCACCACCCAAAATGGCCGCCTTTTTCCACTTTTACCCTAGGCTCATCATAATAAGAGTCCTAAGAGTCCAATAAAAGTTTTCCCCCCAACCAAAAAAAACATAAGCAAATGCTCAAAATCAAACATTCAAGAAGATTAAAAAGAAAACCAAAATAATAAACTTTCCGGCATGGCACCTATACAGACGGTATACAATATATATATATATATATATATACACACACATACACATATACATATACACATACACATACACATTTTAACTTAAGTGAGCATCATGCAGGGCTTTACTGTGGCAGTGTCACAGAGTCCCCCCCCCCCTGCCGGAGGATATTTTGGAGTTTCTCCCCCAAAGAATTGTTTAAGGTTCACGACATTTACATTGTCCACCTTTTCCCCAGACCCCCATTCAACAAGATAGTTCACCGGCCCCAACTTCTTTTTTATCTTCACCGGGCCTTCCCATTTAGGGGCAAGTTTAGATGTAAAGAAATCATCTGCTTTCGACATAGGATGAGCACGAACCCAAACCAGGTCCCCCTCTTGGAATTGTACAAATTTCCGTTGGGCATTATAATACCTGGCTTGTTTGGTGTGCGCTTTCCTCATTGCCTTTAGTGCATCCTGCTGGAGTTGTTGTTGTCGTTCTATGAGGGAATATCCTGATTGTCCTGGATTCGGAGAATGAGCAACTAGTCGTTCTAGGGGTCCTTTCAACTGCCTGCCCAGTGCTAGCTCAGCGGGAGAGTGTCCTGTGGTCTCATTGCGAGCGGTGTTAATAGCAAAACGAAATTCAGTCAGCCACCTGTCCCAGTCCCGATGGCTTTCACCTACAAAGGAGGCAATCATGGTCTTGATGGTTCGGTTGACTCGCTCTGAGAGATTCGTTTGAGGGTGGTAGCTGGTGGTGAGCTTCCTTGTTATTCCCCATTTCTTACACAGTTCCTCCATCAGCTGGCTTAGAAACTGGGGCCCGCGGTCTGACAGTAGGAATCTTGGAACTCCCCACCTCGTAAAAACCTCCTCTTGCAGAATCTGGCAGATTTTGTGCGACTTGCCATCTCTGATGGGAAACAGCTCTACCCATTTGGTAAAATAATCGACTACTACCAGAAGATACACATTACCCTTTTTACTTTTGGGTAGGGGCCCCATAAGGTCCACTCCTAACATGTACCCAGGCTCCTCCACCTCAGTGGATTGGAGGAAACCGGAGGGTTTGGTGTTGCTGGGCTTGTATTTTTGGCAGACTGTGCATTCCTTCACGTACTTCCATACGTCTTTGCGCACTCCAGGCCACCAGGCGACTTCTAGGATTTTCAGAAGTGTCTTCATTCGACCCAGATGTGCCCCCAGTGGATTGTTATGGAAGTAATTGATGAAGGTTGTGGTTAGTGACTTGGGCACTGCTAGCTGGTACTTTGTGCCACCAGCAAAGGGCGACACTCTGTACAACACCCCTTGCTGGACTTCCCATCTGATGCGGTTGACATCATCCGTGATCCCGAGCTTCCCCTTTAACTCACTCACCTCAACATCCTCACTCTGGGCTTTTAATATTTCTGCCATGGTTGATGGGATGTCCAAGCTCCAATGGGAGGATTTCTTGTCAACATACACAGCTAAGGGGACATCATCAAAATGTTGAGCTCTCGACAAGGCATCAGGCACTACATTCATCCGTCCCTTGCGGTACTGGACCTGGAAATGAAACCGCTGGAGCCTTAAGGTCCATCTCGTCAGCCGAGAGGTAGTTTTGGGTGAGTTAAAGGCCCAGGTCAAGGCAGCATGGTCCGTATACACAACAAATGGTACTCCTTCCAGGTAATAATGCCACTTTTCGACGGCCCAAACAACCGCAAGACACTCCTTTTCTGAAGTTGAATAATTCACCTCTGCTCCCCTCAATCCTCTCGAGGCATACGCAATCACCTTCTCTTCTCCACTGATATTCTGTGTTAGTACCGCTCCCAGGCCAATTGAGCTAGCATCCGTCTGAACCTGGAAGGGTTGCGACAGATCAGGTTGAGCTAGTACAGGGGCATGTTGCAGAGCATGTTTGAGACTCTCAAAGCTTAACTGGGTTTCGTTGGTCCATGTCCATTTCATGCCTTTCCTTTTAAGGTGGTTCAAGGGGGCAGCCAGTTCAGCAAAGTGTGGGATAAACTTATGGTACCATCCAACCAACCCCAGGAATCTCTGAAGTTCCAACAAGTTTTGTGGGGTTGGGTACCCACTGATGGCGGTGACCTTGTTCAAGTCGACTTTTACTCCCTCCTCGGACACAACATGTCCCAAAAACTTGAGCTCTGCTTTCATGAAGTGGCATTTCTTTAGGTTTAGGGTAAGATTAGCCTCCTTCAGTTTCTGAAAGACAGCTTTGAGATCTTTTAAGTGTTGTTGTTGGCTTGGGGAGTAGACAATTATGTCATCTATGTAGACAAAGCACATTCTTCCTCTTAGTTCTCCCAACACTCTCTCCATCAACCTCTGGAACGTGGCCCCAGCATTTTTCAGCCCGAAGGGCATGGTCAAGAAATGAAATAACCCAAAGGGGGTTATAAAAGCTGTCTTTTCCCTGCTGCTTTCTTCCATTTCGACCTGCCAGTATCCAGATTTTAAGTCAAGGGTACTGAAATAATGGGCACCTTGCAACGACTCCAGTATTTCGTGGATGAGAGGCATCGGGTAGGCATCTTGGGGAGTTTTGGAATTAAGCCGGCGATAATCCACGCAGAACCTTAGACTGCCGTCTGTCTTCTGAACCAATACTACCGGAGATGCCCAAGGAGATTGAGACGGCTCGATGATACCTTCTTGCATCATCTTATCGATCTCCCTTTCCATCACCTCTTTCTTCAATGGAGACACTCTATAGGCTTTCGATCGAACTGGTATTTCATCTGTTGTTATGATCTGATGAATAGCTTGATTAGTTCTCCCTAGTGTTCCAGCACAGACCGTCGGCCATTTATTTAGGAAGATCTGGACTTCTGGTAGTTGTGTTGCTATAATATCTTTTCTATTAGCGGCTATCGCAGTGAATGTCTCCAGCTCTCCCCCCTTCTCCTTGGGTACAGCCATGAACAAGGAGATAACAGGTTCCCTCTTCAGAATGCACTGCTGCTCCCACTGTGGCTGCTGGAGAAAAGGATAGACTCTAACTTGCCCTTTGACCTTCAGCTCATAGCTCATCGCAGCAACGTTCAGCTGTACCCCCGTTTGTCTCAGGAAGTCCAGTCCGAGGACAAGAGGAAATGCTAGGTGTTCATTTGACATTACATAGGTGTCAATGGTCCAGACCCTTCCATGCCACTCATAGACCACCGGAGTTCTACCCTCTGATACGTGAGCCTTTCCATCTGCCACCATGAACGTCCTGTTCAAACCCTGCAGCAAACATTCTTCTGGTTTTTTTATAGCCTCCCATAACTGTTTCTGCATTAAGGAATAGGTCGAACCAGTGTCGACAATGGCTTCGACGTGGTAATTCCTGACATCTATGGCCACTTTCAGCAGAGGAGGCGTGGTTGTTTGAATCAGTGAGACATGTTGGACTGGTGTACTCTGTGGTCTGGATTGTTGGTCACGCCGTAATGAGGCACCCTTTTTTCCTTCACTATTTACCTTGAGCTGGTTGACTCGAGCCCAATAGTCCTTCTTTGAATTAAAGTCTCTCTCCACCAATGATCCCACTTTAACTAGCTGCTCCACAGTATACACTGCACCTCTGAGACTGCTCGCCAGGGAAGGATTACAACTATTTAGAATTCGTCTTACCACCTCCTCTTCTGGCAAGTCGTCCCTCCATCTCAGACACAGAGCTCTATAGTCGTAGGCAAAATCCCGGATACTCTGGTTAGGGCCTTGAATCATAGCCTTGAGCTGATCTTCTAACTCAGTCAGGTAATCGGTAGTAAGGAAGGCAGACATGAATGAGTGTTTGAACTCATCCCAGTTGCATATCTTTAACTTTTCTGCTGCCCACCAACTCCTCGCAGGTCCTGTTAGCACTGCATTGATTGTGGCTAGCAGTTCCACATCTGTGAGTGGTCTGAGTGTCAGGAAGTTTTCACACTTTTCAACGAACTCCAAAACATCACAGGTTTCACGGCTTTGTCCGAAGGTAGGAAACTCTAGGTTGATAGGAGGCTTAGGTGTCGTCGGAGAAGGAATCGCAGAGGGAAGAGATCCTGGATCTGAGAATCTATGGTTAAAGGGGTAGGGCGATACTGGGGTACTGGTCGTCTTTACTCGTGACATTTCTTTTTTCCAGTGTTCATCACGTCGCTTAAGACAATTCACCATCTCTGTCTCTAAGTGGTTCAAAGAGCTATTCATTCCTCTTTCAAGTGCCTCGAAACGTTGATCAATAGCATCCCTGAAACAGGCCTCCCGGTTAACAATGCTATCATTGCTGGCTATGAAATCACTTTTGAGTGTTTGCACCACTGTCTGTAGAGCCTGAAGGGTTGAAGAGAGTTTGGTTATTTGAGTTTCAAGTTGTTCAAACTTTCCTCCCCTTGGTTTCAACATTGGTGGTTCATCCTCTTCACTTCCTCCAACCTGGTCATCAATATACATATCACCCATCATGGAACTCAATTCTATTACTGGCAATGGTTCTCTATATGAGACACCAGGAGGAGGTTGATAAGGATGGGCCTCTGGACACACTTTCCCCTCGCCAGCCACTGCCTGCTCACAAACATTATCTGAGGGGTTATCCATAATATACAGTCAGACAGTTTAGCAAACATAAAAGGTACAATGTAAATTTGTATATAATAATCCGTCCCCGTACGGGCCACCATCTGTAGCAGGAGGTGTCAGAAAAGTTACCACAGGGATAACTGGCTTGTGGCGGCCAAGCGTTCATAGCGACGTCGCTTTTTGATCCTAGCTAGCTAGTACCGCTTCCATCTTTGGAATGCTCCCAGGAAGCTATTTCAAGTCATGAAAGTGCAGCTCCTATCTACTTGAATGAGAAAAGACCAAAATCTCCAAAACAGTTAGTTAAAATTACAATCAAATCAGCAGTAAAATCTGACAAAACTGGTGTCAATAATTGTGCTTCTTTGTCTCAGATAACACACAAAAAAAGCTATTTTTCCTGGTTTATATAGCTAATTCACATGCACGTTCTCGAGTTGACATAACACCATATCATTGGCTGTAACTTAAGACAGAAAAGGTTTGTTAGCGTTTGTTACAATAAACAACAAACAATATGCATGTTGACATGATTTTAGTGTGATAAAATACTCACACTAAAATCATGTCAACATGCATATTGTTTATGTCTTGTGTCTATACTTTTGAAATAGTGAGTATTTTAATGTTTACAGATTGGCCCTCATTCACTTCCATTGTAAGTGCCTCACTGCAACCCACATTTTTCTTTTTTTAAAGAAAAGGATGGGCAAGTCAAAATACATTTTTGTGGTAATCATTATTATGCAACAAATGCTGTCGATTGAGCTTAACTTGTATTGAACCCGGAATATTCCTTTAAATATCGATATTGGATAGTACAGCTTCCAAAGCAAGTGACTCATTATTTCTAACTGATCAGCTCAAATTATGCCATTGTGTGACAATTAAAGTCACATAAAACTAGGAAAATTACCATGAAAGGATGAGTTTGCAAAAAAAAAAACAATATTAACTGTTATACTGTTATATGTTTGCAATAATTACATTGAGACTTTTCATTGATTATTGTTTAATAAAGCTTGTCCATTGTTGTGGTATAATTGTAAATGATCACCAATACTATTAAAACTGACAGGATTGTGTAGATTGTCATGTGATACTTCTTTATTCAAAGTGAACAGATATGGACCAATAATTTGTGACTGCAGCATGAGGTATTTTATGAAACCATTTTACAATGACAGCTTGAGTGAATTTCCATGTAGTATGCCAGTAACCAATCCACGCTATTTTTAAATTTAATGATAACTGGCAAAAGTCTCTACTGTTTTGAGATTTATATGAGACTGTGCAGGGATTAAGCTTACTGCCAAATGACCCCTTCGGAAAGTATGCTTATAGTAAATTAGTCATTTCCTGGTTTTAATGAAAATAAATCTAATAATTAAGGTTCAATTAACAATCAACCAATTGTCAAGGTTCAAGTCTGAGTAAAACCAATGCACAAGTCCAATAAAGTGAATGATAAAATATTTTAAAATGTATTCTCAATTCAACTCAACTCAATTTTATTTATAGAGCACTTTCAAAAACCACACTGCGTACCAAAGTGCTGTACATAGAGTTACAAAAAATAAATAAAATCACATAGATACAGCTTAAGAATGCAACAAACATATAAAACCAATAAAACAAGAATAAGATAAAATTGACCTAGTACAATTTATAATGCAATTAATTAAAGGCTAGGGAAAATAAATACATTTTTAAGGCCCCCTGGAAAGAGAATAGAGACAGAGATGATTTTATAACCAATGGAAGCTCATTCCAAAGTCTAGGGGCTGCCATCGCAAAAGCATATCTCTATCACCTTGAGTTTTTAGGCGAGATTGAGGAACTTACAGACACAGCTGATCACCAGAGCGGAGAGACCTTGAAGGTTGATGCAAGCTTATTAAAGCAGAGATGTACTCAGTTGCAAGACCATGAAGAGCCTTAAATACATACAGCAACACTTTGTACTTGATTCTGTATTGGATCGGTAACCAATGTAGTGAAATCAATACTGGGGTAATATGCTCTCATTTCCTTGTTCCAGTTAAAAGCCTAGCAGCTGAATTCTGGACCAACCGCAGGCGAGAGAGAGAGGCCTGACTCACACCCAGATACAAAGCATTACAATAGTCCAATCGAGAAGACACAAAAGCATGTACAACCTTCCCCAAATCATCAAAAGAAAGGATGGACTTCAACTTTGCTATAGATCTAAGATGGAAAAAACTATTTTTAACAACAGCATTTATTTGTCGATCAAACTTTAGCTCAGAGTCAAAAATAACATCCAGGTTTTTTACCTAGGGAAGTTTTCTCCCTGGAATCAGAGACAAATTTCTTTCTAAATTTACCTCACATCCCCTTTGACCAAAAACAATAAACTCTGACTTATTCTCATTTAATTGAAGAAAGTTGCAAGCCAACACTTCACATCGGCCATGCAATTATGCAGAGACTGTTCACCTAGTATTGACTAGGGGTGCACCTTAAGTTGCTAAACAACTGCCAGTGTTGGGTAAGTTACTCAAAAAAGTAATCCACGAGAAATTGCTAATGAATTCTCTACAATTGTAATCAAAATACACTTCTCATTACTTTACTTTTAAGAGATTTTCTTAAACACTTTTCATAGAAAAGTCTTTGTTTTTTGCTCAACGAATTCAAAATAATGTGTTTATTTCCTCCTTGTTCTGCACCAACACATACCATTAAGATGCCACAAAAACACAAACAGACATACAAAATAATAACATAATTAATGTTTTAAATGTATTCCATAAAATACTATTTCATAAATATAAGTAACCTAACTAATTTTCATTCACACCATTGATGACCTCGCTCAGCGGTGAAGAAACAGATGGAGGCCATTTCCCACATCATGCCCTGCCGCTGTACCAGCGCGGGTCGTGCGGCATCTGCTCACCGAGGGCGTCCTCTTGTGGCTTCCAAATGTCAGGCAGTTCCACCTCAACCTGGGCCCAGCTCTCAGCTCCAGTGTCGAGCGCTCCGCAGGAAGCCCCCCCCCGTCTCCCGAACTTCCTCAAGTACCCAGGGAACGAGACATTTGCTCCGGAGCTGGTAAGCAGACCACTCCATTTCCCAGTGGAGGGCCGGGAGGAGAATCTTCAGTTAAAGGTATTTTCTTTGCCACACCCACTTCGGGCTGCAGTACCCACATTCTCAATAATAGAGCAATTTCCTCTTCCCTGGGTCACCTGGCCCGCAAATGCCATTCTCACAGCAACCCAGTGCCACACTCCAGCAGTCCTGGCACCCTGGACACGGACCTCTCGCCTCCGGACCCATGACTGCTGCCCCCCGGCTGGCCGGATCTGACAAGTCCAGAGGACGCCTACTTGGGAACTCCTCCTCAATCACTAACCCACCCCCTGCTGGGTGTGCGGAGCAAGATAAGTGATTCGAGTCTTCTCAGCACCAAAGCCTCGGGACGTGCTTTCGCCTCCTGATGCCACACTACCTGCTCCACCTGCTGCGAAGCCTTGCCAGGTACATCAAAAACGATCATCCCATTAGTGCCCCTCACACGGAGCTTGGACGTGTGGCTCTCACTTCCTAACCCATCACGCTGGTTGGCCAGGACCATCCGACTCGGCTGCGCAATTCAATTTGCCAGGCCCCCGCCCCTTTTCGCCGGCATCCGCTTTATCTCGGTCCACGGCAAAGATACCAACACCCTGTGTGCAGAGATCGCAACCTTTTACTCAAAGATGTCTCTCCAGCGAGATGAATAAGGGTTTCTACAGCCCTTACTTTATCATACCAATGAAAGGCACCGGCTTACGACTGATCTTGCACTTCTGAGTTTTCAACCGGGCCTTACACAAACTGCCGTTCAAAATGCTCACGCATAGACACATTCTAACTTGCATCCAGCATCAAGATTGGTTCGCAGCGGTAGACCTGAAGGACATGTACTTCCTCATCTCTATCTTGCCTCGGCACGACCCTTCCTACGGTTCGCATTTGACGCCAGGCGTATCAGTACTAAGGGAAGTGGGCATTCGCATACTCAGTTACCTCGACAACTGGCTCATCCTAGCCCACTCACGAGATTTACTATGCGCCCACAGGGACCAGGTGCTCAGGCACCTCTGCCGGCTAGGGCTTCAGGTCAACTGGGAAAAGAGCAAGCTCACCCCGGTTCATAGCATCTCATTTCTTGGCATGGAGTTAGTCTCAATGACAGCATGCCTCAACAACAAGCGTGCTCAGTCAGTGCTGAAATGCCTCACCGATCAGACAGCACTGCTACAATAGCGTACATAATCCCGCCACATGTCACAACTTGCCCACCATCTCCTCCTTTGGAGCCAGCAGGTCATTGTGCAGGACTCAGGTCGTTGTGCGCCACTCACATCCCGGGCAACCTCAACACGGCAGTGTACGTGCTGTCGCGACAAGGTAAGCGGAGAGTGGAGGCACCCCCAGGCAGTCCAGCTGATTTGGGAGCGGTTTGGCAAAGCACAGATAGACCTGTTTGCTTACCAAGAAACCTCCAATTGCCCGCTCTGGTACTTCCTAGCAGAGGCTCCCCTTGGGACAGATGCGCTGGCACACAGCTGGCCCCAGCTGGCACACAACTTTACACCCTAAAGTGGCACTTGTTTTCAAATTGGTGTTCTTTCAAATTAGTACTCTTGTTTCTGAAAGAGAGGTTGGAGGGGAGGCTGTCCCCCTCCACCTTAAAGGTTTATGTAGCCGCCATATCGGCTCACCACGATGCAGTGGACGGTAACTCCCTAAAGCACAATCTGATTATCAGGTTCCTTAGAGGCGCCCGGAGGCTGAACCCTCCCAGGCCATGCCTGCTCCCCTCATTGGATCTCTCTGTGGTCCCTTCAGAGACCCCACTTCGAGCCACTAGATTCAGTCGAGCTCAAAGCCCTCACCTTGAAGACGGCCCTCCTGATCGCACTCGCTTACATCAAGAGGGTTGGGGACCTGCAAGCATTCTCTGTCAGTGACACTTGCCTGGAGTTCGGTCCAGCAGACGTCCATGTCGTCCAAGACCGTGACCGGGCTATGTGCCCAAGTTTCCAACGACTCCCTTCAGGGACCAGGTAGTGAACCTGCAAGTGCTGCCCAGCTTTGCTGCCCAGGAGGCAGACCCAGCTTTGTCGTTGTTATGTCCGGTGCGTGCTTTGCGTACCTATGTGGACCACACGCATAATCAGTCTGCTTTGATGGACAGCGGAAAGGGAACGCTGTCTCCAAACAGAGGCTTTCCCACTGGGTCGTTGATGCCATCGCATTGGCCTATCACACCCAGGCCATGCACACTCGACAAGAAGTGTGGCATACCTGTGGGCACTGGCCAATAGCACTTCCCTAGCAGACATATGCAGAGCAACGGGCTGGGCAACACCCAATACCTTTACGAGATTCTACAATCTCAGGGTTGAGTTAGTTTCGTCCCGTGTTCTCTCTGGTTCGAGCACGTAGAACTCTGGAATGCTGAACATCTGACCGTGTGTTCCGCTTGCACGTAGCGCCTTTCCCCTCCACTGAGGTGATCACGTGCACTCTTTTTCCCCAGGAGAGTCCACTAGATTTGCGATTTTCTTCCTCCCTAACCCTCTGTTCTGCGAATGCAGTGGAGGAATTCCCCGACCAAACCTACTACGGGTACTAAAATTACACTGTACTGGAATAGGTGCTCCACAGGATGGCTCCTACGAGCGGACCCACATCTCCTTCTGCCCCCCGGTCGCCGTTTTTGTAGCAACTCCTCCCTTTCAGTAGGTAGGATCTACCACCGCGCCATTTCCACATGTGGCCCGAAAACCATTGTGACGTATTTCACCACTCTTTACCTCCCCCCAGCCTGGGCAGGTGGTGGTCTCCGTGGGGTCTTTTCCCCCTGAAAGAATAGGAGTTGGAAAAGAATGCCTTCCCTGATGCATGTGATAGCGTTAAGATGGGCCCAGCTGCTTTAACTCTATGTGAGAAATATTGGGGTGCCGGGAACCTAAAAATTTTATGACGATTTTATGGGGCGTTGGGGAAGGGTACGTGCAGTCTGACGCAGCCTGCCACTTGCATCAGCAGCGCATGTACACAGTTCTGTGCATGCTGTGATTGAATAAGGACCCCTAGTGTTGCTTCACTCGACACAACTTCGAAGTGAGCGACAGATAGGAAACATCCAGATTACTGTTGTAACCTCCGTTCCCTGATGGAGTGAACGAGACTTTGTGTCCCCCAGGCCACAACGCTGAACCGAGCCACTGCTATGGCCGAACCTTACTCTTGGCTCCTCAGTGCAAAACCTGAATGGAAAGATGCATGATTCCCTCCTTTTATACATGTATGTCCAGTGGAGGGACATGCAATTTCTGTCTGCCAATTTCTCATTGGCCTTTTTTCAAGTTCAGAGGTAACCGAGGCCTTCAAAGAAGTCCCCTATGTCATGAGCTGGGTTTGATCTCTTTCTCTCTCTCTCTTGCTCTCTCAATTTCTCTCTCACTGTGGCCCTGCCTGTCTATTTTCCCACCTGTTTCTCATTGCAATTAGTGTTCGCGCTGCTTCTCTGTTACACCTGTTCTGACTTTATTCTCATTACTTTCTCTCTACTTCTAGCGTTTGTTCCCCTTGTTCTTTGTCGGATTATTTCGTGTGTACGTGAGTTATGCCTGTGTGATATGTTGTCTCCATGAGGATTTACCTTGTATTATCTTGTCTAGTTGTTCTCGTCTTGTATGCTCTCTCTGCCCTGTCATCCTGCCACTGGTGGTCTTCTACAGTCTTCTCCCTGCGACTTTGTGGCCACTTACAAGGACTGTGTTGCTGCTTTGTGAATCACCAACTCTGCATATTATTTCCAAGACAGGAGTCTTTCATGTTTTGCTGACCTCCTTTAAAGTACACCATCTTTTGTGTTATTCCAGTTCTGTGTCATTGCTCAACAGACTGCCTGAGTTATTTCTTATTAAAGACTATTGCAAGAACTTGCCTTTGCACTTGGATCCTCTGTTTCTTCTAACACCCTAGTGTCGCTTCACTCGACAAAACGTCTCGTTTCCTCCATCAGGGAACGGAGGTTACAACAGTTTTTTTTCTTATTTGCTTCTAATATCAGATTTATCAACCAATATTGATATGGTCATTGATATATTGTGAATCACTATTATAGACAAAAAAACATATTATAAACCAAATTTATTTTAAGAGGAAGACTATTTACCCAAGATTCATTTTGGTAAAGTTTAATATCTATATATACTTAACTATTTAATTCAATATCTAATTATTGTTAAGTAAACCACTCTAACTGTCATTCTGAGAGGGTCAGTAAGTAGTTGTATGGGCTCTGTTGGCTGTGATATACTTTCACTCCGAAATCACCAACCAGAACTGTTGTGAGGGTGTGTATTCGTTTGTGTGTTTAACAGGTCATATATCCCCGATGGCCAAACATGCTGTTGTCTCTTAAAATATATATCACACACCACACACTTTCGCTGCACTGCCCCAGGCTAGTGATGTACAAACAGAACAGGACATTTCAACACACACACACACACACACACACACAGGTATTTATTCAAATACAATTTAGAATGTTAATTAAGCTGGTCTCCACATTGTATATGGTTTCATATATGTATAAATATACTGAAACGATTAGTTGGCGTTATCGACCACGTCGACAATAAAAAATTGTTGACAAAAATTTTCTTTGTCGTTTGATATCATTTAACATAAAATTAGAACACATTAAACTCTAATGATAATGCGCAAGAGCAGCATTGCAGCTCGTGCATGACTGAGGAAAGGAAGAATTACACAGCTCACAGTCCAGATGCAGTCCAACATTTTCAAGCAGCTACAGTATGAGGGAATTATACCAAATAAGTATATACAGAGTATAAGTATATACTGTCGCTCCTCTGAAGCAAAACTTGTGTGTCGAGTATCTTTAAAGAAAGTATTTAAGTACTTTTATAGTTTAATACTCAATCTTTAAACACATCTTGAGATCCCTTAGATCGCATTTGCGCTCCTTCAAGTGTTTTGAACGCAAGAACGTAACGCATGTTTGTGGATCGAGTAGTGACACTGCCTACTGAAGTGTTTTCTTCACTGAATAAACTGTGCGTTGCTCATACAGCTGAAATTTCACTTACTGCCCTCTGGAGTAAGCAGGTGTACTACAAGCTTGCATTTCTCAGGAATCTTCCTTATTATGGTCCGTGTGAAAAATTGGCAATATGCAGCTTTATTTATATGAGAGTTAATGATAGATTGAAGTGAACAGAGTGTGAGAGAGGTAGTCTTCACCCCATTATACACCGCAACAAAATTTATTTTTGATTTGTTTTGGCTTCTTTTCCAACATAAATGTTTAAAACAATGTACATTTTCGTTAGCAGCTATACTGCAGAAGAAAAAATTGAGAATGGTGAATATAATATCTAAAAATATTTTTTTTAAAAAGATGCCTTCACCTGAGATACAACATTTAGACTTTAGGCTTTTAGAGAATAGATCTTGAATACAAGTATAATTTGTCTACTGCACTTGCAGAAGTATAACCAAGTGAAAATATGCACTTTGTGGAGGGGAGGACGTGGCCAAGTGCCCGTCTGGGGAGAGAAACAGCAGTAAGGACATCCACTGGGAGATGAATTGTGACTAATTAACATCTCAGTGTTCACAGTGAGAGTCGGGGGAGATAAAAAGACTGCCAGTTCACAGAAAGAGGAGAGAGACAGATAGCCATGACCCTGGCAGCAGCGAACCCCCATGTGACCCTGGTGAAGATGAGGGCACAAGATGAGCCGGAGGCCTTTTTGGAGCTCTTCGAGCGCACGGCAACAACTCCCGGTCAACAACCTCTTGAGGTACCCTGAGCTAAAGAAAGCCATTCTGCAGCAGGTCGGCCGCAATCCCGAAGAGCATCGACGGCGGTTCCGAACCCTGATGCTCCGTGAAGTCGGCTGCCTGTTTGCCTTCTTTCAACAGCTCCGCGGTGCCTGCCAGTGCTGGGTGCTGGCCGAGGAATCCAGCAATGTAGGGGGAGTCATCGATCTCGTGGTCCTGGAACAATTCATTGCCAAACTACCAAAAGGAACTGCGGAGTGAGTCCAGTGCCACCGACCGGCATCACTGGAAGAAGCAGTGCAGTTGGCGAAGAACCATTTAGCACCATACCTGGGGGCCGGTGAGCCTCTCTCTCTCTCTCTCTCTCTCTCTCTCTCTCTCTCTCTCTCCCTGACGTCCCTCCCCCTCCTTCTTTCTGACCTATTCCATTCCCCCGGATGGAACAATCCCCCGAGTTCTGTGCCTGGAATTGCGCATCATTGCAGGTACAACATTGCTGGCCGAATTTGAGCATTGTGGGTAAGTATCTGTGCAATTGCGCGGTCAGCTCAAGGTGCTTTATTATGTAACATTTGACACCGTTAGCAAGGTTGAGCTCATTTGCTGAAAAAACATCATGCAACAATGTAAAAACTGGTCTCTACCGTGCGAGCAAATGTGATTGAAACTTACTGCATGTGAATATGGAAAATGATTTAGTGATGCTGAATGTCTGACACCTGTCATCAAAGCTTTTGAACTTATACCATAAATATCAAAACTCCCTATGCATCTAACCTTAAATACAAATTACGTTTTAAACTGTGAAAAAAAACTAAACTAAAATCGTGGATGACTGACATGTGCGAGTCTGGTAAAACAGTGAAGTATTTTACTTGCTATCATTAAGCCACGTCACCTAGCACTGGGCTGGGCTGGCAAAAAAAGATACTTGTGTGACGTGTGATGCATGAGTAGATGCATTTTTTTAACCGCAAAAAATAGGGTTATTTCATAGCATATTTTTCTGACCTTTATGACACAACCATTTTTGTGTTTCTTCAGTAGAGGGCGCACATAATTCTTATCCATGCGTATTACTTATCCATATTATTTATGTGTATGCTGCTGCTTATTTGGATGATATCATTATTTAAAGTAATCAATCAATCAATATTTATTTATAGAGCACATTAAAAAACAACCAAGGTTGACCAAAGTGCTATACAATCTAAAAATAATTACTACAATAGATAAAACAGACTCTGAAAGTGCGATCACCTCGTTTTTTAAGTCTGGATGTAGGAACGATGAGTAAACCACGATAGCAAAATCTTAGAGTTCTAGATTGCGTATGGATGAAGCAAATCTCAAATATTTAGGGGCCAAATTGTTGAGTGCTTTGTAAACATATAATAATATTTTAAAATTCTATACTTGACTGGAAGCCAATGCAGCATGATTAAAATTGGTGAGACAGACTCGTACATACGAGTCCTCATGAGAAGTCTGGCAGCTGCGTTTTGCACACGTTGTAAACAGGAAAGAGAAGATTGAGAGACACCGGTAAAGTGAATTGCAGTAATCTAGATGAGATGTTACAAAGGAATGAATCAGAGTTTGAGTAGTGAGTAGACGAAGGTGGAAAAAGCATGACTTTACGACATTTAGATTATTATCAAGCACAGGTTTCTAGCACAGTGAGTTTTGTACGATGCAAGAGAACCAAGGTCCAGGTCAACAACACAATTTTCCTTAGGCCCAAATAAGATAATTTCTTATTTGATTATTAGCAGCGGCATATGCAGCAGCAGCAGCATATTCAGCATCTGAGGGCAGTTCTGAGGTCTCTGCGACAAGAAGGGCTCACAGCAAACCCCAAGAAGTGTGCAATTGGACATGTGGAAGTACGGTATCTGGGGTTTCACTTGGGTCACGAGCAGGTGCGACCTCAAATTGATAAAACCGCAGTGATCGCAATTGACCCAAGACACAAGGACAAAAAGGAGGTGAGATAGTTTCTGGGGCTGGCCGGCTACTATTGAAGGTTTGTGCCTAATTTTTCTAACGTCACCAGCCCGCTGACTGATCTCACTAAAAATGAAGCCCCAGACAGAGTCGTGCCAACACGCTATCATGCAGGTAAAAGCTGCACTTTGTGGTGGGCCGCTTCTGCAATCCCCTGATTTCTCTCCCCTTTGTTTTACAGACGGACACATTGGACAGGGGGCTGGGTGCTGATCTGTCCCAAGGGGTGGAGGGGGAGGAACATCTGGTGTTGTACATTAGTGGAAAGCTCTCTATGAGAGAGACAAATTACAGCACCATAGAGGAGTGTTTGGCCATCAAGTGGACGGTCCTCAGTCTCCAATTCTATTTGTTGGGACGAGCATTCACCCTCTTTTCGGACCACACCCTGCTCCAATGGCTCCACCGCATGAAGAATGCCAATGCCTGGATCACCATTGGTATCTGGCACTCCAGCCATTTAAGTTTGCTATTTACAAGAAGCATCTGCTGATGTGAACCATGCATCACAAAAAAGAAGGCCTACGAATTGTTGCTTTGCATAAAGCAGGAAAGGTTATAAAGTTATCTTGAAGAGCTTAGATATTCATCTGTCCACAATTTTTCTATAAATGGAGACAAATTAGTATTATTCTCCCTAGAAGTGGCCTTCCAGCCAAGATGACTCAAAGGGCACACTACAGAATGCTCAATGAAGTAAAAAAGAACCCTAGGGGGACAGCATAAGACTTGAAGGAATCAATGGAACTGGTTAACATCTCTGTTCATGAGTCTACTATACGGAAAACATGAAAAAGGCATGGTGTCCATGGCAGGACACCACAAAGGAAGCTGCTGCTTTCCAACAAAAATATTGCTGCGCACCTGAATTTTGCCAGAGACCAACTTGACACTCCAGAATGCTACTGGGAAATGTTTTATGGATTGATGAAACTAAGGTTAAATTGGTTTGGAAGAACACACAACACTACATATGGCATAAATGGACATGGCATACCAACATGAAAACATCAACCCAACAGTGAAGTACGGTGGAGGGAGCATTCTGATTTGTGGCTGCTTTGCTGCTTCGATGAATTCCCAAGTATATCAAGATATCCTACAGGATAATATCAGGGTGGATGTGCACCAGCTGAAGCTCAGTAAAAGTTGGGTGATGCAGTAGGACAAAGACCACATACATCGAGGTAAACCCACAACAGATTGGCTTAAAAAAAAGAAAATCCATCTTTTGGAGTGGCCCAGTCAGAGCCCAGACCTTAAACCAATAGAGATGCTGTGGAATGACCTAAAGAGAAATATAGCGAAGTAAACCCACACAGACTCACTCACAGACTCTGCCTTTCTACATCTGTCTCAATTAAAAATAAAATACTGAAAAATTCCACATTTCCAAAAAGAATAAAACAGCTTTACCTAACAGTGCTGGAGTCTAAACACTTTGTGTCTTCATCTTAGACACATAGAAGGAATGTAACATAAGTGCGTAAGCACACGCTAGAACATATGCAGAGCACTTACACATCATTCATCACAAGTGCAAAGACGTCATTCTTTATACCCCTCTCCCTATGCTTTATTATTATCATCCCTCTTTTACTCAAGTCATTCTTACAAAAAAATAATCAAAGGACATGGAGGAGGAGGATAAGAATAGACTGAGTGCTATTTATAGTGTAATGAAAGAATGCCTCCACCACAACAGCACCTTCCTCTATTCTCTCCAGACATTTATTGATGAAAAGAGAGAATGAGGGATATATTTCTGCAGATGAGGCGATTTGCATTTGGTCGGGGTAATACAAAAATAGAAATGTGTAATCAATAATGACACCAATGTGTTTTTAAGAATAGCAAGGACAGCATATGAAGAGGTTTCAAATGGCAGGTAAAGCTATGACACGCTGGCATCTCGATAACTCTTACAAAAATGTACAGTGGCACTTTGATATACTGTAGGGGAGACCAGGGCTAGTTTGTTCATTTAACACACATTGTCACAATAGGAATAGTCCATTTAGTACACTCTTTAGTGTTTTTTTAGCTAAATTTAAACAATAAAACCTTTATGCTGCACATAATTATATTGTGCTACAAGGCACTTAAATACATTAATGTGACCGTGGTACTATGCCTATATAATACGGTAATAACATACAAAAATTACAAATGTAATCTGGCATTTAAATATAAATTTATGTCGTTCCAACTTGAGAAAGACATTGAATCAGTGTTATATAAAACATTATCAGGCTTAAGACAGGAATTCAATAAACTACACTAATGTTGTATGTCTCTAAGAGTCACTCCAACGACTAAATACTTCTGTAAATGTACTAAGCAACTCAATTTACTCCAGTTTCGTACAAACAAAGATTTAAAAAGCAGCAACTGAGTGCAGCATCAGTAGCACATGAGTGATGTAGCAGGCACACTGAAGAGCATGATCTGCTTTAATAATACATGAGCTATCTGTCCCTCAGACACTGAGAAGTCTGTCGACACAACCGTGTCAGCAGTGAGCACTGACCCACACATAAAACACCCACATCTCATTTAGAGATACTGTTTTTTTAAAGATGGGATTATTATTCTAAGACTGTACCTGCACTAGCGCTACACAATTAATCAAAATAAAATCTAAATCACAATATGAAATTGTGCGATTATAAAATTGCAAAGGGTTGCGGTTTAATTAAATAAACAAACAGTCTGCTTGTATCAAAGTTTATTAGCGCTGCTCTGTCAAGTCCATATTAAGTTACATTAAGTTACTTTATTAATTATTACAGTGTTTTCAGAGCGGTTCTGCACTCACAACTTTCATGCTTAGAGTAACAGAAGTGCTCAGAGTTTGGTTCCGTTTGTTTACATGCACTAGGCGCTTTATTTACACTAAACTAAACCGGCACGTCCTGTGTGAAGCAGTTTTTAGTATCATCTGTGGTAGCAGCATCTCAGTCACTGCCAGGCACAGGTATCATAATATTAACACGGAATACAAGATGGGGTATAATTCAAACATCTTTATTAAATGATTGCTGATCAGGGCTGCAACTAACAATTGTTTTGATAATCGATTAATCTAACAATTATTAGAACGATTATTCGACTATTCTGCGATTATTGTAATGCTTAATCGTTAGCTCTTAACCGACTATTCAGCTTGTGCCCCGACTTAAAAGGTTGTATTAAACGTGCTTTCTAACAATAAAGAGGACAAAATCATCTTTTAAAAATATCTCTAAATGACATTCACTGAATTAGAGGGAAAATATTTTTTTAATGAAGTTTAATTCAGTAAAGAAATTCCCTGCAAAAAATCCTATTGTTATCAAGTGTTTTTGTCTTGTTTTACATTTAAAATTGTCTAAAAATCTTTAAAACAAGATACATTTAATTGAGAAGCAACATATAAGATATTTAGACTTGCTTTAAGAGAATTTATCTTAAATATATAGTAAGTGTATTTTGTATATAAGTGTATTTGTTCACTTGGTTATGCTTCTGTGAGTGCAGTAAAGACCAAATATACTCATATTCAAGATCTATTCTCTAAAAGGTGAATGCATATTTTTTAAAGGATTTTTAGATATTATAAAATATTTGTATTTTTAATATTATATTCAACATTCTCAGATAACAGGTTTTCTTCTGCTGTATAGCTGATAAAGAAAATTCAGTTTTAAAGGAGTTTTAGATATTTATATTGGAAAACAAAAACAAATCAAAAACATATTTTGTTGCAGTGTATAATGGGACGAAGACTTCCTCTCTCACCTTTCTGTTCGCTTCAATCCATCTTTAACTCACAAAAAAACTCTCTCTTATTAATAAAGCTGCATATTGCCAAATAAATTGTGATTCAATAAGTCACGACCCATCACGTTATAATCTAGCTACAGCAAATGTGTGCTCGAGGGATGAGCGTCACTGCAACAGAGTGTGCCTCAGCTGGGTGCAGTTTCAATCTCTCCCCTTAGATCGGGACATTCGCGCAACTCATAGAATAGGCGCTGACTGCACAGATAAATGCCAGTTTCAGAGTTTGTAGTTATTTACATGATCTGCTTCTATATTATTTGAATTTTAATAAAGCTACAACGCATTAAATATAACTGCATTTAAGATGCAACGCCGGGGTGTTTCCTTTAAAGACACTTGGCACGCAAGCTATACTTCAGCAGAGCGGCAGCTCCAGCTCTGCTTATTCCATAATGAGAGTGCTTCTTTATTTACTCTGTATTTTTTCATTATAATTCCCTCATACTTTCCGATCTACATCACCTGAAGCTGTAAAAGTTTAGAGTGCATCTGGACTCTGATCTGTTTAATTCATCCTCACCTCAGTCAGGTGCGAGCTGCAGTGCTGCTCTCGCTCATCGTCAGTAGAGTTTAATGTGATCTCATGTTACGTTAAATGAGATCAAATGAGAAATTCGACAATGAAAAATTTTGTCGACAATTTCTTTATTGTCGATGTTGTCAAAGACTTATAGTTTGCATAAGCCAACTTGTTTTAAAGCCTAAGAGTTGTCACAGTCTTATTCAAGGACTCTTATTTTGAAGGTCTCACTACGTTTCCCAGAATTCACTGCCCTGATCACTCCCTCGTTATCCCCACCTGTGTGTCATTCCCTCGTTTAGTTCTAAGTGTATATATATATATATATATACCCTCTTGTTTTGTCAGTCTTGGTCAGTCCTTGAATTGTTACGTTGAATGTGAATGTTGTGTTAACAAGTAATGTTTGGTTTGTGAAGTTTGTTCCTACTCCAGCGTGTGTTCCTACTCCAGCGTGTTTCCATTATTAAAGGATCTAAAGTTCCTACTCCTGTGTCTCCTATCTCCTTGATTCCCAGCACACCCAAACGTTACAGAAGGACTGACCACCAACTATGGATATACCAGCCGTTCAAATCCTCTTCCTCGAACAAGGAGATCGTCCAGTTGAGGATCACGTGCGTGAGTTCCTCCATCTTGCGAATTTGGTGCACTATGAGGACAACTCTCTAGTCTATTTCTTCAGAGCTGGTCTGAATAGTGTGCTGAAGGAGCAGATGCCTCCGGTGGGTCCTCACTGGACGCTGTGCAACTTTGTGGAGATGGCACTGAAACTCAGTGGCTCACCTTTTACAGTGGGTGTGGAGGATGAGGCCTTAGAATCTCCTCCCACAGTGGAGATCCCCAAGCCTTCCACGGCCCCTGTCTCCAAGCCTTCCATGGCCTCTGTCTCCAGGTCAACTCCACTCCATGCAGCTCCCCTAAATATTTTTTTTGGGGGGGGCTAATCCTATCCTGTCTCCAGTGGCCGATTCACTGCTGCAGTCTACAGTAGCGGCCACGGTCAGCGAGCTAGAGCCCATGCCTGCCACGGTTAGCCAGCCAGAGCCCATGCTTGCCACGGTCAGCGAGCCAGAGCCCGTAGCCTCGACCGTCCCAGAGCCCGTAGCCTCGACCGTCCCAGAGCCCGTAGCCTCGACCGTCCCAGAGCCAGCGCCCGTAGCCTCAACCGTCCCAGAGCCAGTGCCCGTAGACTCGACGGTCCCAGAGCCAGCGCCCGTAGCCTCAACCGTCCCAGAGCCAGTGCCCGTAGCCTCGACCGTCCCCGTAACCTCGCTCCCTGTTGGCAAAAGGAGAAAGCGAAGGAAGTGGGCACCTTCTCCCCAGTCTCTGCCTGTGCCTTCCACATCTCCTGTGCCTTCCACGTCTCTGCCCCAAGAGTCCTCCATGGATCCTCCTTCCATGGCTCCTCCTTCCACGGCTCCGCCCTCAGAGTCCTCCTTGGCTCCGTCTTCCACGGCTCCGCCCTCAGAGTCCTCCTTGGCTCCGCCTTCCACGGCTCCGCCCCCGGAGTCCTCCTTGGCCCTGCCTTCTATGGCTCCGCCCCCAGGGTCTTCCATGGCTCTGCCTTCTATGGTTCCGCCCCCACAGCAAATTTATAACTGTTTTTTATTTATAACTGACTTCGTGTGTTAACAGAACTGTAGAAATGTATTTCTATTGCAGCCCACATTTTATGGCATATATAGTTTTGAATGTTCAGTGCAATTGCTATACACATGTCCTTGCTTCTTTTTAATGTAATCATTTATTTATTTTTTAGTAGATTGGTTTCACTGTGTCTCTAAAAATATACTGAGGAATGATTAACTGTCACGCTAAACGGTGCACTTAATTTTCTTCTCCTAGACCAGTGGTTCCCAAACTTTTTAATGCCTCTCTAATGCATAGATAACTTTCACACAAGGTATTTTGAAAATATTTATATTTAACACTTTGTTTTACAAAGATATATTTATCTTTGTAAAACAACTCCCCTATATTAAATGTGTTATATTTGTACGTTTTGTACATATTGAATAAATGGCTTACCAATTGAGATGGGTATGCTAGATACGATATAACTGAATAACTTGAAAACTCCCCCTTCATCGCTTCATGGTATGCAAGTATCTGGTTCTGTGCCTGGAATTGCGCATCATTGCAGGTACGTCATTGCCTGCAGACTTTGAGCATTTCTGGTAAGTATCTGTGCAATTGCATGATCAGCACAAGGTGCTTTTTTAAAAACATCATGCAACAATGTAAGAACAGGTCTCTAGCATGCAAACAAATGTGAGTGAAAATTACTGCGTCTGAAAGTGGAAAATGATTTGGCCACACCAGATGTCTGACACCTGTCAAAGCTTTTGAACTTATACCATCAGAATCAAAATTCCCAATGCATCTAACCTTAATTACAAATTATGTTTTAAACTGCGAAAAAAGAAACAGACAAACTATAATCATGGACAACTGACATGTGTGAGTCTGGTAAAACAGTTAAGTATCAATTTTACTTGCTACCATTAAGCTATGTCACCTAGCAGTGTGCTGGGCTGGCGAAAAAAGATACTTGTGTGACGCACAACGCATGAGTAAATGCGTTTTTTTAACTGCAAAAGATAACATTATTTGATTGCATATTTATCTGACCTTTATAACACAACCATTGTGGCGTTTCTACACTAGAGGGCACAAAACATAATTTTTGCAAGTGAGAAATACATGGACTGGGTTTGAATGTATTTTAGACTGATGAAATTAAAAGAATGGTAAAAATCTCAGAGTTTTATTCGCATACCCACATTGTCACCTCACGTACCCCAGTTTGGGAAACACTGTCCTAGAGATATTATATTTTATGTACAAAATATTAACTTTGCCCAAGAAACTGGAAAATATGTTATTTGCCTCTGGCAGCACTAAACAGAATTACAAAAGACTGTTTTCAAACAGTCAGACAGTCCGGTGCCATATGCACACCATTGGTTGAGCCTATATTGCTGTGGTGGGCTTGTCTGAATGCTTAAATAAAATAGCAATGTGTAGAAAGCGTGGGAATAAACCTATTAATTACTTAGTATTTTAACATTTAAAAAATTACACACATCACCTTTAAGTATTAATGTCATGGTTTGTGGTGTCTTTCATGGCTCAAAGATGATAATCATAACATGCTTGGATAGTTTTTATTGTGTATTAAAATCCCTAAATGAGAAAGCTGACCTAAACTATAAAAAAACGACAAAACAGAAATAAACTCTTGTATCTGATAAAATGTAAAAACCGAGTGCTTATAACATGTAAAAGTACACTGATGGAGGTGCAGTCTTTGTCTATGTGGATGGTCATGAAATATGCAGCAGAAATCTATCAGAGAACAAGAAGCCATTAGAGCCTTGTTGCATTCTGAAATATTCATAAGACCAAACAGAACGCTCATTCTTTTAGCTCAAAAGTTTATAAACCACACTGGGAAGACAGGAGATGGTGATGCACATCTATCTCTCTCTCTCTCTCTCTCTCTCTCTCTCTCTCTCTCTCTCTCTCTCTCTCTCTCTCTCTCTCTCTCTCTCTCTCTCTCTCTCTCTCTCGTACACTTCATTCAACAGGTACAGATGCAGGAGCAGTGTGAGTCATCAGAATATTATTCACCAACAGAAATTTTTAAAGTTCAGTAAAATTGGGTAGAAACTTTATAGAAGCTTTTTTTCACTGAGTCAAGATTAGCTTGCCCTGAAATTTACAGTATATTGCTTTGCAAGTTGTCATACTTAAACAAAAATGTTCACAATAGTATTTCCTCAATTTATTACAATTAAGCATCAACTTCATTCACAGCAAGCAGGACCATGAAATGACTGTGATGTAGCAGCACTGTACTGTAGAATCTCATTGATTGTGTCTGTGTATATTTCAGTAATCTCTAGTAGATAAACTGTAATAATAAAATGTTTTTTAACTGTTTAATGGGAAATATTTTGCTTTTGCTTTTGTTGTCACTTTAAGTTACTTGTTTTGTAATACTGTCTAAAATTATGTTTGCTGATTTTCACAATTGTTGAGTTTTATATGTCGAGTGTTGATATCTGTGTGTGACAGGTTGACATTGCGTACTAAATGTTAATCTAAGATACCACTATGGAAGCCAAATCCTGCCACGGAATAAAAATAAAATATTCTGAGGTAAATAAAAAGGTAATTCTGAGTGCATCTCGTAACTATAAGGTATAAAGTCTCAATTGGGAGATATAAAGTGAAAATTGCTAAATATAAAGTCGTATTTGCGAGAAATAAAGTCACAATTGCAAGATAGAATGTATTAATGTTGTGACTTTATATTTCGCAATTTCAACTTTATATCTGACAGTTCTGACTTTACATCTTGCAATTTCAAGAAAAAAAAATAAATAAAATTGCAAGACAGAGGGGGCCTCGGTAGCTCAGCGAGTATTGACACTGACTACCACCTCTGGAGTCAGGAGTTCGAATCCATGGTGTGCTGAGAGACTTCAGCCAGGTCTCCTAAACAACCAAATTGGCCCGGTTGCTAGGGAGGGTAGAGTTGCATGGGGTAACCTCCTCGTGGTCATGATTAGTGCGGTAATTTGTATGTGGATCACGGAGTGTAGCGTGAGCCTTCACATGCGGATTCTCCACGGTGTCATGCACAACGAGCCACGTGATAAAATGCACGGATTGACGGTCTCAGAAGCAGAGGCAACTGAGACTTGTCCTCCACCACCCGGATTGAGGTGAGTAATCGTGCCACCATGAGGACCTACTACGTAGTGGGAATTGGGCATTCCAAAATGGGAGAAAAGGGGATAAAAAATAAAAAACAATAAATTTTAAATTTTAAAAATTGCGAGACAGGCCTGTCAAGCGGTAAATGTGAGACATAAATTCAAAACTGCTAAATCTAACGTCACAATTGCGAGAAATACATTTGCAATTGCAAGAAATAAAGTTTACATTGCAAGGATATAGTCGCAATTGCAAAATAAAATGTTCTAGATATTATGTTGCAACTTTATATTTTGCAGTTTTTACTTTATATCTCACAATTCCGACTTTATATTTTGCAATTTCAAGAAATAAAGTCGAAACTGCAAGATATAATGTATTAATGTTGTGACTTTATATTTCGCAATTTCAACATTAGATCTGACAGTTCTGACTTTACATCTTGCAATTTCTAGAAAAACATTTAAAATTGCGTGATAGGCCTGTTAAGTCATAACTGGGAGACACAAAGTTGAAACTGCAAAATAAAGTCGCAATTGCCAGAAAAAAAGTCACAAATGTGAGAAATGAAGAAGAAATGGCTAGATATAAAGTTGCAATTATGTCGATATAATGTGCAAGATATTATGCTGTGACTTTATATTTTGCAATTAAGACTTTACAACACATATGTTGTGTTATGGCAGAAAATCACCTAGCCTGCGTTGACTTAACGGTAAAATTAAGTATATTTAATACAGTATTTTTGGTTCTAAATTACTGTTAAATCTTTGCCGAGGTTTTAAATTACTGTTAAAACCCTGGCGAGTTTATACAGTGTAATAGAACCATTTTATGACTGCAATTTCCTACATTTACTATCAATGTGTTGTTTCCTCAAAAGGAAGGCGTGGAAATGGATGTTGCTTCCACTAAAGGAAGCCAAAACTGAGCACACTTTGGCCTTGGACTCCACATACATTAGATTAGTGTATAAAATGCCCGGGTACTGAGAGTGACACAGAAAAGAACTAGAATGCAAATCATCAGCGGTAATCATCAGTTATCATCAAACACTTAAGCCTCTGTGCATTGCAGTTGAATGACGATAACTACATTAAGGCTGCCTCGTGGCTTTTAGAGATTTAATTATATTCATTTTAGAAAAACTACAGGCAGATGCTCAATAGAGATGTTTTCATTGCTCCCAAGAATGCTTTAAGAGGAATTCTCCAACTGCAATGTCAAAGAGTGTTTCCCAGAAACCCTCAAATGGGTTTACTCGTCTGGCCTGTCTGGAACATTGAGGGCATGGTGGAATTATTTGGCTCTGTCTCAACATCTAGTGAGCTGCCACTTTGGTTCACATGTTAAGACATTTACTATGCAATGTTACCAATGGCTTTTCAAAGGTCTAAAAAAGAGGAAAGGCAATGTCGAAGGCTTGGAAACAAAATTAATTAGTTACAGCATAACTGCATTCAGCAAGTGCTCTCTGAACTACTGATGAAACAAAAAGTTCTGATTGTAAGAAGTGGCCAATTTTGATGTCCATCTAATGAATTTTCTGTAAACTTCCATCACTTTGGAAAGAAAGATGAGAGATCTAACTTAACATAGTGGTGGATTGCATCTAGAAATGTCGTGCATGTCCAAAATAAGGGTTTTGAGCCAATTCGATTTTGAGTGCAGGTTTGTTAATGAATTTGCACAATTATTCTAAAGGTAAAAGTGTTTGGGAATCAAAAACGAGTCCACCTGAATGCTGAATGAAAACTGATAAACATTAAGGCTGCTAACACTTAATTAAAAATTAATAAGTTGTTTAAAAGTGTTCCCCCCTTTAGTCAAGTAGTATTAACAGATAGCCAGGACTTTCACTGGTACCTCCTCAAAAAAGGTCTACATAACGCCCCTGCCTTCAGCCTCAGTACAAGTCATATTTTCAGTTCCACAACCACTACATTTAAATTAAGAAATTATACATTTGAAGAACAACGAATACGAGTTTAATATGTGTATTTTACACAATTCTCGTTTGAAAAAAAATATGTTTCGGATATAAAGCTTCCTCGTGTAAATAATGTCAAGGGCGTAACTGTTTGAATGACGAGAAATATGTAACAAGCACAACATGACGAAAGCGTCCTCACCCCCTAGGCATCCTCATTCCCTAAGCGTCCTCCACATAAACAAGCGCAAATGTCCATAAAAAAAACGCTTTCGACTGCTGTTCAGCTCTTGAAACAGGCAATATCTTTATATTCGCAATAAAGAGCGTCGCATCACTGAGCGCGCGGATACTGGAGCACACGCGCTCGCTCGCGCTTACCTGGATGCTGCACGAGATCTCCGAGTCGTCCAGCAGACGAACCGTGCACTGGACCTCCTGCGCGAGGGACGAGATGCTCGGACTTCGGAACCGAAGCATTTTCATGGTTCTTGGTTCCGCATAGCAAAGCAAAGCTGTGCCTTTGGTCTCAGGGAGAGGACGCTGTGTCGGTTACGCGTCGTCGGTAGAAGAGGTGTCGCGTTACATGACCGGGAGAACGATCCCCTTTTTCATTCACCCCCCTCCCTCCCGAGCGAACGCGCGCGCCTCCCTCCATCAGTTCAATCACATAAGCGACGTCAGCGCTTCACCTGTAATAAACAAGGACACAAAACGTGTTGACATGACAACGGGAGTACCTCATGGAAACTCTCATTTTATTTTTCATGACAGAAGTGGCTAATGCCAAATTACCATGATTATTATTATTTGGTTCTACAATTACTGGTATTTCGGAAAATTCTTACAATGGTAATTTTTGTAAGGGAAACTATATGTTCAACAAGGAATTGTTTTTATTTGTATTTTTTTATTGAACATTCACAACATTCATAACGTTACAAGACAATTAATTGTTATTTTGAAAGGGTAGTTTGAGCTCACACAATGTGTGGCCATAAGTTATTTCCATAAACAACTTACCCTTGCAACCATATTCATCTTACTACTATTACAATCTGTATATATTTTCATAGATGTTTAACCGTAGAAATGTTCCTCCCATTTTTACATTTATTTTAAATGTCAGTGGTGGGTAATAGCAAAGCAAGTTGCCATGAGCGGAAACTGTAATTACCATTATACATTTTTTGTCAGGGCATTTGCAGCCACATTTGTCAGTTTAACTGAAGTTAAATAAGGTATTTTCATTAAGCAAATATAATGTAAATGTAATTCTCATAATGCAAGTGAATTGTGTCCAAAAATGCAGCATAAAAGTAATCCATAATGACTCCATTTGTTTAATCCACATCTTCAGAAATGAGGTAAGAAACAGATACATTTTTATATATATATATATTTTTATATATATATATATATAAATATAAATTCTCCTCCCTGCCCAGTAGGTGGCAATATACAGACATAATATGAATCACCATAAACAGAAGAATGTGAAAGTGAAGATTTATGGTAAAAAAAAAAAAGAGACTTAAATATTTATCTGTTTCTCACCCAAACTTATTATATCGCTTCTGAAGACGTGGATTTACTGACTGGTGTCTTATGGATTGCTTTTATGCTGCCTGTATATGCTTTTTGGAGCTGTAAAGTGCCATTCAACATTCACTTGCATTGTATGGACCTACAGCGCTGAGATATTCTTCTAGAAATCTTTGTGTTCTGCAGAACAAAGTCATACACATCTGGGATGGCATGAGAGGGAGTACATTTTGAGATTTTTAAATTTAATGAAAACTGTTGCAGAGTCCTTTCATGATATTAAAATATAAAACAATGCTTCCAGTTCAGTTAATGCACAAATATCCAACACTTTGCAAAAGCAGATTAGTCTTTATTGAAAAGAATTGAAGATTCAAAGACTTTCATTACTAGTGCACAAAACAACAGTAGATTTCTTCTACAGTTTAGAAGCAGTGACACTAACAGATGGGATTGCATTACACACAACTGAAACATGAAACCGAATCGTAACAACAGAAGGTGCCCTGTAAGGTTGATTTTACCAGAAGCCAGAGTGATGAGAATTCAAAGGATGTCTATGATGACAAGAGCTATAAGTATACCGTTTAATGGAAAAGATGAGAAGTGTATGTATCTGTGATGCTGTGTTTTAATCTGTAATCTGTAGCAGCCTGACAAAGGAGGTGGAACATTCAAGCTGTCCATTTCTTTTTACGAGCGATCTTCATAAATCACCATCTGATGCTTTCTTCCCCTTCCGGTTCCCCTGTTAAAAAAAAAAAAAAAAAGACAAACTTTCAATGAGCAAACTGGTGAGAACATATTTGTTTCTGTTTTAAGATGTTTGTACATTTAAAGGTTTAGTTCACCCAAAACTCATAATTTGAGTCATAATTTCCTCTCTTTTTCTCTCATTTCCTTCTGCAGAACACAAATTAAGATTTTTAGAAGAACATTTCAGCTCTGTAGGTCCATACAATGCAAGTGAATGGTGACCAGAATTTTGAAGGTTTAAAACGCATATAAATGCAGCATAAATCTAAATCTTAAATAGCCCATATGACTCCAGTGGTTTAATCCATGTCTTCAGAAGAGATCTGATAGGTGTGGGTGAGAAACAGATCAATATTTAAGTCCTTTTTTTTTTACTGTAAATTCACCTCCCTGCCAGTAGGTGGTGATATGCATGAAGAATGCGAATCACCAAAAACAAAAGAATAATGTGAAAGTGAAATTCGAGATTTATAATAAATAGTACTTAAATGTTGATCTGTTTCTCACCCACACCTATCATATTACATCTGAATACATGGATTAAACCACTGGAGTCATATGGGTTAAATTTATGCTGCCTTTGTGCTTTTTGGACCTTCAAAATCACTTGCATTGTGTGGAACTACAAAGCTGAATTATTCGTGTTCTTCAGAAGACAGTGTCATACACATCTGGGATGCCATGTTGGTGAGTAAATGAGAGAATTTTCATTTTGGGGTGAACTATTCCTTTAAACAATGTTATGTTGGTATTGATGTCATAATCGGACAAAACCTGAAAGAAAATATCAAACTTCAACCCAAAGAAAAAATAAATTCTTGTATAAAGAAAATGAGGCCGATTCTGACATTATTTTTTTAAATAAATGAAGCATATTTCACACATTAGTGTGTTGAGAAAAAAAAAAAGCCTTTATTATCATAACACAGAAATAAAAATCCTCCTGTATGGACAACTTTTTCTCAATGTTTTTCTCATTTTTAAGTAATGAGATATCATTACATTAATTAGAAAAATTTTAATTTAGAAGGGATTTTCCATGCAAATTATGTCAATGCAAAAAAAAAAAAAAAAAAAACTTTTTTCTTTTTTGTAAATAAGAATATGCTTTTCCCTTTTAGTGTGCAAAACGTACACAGATGCTGTTGTGTAAATGTCCAAACTTTTTTAATTCATCCCTTAGCTCAGAGTTTTCTATTTTATTTACACCTTTCACTGCATCAGCTCCTCCCTAGCGCTGCTTACAAACCTACTATATTCCCTTATATCTTCACTGCCCTGTGTCTGTCTCCATACCTTTTGTGGTCAGGAAAATAAAGCATTTATCATTTCATGTATATTATCTTCTTATATGCATGTCATATACACCAATCAGCCACAACATTAAAACCACCTGTATTATATTGTGTAGGTCACCCTTGTGCTGCCAAAACAGCGCCAACCCACATCTCAGAATAGCACACTTGTGGTGAGAAGGATATCATCTCCGAATGTTATTCTGAGATGCGGTTTAAAGTTGTGGCAAATCGGTGTATAACACAATCATGCAGTTCTGTTTGCTAATAGAGAAAATCCAGTACTTTAAGGCTAAATTAAAAATATATATTTTTAGGGTGTAAAGCTGGCTTAGAACTGACTTTGCTCTTCAAGTCACATCAAACTGACATAAAATGTATAAAATATTGGTTGTCCAAAACTTTAAAATGGTGCTTTATCCAGGGGAAGGACGGCAAAAAAGCAAATCCAAATTCTTCAGTACTTTTGCCAAACTAAGTTGTGTGATAGTCATAGGAGGTTTGGACGTCATCACCTGATGTTTCGGTTGATCTGACTGCAAGCCTTTCACCTTAGACCTCTCCTGTTCAAGAGCTGCGTGCAGTTGTCTCACCTGGAAAGGATGAACACAATTTGGTACTCCAAAAATAGCATAGCAACAACTCTATCATAAGAGCAACCACTACCATACCCAGACTGTGAAATATTCATTATTTTCTATTGGCATCTTGTGCAACATTTCCCAAACTGAAAACATGTGAATGCACAGACACACACCTGTGAGGACAATTCCTCTTTTATGTTCATGAGCTCCTCCACCTGCAGTAGAATCTCAGCTTTATCCTTCACTGAATATAGAAATTCAAATTATTTAAAGGACCAAGAATAAATGACAGATTTCATTAAGGCAGGTATTTTGTTTCGCAAATATGTAATGTACTCACTCTCCCCCTGTTGAAGCATTTTAAGCAGCTGAGCGTTTCTGGCCTTTACTTCCTTATATCTATCCTGAAAAAGTCAATCATTAAATTCTTAACAAAAACAGAAATTTTAAACATTAAAAAGTAGCTCTAATAAAAAAATTACAAAAATTACATAAACATGTTCACACTTACAATTCTTTTCTAAATTTTAGACAGCAGACACATTAATGCCAAGTCAGTAATGTTGTCATAAACGATCAATTAGAGCCGCCTTTTCACTGCATCCGATAAACAGCAGACGATATACTGGAAGTAATTCATTTCCATGGGGAGTTGCACGGGGGCTGCATGGGCTTGTGACCATCTCCGGATGCATAATTTCCCGATTTGAGCTTTGACTGTGTTTGCTTTGATTGTATGTGACCACCGACTGGATGTCATGTATTCATTCAAAACTATCAGCGCAAAGTGAGAAATATCAACGGATTCTGACCTAAACTTTATTCTAAATGCCAGCTACTTCTATATTTTGGACAATTATAAATGTAGAAGTCAGAAATGTTTGTTTACATTGAAAATATCACAAAAAGCTTTGTAATTACAGTAAATGTATGATTAAATGTACGCGTCATTTATTTCTCCAAACGCACAATCTACATATTTAAAAATCATATCTAGGAATTTCTAATTCCTATTTGCTGAATTATGATTGTCAATAATAACTATAAAATTATTAATAGTAAACAATGCTATTAACAATAAATACTGCATGAATATAAACATGAATTTTATTGAATTAACTACATCTACGCAACAACAAAAAAAACAAAAAAAAAACACAACACAGCCATTCTGAAGTAAACTGTTGGCAACTTCTCCCTCATTATATAACATCCACTGAAAGCAAATTGACAGTTCATCATAACTACCACTAGGGAGAGAAATATGACAGTTGTATGTAAATGTCAGAGACACCCTAGCAACCAGATAAACCATGCTAAAAACACCTAGCAACATGCTAGCAATGCCTAGCTACATGCTAAAACATGCTAACAACACAGCTACATGCTAGAAGATATTAAATATGCTAGAAACATGCTAGCTATGCCTAGCTACATGCCAAATATGATGCTTAGCTACATGCTAAACATGTTAGAAAAGCCAAGCTACATGCTAGCAACATGTTCAAATATGCTAGAAATACCTAGCTACATGCTACAAACATGTTAAAACATACTTGAAACACCTAACATGCTAAAAAAATGATAGCAACACAGCTCCATGCTAGAAGATGCTAAACACATACTAGTGACACATAGCTACATCCTAAAGCATGCTAGCTATACGCTACCTACACTCTAAATATGTTAGAAAAGTCAAGCTACATGCTAGCAGCACGTTCAGATATGCTAGAAATACCTAGCTACATGCTAGCAACATGTTAAAATGGTGGCTTAAGAAGAAATAGATTTTCTTTAGCCAAACCTAATAGTTTTAAAGAATAACTTAAGTAATAAACATGAGAAAGTAGAAGGTTTTTAAAGTACAACTGTTTGCTTCGACACAAAGAGGAACAAACATTTCTGTTAATCAGCCAAGCGAGCACTGTTATCAACCAAAGCAGGGCATATTTTAAATATTTAAAAGGAATTTTCCAGGTTCCATACAAGTTCAGCTGAATCAGCAGCATTAGCAACAATATAGATTACAACAAAGATCATTTTGGCTCATCCCTTGTTCATAACATTTTTTGAAAAAGCAGAAATCAGAATTAAGGTGATTTTACACGGGATGCGATGGCCGGCAGGGTTCGTTTGCGATCTTGCTGCTTCTCATTTGTACAGGCGTATATCAGTGATAGATAAGTGATTACATAAATAAAACAACACTTTTTTTTTTTTTTTTTTTCAGAAAATGTTTTAACCATGCCATTTAACTATGTAATAAGCTATTTTTTGTATTAATGTAAAATGATAGTATCAAGGCTAAACAATTTAATTGTAACTATTGATGGCGTCTTACCACCTGTCTTGCGGAATACTCCTTTATTCAACCTGGACATACATTACTAGTTCAGATGTTTTCATTTATCTCTTCCCTTTCTCAAAAACAAGTCAATATTTCTTTGCAGCTTTTCTGGATTTTTTGTTTTGTTTTTCTTTTTTTACCAAGGTCTTACCTCCCATTGTGAAATAGTCTTTTTCAGCTTTCCAATTTCCTGGTCTTTCTTTTCCAGTTCATACTTTAACTGCTCTGTTCTCACATCCTGAGAGATTTTGAGGGGGAACAAGGACAACAGTTCTGAGGTTATAATGAGCTACATTCTAAACATTGTAGTTCAGTATGTGCATCTTGCTTAATTTTGAAAGCTTTTGCAGGTTTTTCTTAAAGAGTTTATTGACAGAGAGTCTGACCAGCTCTTGTTCTGAGGAGGTGTTGACCTCATGGGCGGCACTGTTGCTGTACTGCTCTCTGCGTTTGTCATGCTGAACGATCCGATTCACATCATCCTCTAGCTGGTTAAAGAACCTGTCGTCACGCAGTGCAGGGTTCACGGGCTTCAATTCCTGCAGAATGAAGAGAAAGCAGGTGGAAGAATCTTAAGTTGTTTTGAACCTGAACCTAAAGGAACAGAATAAATGGAACATTCCTTTAAGAATGAAGCATTGGTATGTGACTAGGCTTTGCTTTGACTTCAATTTATATTATTCTGCATTGAATTCACTTGGGACTCTGTCCAGTCACCATTCACCTGTCATTCATTGGCAAGGAGCAGTCTTCATCCCAATTGACATCCTTCGTTCTTTAAGTATTTACTCTGCTGATGATGGGAAAGTATGTACCGGTACTTTTGATTATGTAGAATGTAAGAAAGAATTGGGACATACTACCGTTTCAAAAAAATTGTTTCTTTATACCACAGACCTCTTTATAGTTTGAACAATAGTTAGCATCTAGCTAAATGTATTACCTTAAAAAAGGAATAATCCAGGTTTAACACGCGCTAAGTGCAATCGACAGCATTTGTGGCATGATTTTGATTACCACAAAAATAAAATTGACTCTTTCCTCCTCTTCTTTAAAAAAAACAAAAAAATGAAACTGTGCCAATAAAAATAAACGTGTCCAATATTTGGTTTAAACAGAAATGTGAAGCTTATAATTTTATTAAAAGCAATTGCATTCGTCTGTTAAAACTCATGAATTATTTGAGCAGTAAAGTTATTACAGTAAAGTAATTTTAGGATTTGTTGACATTACATCGTCATTGTTGTTAAAGTTGTTAAATTGGCTATAACATTACAATTAAGATTTGTAAGTGATTTTATCACACTAAAATGTTTACACTCATACCCTTTATGTCTTGTACTTATACTTTTGAAACAGTCAGTATTTTAACTTTTAAAAAAATTGTCCTCCATTCACTTCCATTATAAAGGGATACTTCAGGATTTAGCATTAAAGCTTTGTATCAGTAGAAAACCAGTAGTATTTTCGAATTACCGATTTTAAGAACTTTACAGTTCAAATAATGTACAAGTTTTAATGGAAAAATTCATGTAAGTGCTTTCATAGAATAATAATATTCACATTTCTGCCTTAAAACCCTCCAAAAATGGGCCCCATTCTCTTTCATTGCAAGTGCCTAGCTGTAATCTTAATTTTTGCTTTTTTAAAGAAAATTAGGGACAAGCAGACATTAATATTATGGCGCAAATGTTATCGATTGAGCTTAATTTGTATTGGACCCAGAATATTCATCAACTTTAATACAAAAGGTGCATACATTTAGAACTGCTGTGGTCTATGTTCTCCACTATTCCATTTTTCTAAAAAAAAAAAATTCTGTGCCTTAGCTTGGTAGCTCATTGAGACTTTCCTTTTCCCAGCCATTTGCATCTACATGGACACTCACCTCTCTGCCAGACCTCTTCGGCTGATCTGCAATAAGAGAAGTCAGTTAGAATGGCTCCTGTTTTTCTCTAACAGTTGTACAGTAACAGTATAGCTCTCTTACCCATACTGCCCTCCTGCTGAAAGTCTTTGAGAGACACAGTCACTCGTTTGTCCTTCCCCTGCTGAGCCTTCTTCCTGTCTTTCTTCCCTCCTGTCTTGGCCTTTGGTGATGCTGTCTCTGTTTTTTCAACAACCTTTTGAGAGACCAGATTACAAGAGTGACATTATTTGCCAAGCAAATTTGGAAAATGCTAAAGATAATTCAAGAAGGATAGGATAGTTACCAGTGTCGTTAGAGTTTGGGCTAAAACAAGACTTTAGCTGTAGTCTCCACTTTCACTTTCAGATGTGAAATTGAAAATAAACAGGCACCACATGTGACTTTCTGATGTAAAAGTGAAAGTGGAGATTGAGTAAAAAAGGACTTAAATTTGTATCGGTTTCTCACCCACACCTATCATCGCATTTCTGAAGATATAGATTTAACCATTGGAGTTGTATGGATTACTTTTAGGTTTCCTTTGTGATTTTTGGAGCTACAAAAGGTCTGATCACCATTCACTTGCATTGTATGGACCTACAGAGATGACACATCTGGGATGGTATGCGGCTGAGTACATGATGAGAGAATTTTCATTTTTGGGTGAACCATCCTTTTAAATTGGATGCCAGGTTTGCCAACTCCTGACTCTAATTAGCATTTGTTGACGTCATTAGCATAGGGGTTTACATACTTTTTCCAACCTGCACTATGATGTATTCAATATGTACAAGAACAATAATTTGTGTTATTAGTCAAAACAGATTGTTTTTGTTCATTATTGTTAACTTATGTATCAGATGTTACGACAATTTTATACATACAGTAAATGCAGGTAATTCTAAAGAGTTCACATACTTTTTCTTGCCACTTAAGTACATGTGTTTTTGAGTCGTATGGATTTTGTCATTTTTGGAGCTTGAGCATCTCTGTCCTCATTCACTTTCACTGTATTTACATTCTGCTAATCTTCTGCTCTTTTTAGGGATGTTCCGATCGATCGGTCAACGATCAGTATCAGCCGGTTTTCATGTCTTATTTATCGATCGATGATCGATAATTTGGCCGATAGCTTAAACAGATCACTCATGTCACAAAAGTTATGTGGCTCCTTTAAGACTTCAGCAGCACTGTCATGACATCACAGAGTGTGGGGAATACTGGCACGGTGTTGTAAGACTACAAACTTGATTCAGCAGCAGTTAAGGACCATGTAGTGGGAGAGGTATGAAGAATATGAAAGGTTTGTGTACTGTACTGTTAATGTGGCGTTTCACATGCGAAAAGGCAAAGGGAAAACAGCACGAGCTGTGAAACAATACTTAATATCGTTAATGGCGGCAGCTTCTCAGTCTCGCCGGTCATTGACGTCTCAGTAATAACGCGAGTTACAAGATGTGGTGTAATTCAAACATCTTTATGAAATATCTCCTGATTAAACAGCATTAACAATAGTAGCAACCGTAGAGTCCAGAAACATGCGCTCTTTCTCCACTTTCCTTTCATCTCTTGCCCTCATGGAAGAGTGCGTTCCCCTCATTAAAGTTGAAGCAGCAACAAGTGAAAAATTAACTATTAAAACAATCATCCAACTAAATGAAAAGGCTGGGAAGAAATGTATACATTTGATAATTCTTCAAACAATATAAAGATACCATAATAGAATGTATTAAATATAATGTAAATTAAAATAAAAAATACAATAGGGAAGAATAAGAATTATAGGAAATAATGACAATGACTCAATAACCAAAAATGTCATATTAAGTTTATTTGCAATTATGGAAATGTTAATCTCTGTTAATATAGAGAATATTTTGCAAGCCTTTTTTTTAAGTCCTTTTAAACTGTTTTTGTCAGGAAAAACTAGGTAAAACTATGTATTACTGGGAAGAGAAAATTTCAATTTATAGTGACAGTGTGCAGAAAGCTTAGTTATGACAGAGTTCTTAATTAAAGGTGAAATGATCAGTATCGGGATCAGTAACAGCCGATCAGGTGACAAGAAAAACTGTATCCTATGGTTTGTAAAAATCCTGATCGGACCATCCCTAGCTCTTATGTTTCACAAAAGAGTTCTAAAAGGTCAGCAAAATGGCATATAAAATGACCACTCCTTTTTTTGGTTGGACTATCCCTTTAAACCACGTCTGTTACAATCTTCATGTAAATGCATTGCACTATGTTTGAATATTTAGGGAAAAAGTACTTGGGAAACAGACATATGATTTACCTTTTGTTCAAATTGCAGTTTACTCAGAATTAAGGCCTTCTCCAGGTCTGCCTCATACAATTCACTGGTCAGCTGTGACAAACACAGATATGTTTGAAAAGAACGATTAGAGAAATAGCAGGGCACATAAAAATTTTTTTTTAAAAAAGAGGGTTTCCCAAGACATTTGTACCTGTTCATCTCTCTGTTTCCATTCGTGCCAGTTCTCCTGTGGTGTTGACTTTGGCTGGACTGCTGCTGGGACCAGTAGATCATTCGCCAAATCCTGTAGCGAGAGTGTGGAGGAGGGTGCTGTAGACTTCTGAGGGGTCTTCTTAAAGGCAAGACTCCGCAGCTGCGGAGCAGATAACAACAAAGACTCATTGTTTGGAGTGTGTTTGTTGTTTTTTTTTAACGCCATGCCAGCTCATATGGCTAATGGAAAATTTTCCATTGGAAAATTCATGGCGAAATAAGGTTAAAATCTGAAAATACCAATCATAATAATAACAATTAGAGATTGACCAATCAATTTAAAATCAGTTTAGTTTTCTTACTATTCTTACTGTAACAGGCACAGACATAAGAGAGTGTAAAGAGTAAAGAATAAATAAAATCCCAAATGTGTTTTGAGCAACCAAACATGTAAAGAATATATGTAAAAAAAAAAAATGTAAAGAATTAGTGCATGATGCTGGACTTTTAATTAGCTGGACTACAACAACCTGGTAGACAGCAACCAGTCTGGCTTCAAAAGCGGACACTCTACGAAAAATGCCCTGCTGTCTGTTACTGAAGCTATAAAACTGGCAAAGGCTGCATCCAAACCATCTGCTCTCATTCTGCTGGATCGGTCTGCTGCTTTGGTCACTGTAAACCACCACATTCTACTGTAGACCCTCATGGCAAAGAGCATCACAAGAACCATGTTCCGCTGGTTAGAGTCTTGCCTAAAAGGAACATCCCAGGGTGTCTCTGGGGGGAGCGGTGTCCAAATCTTACCAACTAACTACTGGGATACCTCAGGGTTCAGTGCTTGGACCTCTCCTCTCCTCCATATACAGGTCATCACTGGGATCTGAGGTTCAGGCACATGACTTTTCCTATCATTGCCATGCTGATGACACAACTATACCACTCATTCCAGCCTGACAATTCTACGGTAGCTGCACAGATCTGGGAGACATTTCAGATTGAAAGAACACCACCTCCAACTCAACCCTGCAAAAACTGAGCTGTACGTGGTTCCAGCAAGCCCAGCAGTTTATCACAATTTTACTATTCAACAAGACTCATCAGCGATTACATCATCCAGGACAGTTAGAAATCTTGGTGTTTTTATGTTTGACGATCAGTTGAACTTCATGGACCACATTTCAAGAACTGCCTAATCTTGCAGATTTGCTTTGTATAATGTCAGGAATATCAGACTCTTCATATCAGAACATATTACACAAGTCCTTGTCCAGGTCCTTGTTTTATCCAGACTGGACTACTGCAATGCTCTTCTGGCAGGCTTTGCTGCATGTACAATTAATCCAGAATGCGGCGGCGCAATTGATCATCAATTAGCCCAAGGGAGCGCACATCACGCCTCTCTTCATTGAACTACACTGGCTGCCAATGGTTGCTCGGATTAACTTCAAAGCATAGATGCTTGCTTACAGAACAATCACTGGCTCCACACCTCTCTATCTATACTTACTACTTCAGGTCTATCTGGCCTCCAGCTTTCATTCTGCAGGTGAAAAGCGCCTCGTGGTGCCATCTCATAGAAACACAAAAAAAAACTTTGACTGTGCCCCGCTGGTGAAATGACCTGCCAAATTAAAACTGGCAGTTGTTTCTCTAGCCTCCTTAAAAAACAGCTGAAGACACAGCTCTTCATGAGCACTTGACCCTACCCTAATAATGCACTCATGGCTTCATTCATATATAAATCAAAAATTAAAATCTATCCATTCTTCCACCTTCCTCACTATGTTTACATCTCTAAGCAAATTTGAAACTTGTATTACAGCACACTGCTTCCTTCTGTCTCCTTTAGGATGAATCGCTTCTGTTTGTTCTCCTCATTTAAGTCGCTTTACGTAGTCAACATGTTGAATGCAGGAGAAATGGGCTGGAGTAAAAGACCTGAGCGACTTTAACAAGAGCTAAATTGTTATAGCCAGATGACTGGTTCAGAGCATCTCTGAAATGGCAAGGCTTGTGGTGTCAGCAGAGGCGAGTACCTACAGTGGTCCGAGGAGGGACAAACAAAAACTGGCGACAGGATGTTGAGCGCCCAAGGCCCATCTTTGCGCAACAGCAACGAAGGCAATCCTGTCTTTGTCCGAAATGACAGGTCTACTGTGGCACAAGTCACAGAAAATGTTATCAATGGTTACGGAAGGAATGTGTCAACACAGTGCATCACACCCTGCTGTGTATGGTGCTGTGTAGCCGCAGACCAGTCAGAGTGACCATGATGACCCCTGTCCACTGTCGAAAGCACCTACAATGGGCATGCGAGCATCGGAACTGGACCTTGGAGTAGTGGAAGAAGGTCATCTGGCCCGATGAGTCCTATTTTCATTTACATCACGTGGAGGGCCGTAAACGTGTGCGCCGTTTAACTGGGGAAGTGATGGCACTAGGAAGACGACAAGCCGGTGGAGAGAGTGTGATGCGAGTGGATGCTGCGGAGACTAGCGCGATGCCTCCACATGTGCTAGGTCTCCGCGTTAACGTGCTCAACAAGCCACCTGATAAGATGCGTGGATTGATGGTCTCAGAGGCAACTGAGATTCATCCTCCGCCACCCAGATTGAGGAGAGTCACTATGCCACCACGAGGACTTAGAGCGCATTGGGAATTGGGCATTTCAAATTGGGGAGAAAAATAAATAAATAAATAAAACACTGCGTGTATGAGCCCCAATGACCAAGAACATTTTAGACCACAAAATCTGTGAGTTTAGCACAAACCTCCGCACATGGCACGTTCATCAGGCCTAATCGCATGGCATCAGATGTTTTTGAATATAGCGCATGAGTCGTATGGAATACTTTTATTGTGCGCGATATTTTTGTCCTTTTAGGAGCTTGATAGCCATAGTCACAGCCATGAACCATCATCATATGCCAAGGGCTGCATAAAGATTCTTTAAAATTTCTCCTTTTATGTTCCAAAGAAAAAACAACAATACAGAGATCTATTGGATGAACTATTTAATTCTCTAAGTGTCAAAAATGTATACTAATATGTTCTGCAGCAGCCCTAAATGAACAAGGTCTATTGCTTTTTGTTGCGATTACATCTTTATTCACCTCATTGGCTTCACTTTGCTGCTGTTCCTTCTTTCGTCTCCTCTTCTCTTTCTTCTTGTCATTGTTTTGGGTGCTCTTCCCACTGGGAGCTTTCCCAGAGAGGGGCTTTCCTGCTCCACGACCTGTCTTCGGCTTCCCTGCATCTGAATCACTGTCCGAATCAGAGTCGACCTGCAGTAGAGCAAACCGTGATGCTGTGGTGGGTACGGAGATCATTGCTGATGTCATACTGTATCTGCCAATGACACAATCAACACATTAAGCACATGTGTTTATTTAAATGGATAGCTCACCCAAATTCACTGAAATTTAAAGGAATATTATGGGTTCAATACAAGTGAAGTTCAATCAGTAGCATTTGTAGCATAATGTTGATTACCACAAAAATATTTATTGACTTGCCCCTCCTTTTCTTTAAAAAAAAAAGCAAAAACCGAGGTTATGGTAAGACACTTACAATGGAAGTGTTTAAATACAGAAATGTGATGCTTATAATTTTATAAAAGCATTTATATTAAACTTCTGATAAAACGCATGTGTTATTCGAGCTGTTAAGAGGTCTAAATCATGTTTTTTTTTACAGTCTTTTTAGAGTCTGTTGACATTACATTGTCATGGCAACAAAGTTAGCTATAACTTTACACAGAAAGGATTAGTTGATGATTTTATCACACTAAAATCATGTTAACATGAATTTTGTTTACATCTTCTGACTAAACTTTTAAAACAGTGAGTAGTTTAATGTTTACAGATTGGCACCATTAACTTCCATTGTAAGTGCCTCACTCACTGTAAAGCAGACTCCCCTTTCTTTTTAAACAAAAGGAAGGGTGAGACAAAATTCATTTTTTTGTGGTAATGAACATAATGCCACAAATGCTGTCGATTGAGCTTAACTTGAAACCGGAATATTCATTTAATAATTATTTACACTTTTTTTTTTTTTTTTTGCAAACCAAAATGACATCCATGGAACACAAATGTAAGGCAAATTGTTAGCTTCAGTCACATTTTCATTGCATCGATTTTCCATAAAAATGAGTGTGTCAGATTAGTAACAGTTGATTACTTCAACCGTGTTTGAATTCTAGGATAGAGAAACATTAATTTACACTGATTTCAGCATTCATGCATGCCCCAGTTGAATCAGTGCTATAAATAACAGAGGTAGCTCTTGTTGCGTAAGCATATCTGTTATTATAATGCTCTCAAATGAACAATTAAAACATAAAACACCTGTAATTTGCACTGATTGACTTGCAAAAACATATCTTTTGATATAGTTTGGTAATGGACAAGACAATGAGGTTTAGTAAATAATCGATTCGTGTTGGATTAGATGTGGTTCTCGCTGAAGAACAGCTTCCGGATGAACACTTTGTTTAGTGATGTAAAAAAAAAAATCTTTCTTTCTTTTTTGCCATGCGCCTATGATGGCTAAAAATGCTACCTAGGTAAGCAGCACTCTCTGTTTGGCAACAGTGTTTTAGCTAGCCCGTGCTAAAAAAAAAACAGACAAAATATAAAACATGCTAGTTTTCACAAGCATGATTTATAATACAAAACATGTCTTGTGTTAAAATGACTTTTCGATGGGAGTCGCGGTGTGAATAAACTCAACAAACTTTCACCTGGTTAAGGCAGTCTGGATCCACGTCTTGGTGCAAGAGTAAACTGGAACAACAGACACAAGTACGGAGGCCTGTATGGACAGGGGTATTTTAAACGGTGTCAAATATCTTCAACAGAGATTATTTTATTTGGGAGATAACAACCTCCGCCCTTTTACCATGGGTGAGAGTGCCAACTAGCGATGTTACGACAGTAAGTTACCGTTTGCGGATACCTTACAAATAAATAGAGAGAGCCGTAAACTAACACATACCTGTCGCAAATTCGTCCGTGTCTTCTATAAAATAGCAATTTTATCGTAGTAAATTCCACACATATGCTGTTTCTGAAATTCACTCGTTCACTCATTCACTATTTCCTATATAGTGAATGGCAGTGAGTGCACTATATCTCAGCAGTGAATGAACGAAATGAGTGAGTGAATTCGGACGCTGACATATAAACAGAGCGTCGGAGAACTGGGGCTTTCGCAGAAACAACGTCACATTAATTTTTTTTAAATACTTGGGCCTCGTCATCCTTAAATAATTAAATCATATATTAATACAATAAATCTTCATTCTGTTTGTCATTTTTAATATATATTGTATTGTATTGTAAACACATTTTATCAAATGTACATTATTGTATTCATTTGTTATACTTTAATATCTTTAAACTCCAGTACAAGCTGGGTAGTGTTTCTGGGCGCACAGGGCACTCATCTGACCAAATCTGGCTTTATTCAAATCTCAGGGCGATTTGTATTATTGGAGACATTAAAAATTATTGCGTTTAAAAAATGCACAGTGAGGAATTAAATAGATGAATTATTATTAAGGCCCACTGCTAATTTATGCCCATTTGCAATCCAAAAACCCGGAAGAGAATTCGCCTTGGCTCAGGAGGTTTCTTTTTTATTTTATTTTTTGGAGCTCTTAAGAAAAATAAGGTCGGTGGTAAACAGTGATATGCATAAAATCATGCAGATACGGGTCAGAAGCTTCAGTTAATTTTCACATCAACAATCAGAATGCGGGAAAAAATGTGATCTCAGTGATTTGGACCGTGACATGATTGTTGGTGCCAGACGGGCTGGTTTGAGTATTTCTGTAACTGCTGATCTCCTGGGATATTCACACACAACAGTCTCTAGAATTTACTCAGAATGGTGCCAAAAACAAAAAACATCTAGTGAGCGGCAGTTCTGCGAACGAAAACGCCTTGTTGATGAGAGAGGTCAACGGAGAATAGCCAGACTGGTTCGAACTGACAGAAAGTCTAGAGTAACTCAGATAACCACTCTGTACAATAGTGGTAAAAAGAATATCATCTCAAAATGCTATTTTGAGATGCAGGTTGGTGCTGTTTTGGCGGCCCAAGGAGGACCTACACAATATTAGGCAGGTGGTTTTAATGTGGAGACTGATCGGTGTACTTTGACATATAGTATTTCACAGCTTTCTTATTTTTCAAGTTCAGAATTGTTTTCAAGTATTGTTGGACTTCTGTTTTAAAGATTACAAACAGTGGATTGTTCTTCTCATACTTAGCTCTATGTATACTAAATTTACCTAAGAGGAGTATGTGGTAAACATTACTTGACTAGATGTGGACATTTTGTTCTACAACATAAATTACACATATAGTCATCGTGCCCAGATCATCAAATTATAGATCCCTAGGCACAAATGTTTGGTGGACCCCTAACTGGCTTGGTCTGATGGTCAGGCTGTTTTTTAACACACCACACTCACACGAAGTACCAAATTGCAGTGGTAAAACAACAATCTCATCTACTGTAAATATCATAGGGGACTACTTCTTACCTCAAATCTCATATCTAGTTTTATTCAGAAAACTAAAAGTGTACAACCTACATTTTATTCAGTCATTTGTTTTCCAGCAAGACATGCAGTCATGTGCTGACTTATATTTATATTGTAATTCTTGGCAAATACTTTTACAGGTAGTTAAAAGGATAGTTCACCCAAAAATGTAATTCTGTCATGATTACTCATGATTACTCAACCATATCAAGATGTAACAAAAACAAAGAAATTAGAACAGTTGTCACGTCTAGATGTGTTTTTGTTTATGTTTTGTGTTCATGTCTTTTATTTTGAAAAGTATTTCCTGTTTCCATGCCATGTTTGTTCCTTGTCATATGATTTCCTGTTCCTTCATGTGAACTTGTCATGTGTTTCCCCTGATCGTGTGTCTTGTTTTCATTGGTTCATTGGTTTATTACTTTGTTATCAGTTCTAGTTTGTCATTGGTTTAGTTTAATGTTCTTGTTATCTTGTTTATAGTTCTGTCTGTTCTTTGGTTGTCTTGTTACTCACGTCTGTGTATTTAAGCCCTCATGTTTGCCATTGTCTCTTGTCAGGTATTGTGAATGTAACATTGTTGTTTTAGTCTAGTCTAGTCAAGCCAAGCTTAAGTGGAGTCTATGTCAATTTATGTTTATGTTTTGTTTTGCACATTTAAGATTAGTGTTATTGGTTTCCACATATGTAAAATAAAACTGCACTTCATCTTCACACCATCATCTCTTCGTCTGCCTGTCATTGCCTGCCAGCATCGTTATAGATTACCTGATTCCAACCATGAACCCAGTGGTCCGACTCCTGTGCCTACGTCAGGGGAATTGGTCCCTGGAAGAATATGTGGGGGACTTCTGCTCTCTGGCCAGCGAGGTGGACTTTAATGAGGTCGCCTTCAAAAACTGTTTCCGTTTCGGATTGAGTGAACAAATCTCCTCATTGATGCCTGGTGGTCACAGTCCCATAAATTTAGTTCAATATATTGTCCTTACCCTGCAGATCATGTGTTCTACGTTCACTGTTGGGGAGGCAGAGGCTGAGCCGGTCAACGAATCAGCGTCCCACGTCATGGTCGACGAACCTGCATCCCGCGTCATGGCCGACGAGCCCGCGTCATGGTCGCCGAGCCAGCGTCCTGCGTCATGGTCGCCGAGCCAGCGTCCTGCGTCATGGTCGACCCGGGGCCGGCGTTGCCAGCCTTGTCCGTCCTGGGGCCGGCGTTGCCAGCCTTGTCCCAGGGCCTGCGCTGCCAGGAGGAGGAGAAAGAGACCGCTCCACGCTATGCCAGCGTCCCACATCATGGTCGACCCTGGGCCAGCGTTGCCAGCCTCGTCCGTCCCAGGGCCAGCGTTGTCACGGCCACGCCAGAGTCCACTCCAGGCCATGTCACGGCCACGCCAGAGTCCACTCCAGGCCATGTCACGGCCACGCCAGAGTCCACTCCAGGCCATGTCACGGCCACGCCAGAGTCCACTCCAGGCCATGTCACGGCCAAGCCCCAGACTGCTCCAGGCCATGTCACGGCCACGCCAGAGTCCGCTCCAGGCCATGTTATGGCCAAGCCCCAGACTGCTCCAGGCCATGTCACAAGCAAGCCTCTGCTCCACGGCCCGGGCCTGCCTCTGCTCCGAGGTCCAGCGTTCACGCCTGCTACGTCGGCACATCCCCCCAACCTCCCCGCACCCGTTTGAACACTGTGATTTTGTTTTGGGACATCGGGAGCCACCCCTAGAGGGGGGATATGTCACATCTAGATGTGTTTTTGCTCATGTTTTGTGTTCATGTCTTATTATTGAAAAGGTTTTCCTTTTTCCATGCCATGTTCCTTGTCATGTGATTTCCTGTTCCCACATGTGATCTTGTCATGTGTTTCCCCTGTTCACGTGTCTTGTTTTCATTGGTTTATTACTTTAGCAATTCTAGTTTGTCATTGGTTTAGTTTAATATTCTTGTTTACAGTTCTGTCTGTTCATTTGTTGTCTTGTTACCAATGTCTGTGTATTTAAGCACTCATGTTTGCCATTGTCTCTTGTGGGGTATTGTGAATGTAACTTTGTTGTTTTCGTCTGCCTGTCATTATCTGCCAGCATAGTTACAACAGTGCAGACATATTTCTGAATCCTTTCAATGAAGTCAGTCCACTTGGTGGCCATTTTTTTGTATGTTCTTGGGCAGTTTTGACAGCTATTTTTCTATTTAAACAAGCAGCATGAAAGTGCAACTCCAAGTTATTTGAATGGGGAAAGACTGAAATCTCCAACACTGTGCAGCTTCACTTGAGCGGTCTGGCTTCCCTGGACCTAGGGACTTGAAGGGAATCCTGGCCCGTCGGCTTCGATGCTTGCTCAAACTCGCACCAGCGTTCCGGGATGCGGGTCCGGTGACGCATCTAATGCACTGGACCCTCCACTATGAAGATAAATCAATAACAAAACTCGATAGCTTGCATATTTGGATTTGAGAACTTGTACATATATATATATATTTGTACTCGTAAGTTGAAATTTACACTTTCAGCACCGATGTGAAAACTTGTAATATGAAAGTTTTAAGTTTGTTTTCTGAATTCACAGTTGCAGACAATTAGTCACAAATGTGTAAAATGGCATTCACATAAATACAACTACAGACACAAACTTGTATTACAGGCATTGGTATGTTCTGACCAAAACTGAAGTTCTGTGTGTTAAAGCATGTACAGTTTAGGTCTTTCTTTGTTGAACAAAAGCAGCTGACATCACGACATATCAGCTCACCTGGAGCAAGGGTGACGACCTGGTGTATTCTCATTGAAGAGGGCCCTGCTTTTATAGGACTCTGCATCATTTCTACAGCACGGTCAACATCAGTGCTTTCCACAAAAAACAGTTCCACTGATGTATTCGTTTGTCTGAGGACTTCATACAGTTGCTGTGCATCTTGGATGTCATGGCCCTTAGCCACCAACCTGTCTGCAGCTCTCTTTAATGCTCCTCCTACACCATCGGGGGCCCCTTTCCCATGACTTGATTCAAAATAGTTCCATGTGCCAGCTTTAAATCCACGTTTGTGGATTTCTGTAGTAAAAAGCATGAAATTTCCTTTCTGTTTGTACTGTGTACAAGGTCCATCACTAAAAAAATGTAGGACAGAAACTTGTGGATGAGTAGCCTGAAGGTGGTCTAGCACAGGAACAAGATATTTCCAGATAGCAGGAGGACCTTTGTTTCTAGAAGGGGAGATTGTGGTGAAGCACATGGGCTCTTGTTGCCCTACATGCATTACCCCAGTGTGTAGAGTGGCTTGCTTATGTGAGGCCCCAAAGTGAACAGCTTGGATCTCTGATGCATATTTACAGACATAGTTCTCTGAAAAATCTATGTGGATCAATGCCTCATCCATTGCCAGTTTTTTTTTTTAGCTCACGATTGTAGGCATATTGCTGTTTGATATTGAACAGGTGCTTCTTAAACTTGTGAATGTTGTTGTGAAGCAAATCTGTAAGGGTCTCCTGTGTACCCTCAATAGTTTTCTTGACAGTTATCTTTACTGTTGAACTCTTCTTCATGTGGTCTCTCTCAAGATACTGTGCCCTTTTTTCTGGGTCAGCATCTCTGCGTGCACGAAACTGCCTTTGCCTCTCTGCTGTTGATGTGGGTGCCATTTCTGACTAGGATGCCTGTTGAAGTTTAAGTGGAAACATTACATCAAATATTTTATCTATGACAAAAATATGAGTTAAAATATGAGTTGGTAATAATATATTTACTGAAATTAATCTTTTAAATTGAAATCATTGATTAAATTATGTGAATAACTCAACCCTGTCACAAAGTTTACAACCCCGTAACAATGACATATGTGACGGGGTTGAGTGTGATGGGGTTGAGTTTTTTTGCTCAAAATGGCCACTGCTCTTAATGTGGTGTAGAAGAGTGGGCCACATGGCAGCCAATGAAATAAGTATATTTTAGATTTTTATGGATTAAAATAAAATTTTGAAAAGTCATCATTTTCCATCTTAATTGTATGTGATGGGGTTGAGTTGTTAAGCCTGACAGTACCCTCCCTGACTATAATACACCTCAAAAAAATGAATAAAAAGTGTGATATCACTCACCTTCTTCTGCACCATGCTGTTGAAGAGAGCTGAATGATGCAACTTCCTGTGAATGATGTCACATATGGGTGGAGTCTAAATTATTATGGGCGGAGAATGGTTGGCGTGACGGGGTTGAGTTCAGACTGAGGGACGTAACTTTATAAGTTGTTTTTTAATCAAATATTTTGCTTTTTTTTTAAATTTTCTTTTCAAAAGCAAAGAACACAAATAAATACTTGCATTATTGCCAAAAATTATAGACACTGTGAACATTTTATTAATTATTTTCAAAGTACAAATTCAGCTAAGAACCTCAGGGACATGACAAAATGCTTGCTGTAAGACAGAAATAAGATTTTTTTTAATGATAAAAATTATTTAAATGCAATAATTATTTGTATTCATTATAAATGACATACCAAAGTATTGTGAAAAGCTTTTAACATTTAATTTTGGTGAACCACCACTTTCAAAAATCTAGGGGACTGAAATATTACCGAATCCCAGGAATGACCCATAACATTATTAGACTTGTGGCTTGAGCTCCATTGTGTCTCTAGTTCCTCTTAAGGCCAGTGTCATTTATAGTCTTGTAAAAATATATAATGAAAATATTTTTCGTCAATTCCTATAAATTTGAGTGTAACACAGATCATATTCACGGGCAAGGAAGAGGCGAGAAACCGGCTTGACAAATAAACTAAAGGTTTAATGGAAAACTCAAAAGACAAACACATAAGAGGACAGACATGTCCGTAATTGAGCTCTCGATCACCGTCTGCGAGTGGCCTTTATCCCTCTTGACGGCTTAATTAGCCTAATACGGGACCGGCCGTGTGTAATCACGCGCCGGTCCCGCCCTCCACCGTGCCACATTGAGCTTTTATAACTATTTTTATTTATGACTTTATTGAAATCTGACAGCTTGTCAACAAACTTACAAGTGTCTTCTGTGAAAACCAACCACAAGTCTGACTGTAGTGCAAAAAGGTTATGAACTACAGCCATTCATATTGAGTATGTCAAATTCATGCCTGAGCTCAGAAAATGGGGGCAGTGTGAACAGGTTAATGACACTTTGTAGAAACCAATGGTAGTGGTTTTGTGTGTTTTAGGGAGGCATTGGCCAATCATGCCAATTACAGACAATTAACAATCACTCTACCTTTTTCCAATATGAACACATTTGTTTGTCATTGAAAACATATATTAAAACAAGCCATCAAAGTGAAAGGGGCAGTGTTACCAGTGAGGAAAACAATGTTGGTGTAGTGCCATAATTTGTGTGGTAAAATGTTATTTTTATGTCCACGAATAATTCATAAGAACTTCACACATTTTGTTTTAAATTGAATAGGCCTTTGTCTGAAAGGGAACATATTTGACTGTGATGAGGAGAAAACAAGACAAAAGTAGTGTCATTAGGAATTTTTATTTAGGAAAATAAGCTGTTTTAGCATTTCAATTATTTGTATTATAAATGTTTTATACAAAGAACTTGGAACCGATGAGGAAATTTCACCTGGTGTTTTTCAAGTAACGGTGTACTTGAGCAGTTGCATCAGCAGTGACATGTGGACTCTTTTGGCACTTTCCACTGCACGTTACGGTTCGACAAGACTCTACTCGCTTTACTTTTCTGAGCTTGCTTTTCCACCGCTGTTTAGTGCCGCCTCAACGTGGGTGGGATTATAGGCTGATCGTCATAGTTGCGCCGCCTCTACTGCCGTGACATCATCTTAAACACGACACAAACTGACCAAAACAATAACACAACCGCTAGCTGTTAGCTACTAGCTCATTGTGCTGCATGAAGCAGTTGTTGCATGGTGATTTTACACATGTGTAACAGTTAAATTGGCCTAGTTGTTTTAGAAGCAAGCTTCCAGTAGTTGGTCAACTAAATTAAGTGAAGCTTTCAAGCAGAGTATAGAGTTAATGTACCATCCTTCATAGTGGATGTCTGCAGCCTGCACTGGAGGAGGCAGGGGCTCAGTCTCCACAAAAAATAGGTTTTGTTTGAGGGGTAGAAAAATCAGGCCAAAGTAATAGTTGGTTTGTTTTTGTGCTTTTTAACATTTTAGATATTACATTTGTTTTCATTTTTGTTGAATTATTTTTTATTTATCCTCTTTTGTGTTGTTATTCTTAGGTCTGTGTCATGATGGACCTAAAGTCTGCCAGTCAGTTGTGTTGAGCACTCCAATGACCTCAATGGTTCAGTTCAGTTGCCTCGGATTCTTTGTATGGAGGATGAAGTTGCCGAGGCCCTGGACAGGTTCTTCAGTGCAGAGTTCGTGGATCATGATGCTGTAGAGCCCTTGATGTTTGTTTTTACATTTATGCAGGACATGCATACATTTTTGGAGCATGTTGTTGACCATAAGAAGCTAAGGATCTACTGCTGAACAGAACAAATTTGAGTAGTTGTAATAATAGTTCTTTTAATCATTTATTTTGTTTTGTGTTCATTTATGTATGTATTATTATAATGTATGTATTCTGTTAAATAGTCCACATTGTTTCATAGTGGTGTTATATTAGTGTCATGTTTTGTGGTGTTTTATTATATTTATTGTATTATTATTATTATTATTATTTAAACTAAAGTCATAATCAACAACTGTCTTGTGTTAAATTCTTTCTGGTTTCTTTGAAATTCTGGAACGGCAATCTTGTCATCATATTGAACCTGACAGCAGCAGAGCTCATACTTTAATGCTGTTAAGCAATCAATGATTTAACAGTAAGCTATTATAAAGTGATGCATATGGGCTACAGTGAGGACATATACACAGGTGCTGTTTCAGTTTCAATTTAATAAGTATTTAATAATTTGTCTGACGAGAAACAACTTAAATACACCTGATGAATATAAAATAGGAGCGTATACAAGAAAATGTGAATTTGAAGCAGACATGAATTATTCATGTTTTTTGTCAGTTTTGCATGATTTTTATCATCGTAAAACTGTCATTTTAGGATAAATTTTAAGGCTGCGCTAATAGAAATGTCTCCTTTTCGGCTGTGCCTTCAGTTTGTTTGTAAACAGTAACTTAATCTATTTTCGATGTTTGACCGTGCGTATCCGGTTTCGACATCGCGAGAGTTTGTGACGTCACAGCCAAGAGTGCATGAGTCAGTTTGAGACAGGAGACAGGCTGTGGCTCGTTTAGAGGGCTGCTTGCTAGGTAAGACGCGTGCTTTGAAGGCTGCAGTATACCGAGTGTCCGCCTTTAAACAAGCCTCGTTTAAACGAGACGGCCTTCGTAGGACAAGGAATGTTTCCAATATCTTGTGGAATAGATTCCACGAAGAACTGAGGCTGTTTTTAGAGCAAAGGGAGGCCCTATCCCGTATTAGTGTAGTGTTCCTAAATAAAGTTCTAAGTGAGGGTATATTAAACCAGACAGTTTACCTCATCTATAAAGTGCAGTGTGTAGGTTGTTAGTACTCCATTACAAACGAGACCAAGTAGAGATAACTGCAGGCTGGCAGTATGAAGAAATATATCACTAACATCCGACAGGGGGAGTGTTACAGATAAAGTGAAATTACGTCAGATTGACACAGATAGTACTTTTTTTGTATGTTTAACTTGTTTTTTCAATAGAGAAAGTGAAGCTGACATCACGCTATGTTGAATTCGGGGTAACTGTTTAGTGTAGTTAACTGTTTTTGTTCAGGTAGAGTCCACTTTCTTTTTCTATACCCTTCTCCATATAAACCTGCCCCAGCATTCAACGCGGCAAGACGTAGCTTCACAGTCTGCAGACAAAAAGTTTGGTATGTCTCGTTTGGAAGGCTCGGGAGGTCGCATTTGTCGGCCGCATAAGTCATCGAGGCGGTCTCGTTTCAGAAAAGCGCGTAGGACACTTCGAACGCAGCCTTCCTTCACGGGAATCTGGAGGATGCATGAGGTGTATCCTTTGGGCACTCACAACCCACAATTCTTTGCTTCAACATAAATGTCTAAAAAATTATGCCAATTTGCCCGTAAATATGTTCAAACGCAAGGAATGTTAATTCCCAAATTGAAGTACCTCAGTAGATGGATGCAGAGTATATAATACTTATTATATTAATATATAATTCAAATAAAGTATTAGACTAAAAGTACACCTGTAAAATCTATTTTATTCTCTCTTTACACCATTATTAACTCTCTTAAAGCGTACCTCATACAGTCCCTTCAAGAGGGACTTTGTTCCCTTCTCACTCAAAGCGCTCGCGCTTGTTAAAGAGTGGCGTGCTCTCATAGCAACCATGTTACATTCCGTTTCCCCTATGAAGGAAGTCTCATTTAAACGAGGCTTGTTTAAAACAGGACACTCTGTATACTGCAGCCTTCAAAGGACACATGCTACCTAAGCATGCAGCCTCCAAGTTCCAAACGAGACAGCCGCATGTCTGAGAGTGCAACAACATGTCTGCAGCCAGTCTCTATTGAAAAAACAAGTCATTTTTATAAAAGCTCTTGTGTGGAAAACACAAAATGTACTATCGGCGTCGATCTGACGTAGTTTCACTTTATCTGTAACACTCCCCCTGTCAGATGTTAGTGATATATTTCCTCATACTGCCATCGGCTGTTTGTAATGGAGTACTAACAACATACACACTGCACTTTATAGAAAGGGTAAACTGTCTGGTTTAATATACCCTCACTTAGCACTTTATTAGGAACACTATACTAATACTGGGAAGGGCCTCTCTTTGCTCTAAAAACAGCCTCTGTTCTTTGGGGCATGGATTCCACAAGATGTTGGAAACATTCTTTAAAGATTCTGGTCAATGTTAACATGATTGCATCACGCAAATCAACAGATTTGTCAGTTGCACATTCATGCTGCGAGTCTCCCGTTCTACCACATCCCAAAGGGTTTCTATTGCATTCAGATCTGGTGACTGGGAAGGCCACTGAAGAACACTGAACTCATTGTCATGTTCATGAAGCCAGTTTGAGACGACTTTTGTTTTGTGACATGGTAAATTATCATGCTGCAAGTAGCCATTAGAAGATGGGTAAATTGTGACAAAGGAGGGATGCACATGGACAGCAAAAATACTCAAATAGGCTGTTCAAACAATGATTGATTGGTATAAATGGGTCCAAAGTGTGCCAAGAAAACATTCCCCATACATTACACCACCAGCCTGGACTGTTGACACAAGGCAGGTTGTGTCCTCGGATTCATACTGTTAGTGCCAAATTCTGACCCTACCATCAGTGTACCTCAAAATTTACCAGACCAGGCTGTTTTTCCAGTCATCAACTGTCCCAGTTTTGTCTCCACTGCATCCTCAGTTTTCTGTTCTAGGCTGACAAAAGTGGAACCCGACATGATCTACTGTTGTAGCCCTTTCGCCTCAAGGTTTGACAAGTTGTGCATTCTGAGATGCTATTCTGCTCACTACAATTGTACAGAGCGGTTATCTGAGTTACCATAGCCTTTCTATCAGCTCAAACCAGTCTGGCCATTCTCCAATGACCTCTGATCAACAAGGCATTTACGTCTACAGAACTGCCACTCACTGGATGTTTTTGGCACCATTCAGAGTTTACTCTAGAGACTGTTGTGTGAAAATCCCAGATCAGCAGTTACAGAAACACTCAAACCAATCCATCAGGCACCAACAATCATGCCACGATTGAAATCACTGATATCAAATTTTTCCCCATTCTGATGGCTGATGTGAACAAAACAGGTATTTTTAATGTTTATATCTCATGAGCTGATTTCACATAACGGTTTAAATGCATCATATATTAGGCTTTGACTTACAAAGAGAGATGAAAGAAACCCAAAAAGAACAGACGCTATCATTCAAAATAACTGTGATGAACAAAAACTGAAAGAGTGTGCTTTGCACAATCTAGTGAAGCTTTAAGACAATTATAGACAATCACAGTGGAAAAAATGGCATGTCCTTTATTTCAGACAAGTGACACACTCTACAAATGTGTCTGGTTAAAGAACTGTAGAGACAATTTGGGTAAAAAAAATAAAAGGTAAGAAAAATAAAACAAGGCAAGGGGGAGAGAGAGTATTATTGTCCTGCTCTGTAGCAAACAGTCTAAAATTACAACATCACATCCATTTTTTTTTTTCTCGCTTCTTAAAAATCAGTCAATGATTGTGCACCTTCTTTTAGGATGGCAGACCTAGAAAAAATCCAGAGGTAGAGCAAATTACTTAAACACCAGATTTAAAAAACCCAGCAACAGACGGGGCAAAAGATATACAAAAAAGTACTGCAAGGCTTCAGTACCTGGTGAAAATATTATGTGTATTTGAGGGAAAACCAGCACATATATGGAACAGACTAAAGGATATATTCAAACGTCCATAGTAATCATTTTCCATGAGTTATCTCTGGATATTTACATGTCATTCCCTACTTTACTCAATGCTGTTTTCAAACTTTTAGGAAAACAAGAAAATTAGCCCAATATAAAGAACATCAAACTCCTGGGTGTACTTATGTACATTCTGGGGTGAGCTTTTTGAATGATTTAAAATGATAAATTCAATAACTCAAAACATTCATCCCAACAAAAATCAAAAAAAACATCCAGTTGAAAAGAAGCTGTCTGCTCACCCGATTCAAGGTGTTTCTGCGATGTGCATGAAAGTTGGCCCATATAAAATTATGATTTATAGTAAAAAAAGAAAAAAACAAAAATCACAAAATTCCTAATAAAGGACAACCAAAGGGTTCGGGCTTGTATTCTATGAGGGCTTCCTATAAAGGTGACAGACAAGGATTTGTAATGTGTCAGGCCTTCATATGGTGGCAAGGACTTGAGCTGCAATTGGATGGACATCCTGAGAAAGGTGGCTGGTTAGCTCTGGCGTCCCAAGAGGTGTAGAGCACTGACGGAAAGAGAAAGTGGGAGAGAAGGTATAATGTCAGAATGCTGTTGTATTAGCTACTTTTTGATTTAACTGCATAAAATCCAGGAACATTTTTTCTTTTTCTCCCCAATTTAGAATGGCCAATTCCCAATGTGCTCAAAGTCCTCATGGTGGCATAGTGACGAATCTCAGTTGCCTTAGCGTCTGACACTGTCAATCCACACATCTTATCACATGCCTTGAGCATGTTAACGCAGAGACATAGCACGTGTGGAGGCTTCAGACTATTCTCCACGGCATCCACACACAACATGCCCCACTGAGAGCGAACCACATTATAGCGACCACGAGGAGGATACCCCCATGTGGCTCTACCCTCCCTAGCAACTGGGACAATTTGGTTGCTTAGGAGACCTGGCTGGAGTCACTCAGCACACACTGGATTCAAACTTGTGACTCCAGGGGTGGTAGTCAGCGTCTTTACTCACTGAGATTCCCAGGCCCCCATCCAGGGGTATTTTTACACTAAATCACTTCATGCTTCCTTTCACACATAACTGCATAAATGTCTCTCTGCAAAGGTCACTTCACTAATGCTAATAATGCTACGCAGGGAAACTTCGCCACACCTGATAAGGTTATTAAATAAAAACAGAAGGCAGCTGAAATTGCTTCTCAACAATTGCAGTACAAAAGGAAAAAGTTATTATAAGCAAAATTGCTTTGACGCATTTTCAAAAACGACGTTGTAGACAATGAGTTGGTCTCATACCTGTTCTGTAACAGGTACTGTGCGTTCTGGATCTGGTCTTGGGTTCCTGTAATAGTGATGATACGGTCTTCAGAACCCTGCAGGGGCTCATCAATTTTGATAGACGCTCCAGACTCATGACGAATCTGCTTGATCCTCTGACCCCCTTTACCGATGATCGATCCTGCCAGCTGAGAATCACAGCAGGGCGAGTTCAATGAATTTAATACACACAGAGACATCGCATTAGGAGAGCATCACATGACCTGTATGAATGGATCAATGTACTTACATCTTTGGGAATTGTCACTTGTGTGGTAATAACAGGGCTTCCCATATCGCTACTCCTTCCACCTGAGCATCAATGAAACATGAGAAAGTGAAGTGAAATGACAACAGGAGATTTTCAATGAAAGATTAAAAAGGTGAATTTTTTTTTTAGCCTTTACAAACTGGGATATTACCAGACTGATAGGAATCCCAAGATGAATTATTGTCTGCTTTAGGGGAAATAAATTTACAGAAAAATAGCAAAATTTACAAATCTGTTACCATGCAATCTTAGAAAGCAGCTAGAAGCTCTGCTTTAAATCTCACAAATTTAATGGTGAAAGACAATGATTAAAAAATATTACAAATCTACAACTTACCATATCCATCATTCTGAAACACAAAAAGAGAACGGACCATAAGAACAACATTTAAACACAATGTTTTCAGACAACATACAGAGAAAAAAAACCTACTTAAAAGTCAGTTTCCAGGTAAGGAAAATCTGCCATGGATGCTATTGTTTCGGAAACCACCTTTCCTTAAAGAAATAGTTTACCCAAAGATAACAATTCTCTCATCATTCTGCTGAACACAAACAAAGATTTTTAGAAGAATATCTCAGCTCTGTAGGTCCATAAAATGCAAGTGAATGGTGACCAGAAATTTGAAAATCACATAAAAGGTAGCATAAAAGTAATTCATAAAACTCCAGTGGTTTAATCCATTTTCTGAAGCGATCCAATCGGTTTTGAGTGCAGCCTTTGTGTTTTTTGGAGCATCAAAAGTTCTGGTCACCATTCACTTGCATTGTGTGGACTTACAGAGCTGAGATATTCTGCTAAAGATCTTAATTTGTGCTCAGCAGACGAAATTCACATCTGGGAAGGAATGAGGGTGAGTAAATGAGAGAATTTTCATTTGAGGGTGAACTATTCCTTAAGTGAATGTTTTCTACAGATTACTCATAAAACCCCATTTCCAAAAAATAATAACACCAGCAAACTACAAGTAACATGTTACACTGTGTACTAACCATGTTGCCTCCATAACGTTCATTGCGTCCTCTCTTTTCTCCACTGGAAAACAAGTAAAAGCAAACAATTGATACAGCGCAAATATGACATGCAATGATTAACTGCTAATAACAATTACTACACTAACATGCTTCTAAATGCAATTACTTTTCAAAATACTTAGGAGAGAACACTTACTGTCGTCTCTCCTCCATTTGGCCACGCTGGGAGCTATAGGAGTACTGGTCATCACTGTAAACAGACATATAACAGTCATATATTGTCACCCAATATTAAGACAATTAAATACTTAAAATCAATTACCAAACAAGTTAAAAGGACCCACCCCAAGTTTCTGTGTTATTCTGATTTAGTTGGCTTGGGTCTCTCCTTTTAATGCAAGTTTGTTTTTTTTCTTTGCCATTTTAGCATATGCAAACACCATTAATAATACCCAACTATTACAGTTCTAATCTAACCCTGTAAGTACCCTTCATTAAAGG